>JANZLD010000004.1:47874803-47901729 GCA_026413575.1 Erythroxylum carthagenense | reverse complement strand
GTATTTATGTGCATATATGCTAACATGATGCATGAGCAAGAAAATGCATTGTCTCAATTTCTCTTTGAGCTCGCATGGACTGAAATTTCAGGTCACAACCCTTAATATGGGGACGAGATGTTACAATGTCCTTTCAAGTATGATTGGATTTGAAAGAGTAAATACTAAGTTCATACTCTATATTCAATTGGAACATTAAATGTTGAAATGATTAAATTATACATCATAACTATACATATATAGATTGTATCAAAATATATGCACAGTTATGATGTATAATTTAATCATTTCAACATTCAATGTTCCAATTGAACATAGAGCATAAACTTAGTATTTACTCTTTTTTATTTTGACATTCTTACTATTTGAGTGATCTTGTCATGCTATTATACTTCAATCTTAATCTGTAATTATGGATAGTTTAATTGTAAAATTAAAGATAAATTAAAAAGAGCTTTAATTATTTAATTCTAATTCTAATTATGAATTAGAATTATATATTATAATTATTGTCAACATATTAGGAACCTAACATGTCATACATAAAAAAAAAAGTTTAAGAGACAAAAAATAATTTAAATTAAGTTGGAATCAATTGTAAACTTTGAGAACTTCATAAATTAATATATGATATATTTGATTTATTAAAATTGTAATTATACTTAGTATTAGACTTTGATTTTAATTAAGAAGTTGAAATTTTTTGTCAAGCCGTTCAAAAGGATATGAGAAACATCGTATGAACAACATTCAATCTCGTAAATATTGTAGCTTATGTAGACAATAGCAGTATTTATTTCACAAAATAAGCAATGTTTCTTTTCGTATACAACATATATAATATACTCTTGATATGGAAGAAATCCACGAATGTAAACATTCTAATCCAAATTTTGTTTTTATATGACAAGCTTATATATGCTCTTGACTCAACTGACACATACTTTGGAACATCTTAATTAGTTGGCACCATTTTAGACATACTGACTTGGAAATATTTTCTTATTCCCCGCCAGTTGGTTCCTTATGATGATCAATTGAATACTGAGCTGCCAACTTTTTTATCAATCTCTTTGATCCACTCTCGTAGGCCGTCCACTTCATCCTGCCAAAATGTTTTCAAACCCAATAAAGATATATGATTGAAATAAGTAAGTTGGAAGTAATTTTATTCGAAGGATTTAACAAATGATAATGATACCAATCAACCTTTTCTTTTTGGAAGATAATACCAATCAACTTCAAAAGTCACACAGACCAAAATCATACTCTAGCCCGAAATTTGAACCCTACTGACCTCAATAAATAGAACCAAAATAATAAAAATTAGAACTGATAACAAAATCAGTCATGACAAACCGTTAAAGCTTGGAGCATTGGCATGGTAACTCTCCTCTCTTCGTCCTGTGACACTGCCATATTGGAAGTGAAATTGGCAGTGGGCTTGCTCCCAAGCTTCGGCAGTCCTTCTGAGCTCACGTCAACTACAAATTGTAGTAAACCAAATTATTAATTAAAAAAAAAAAAGGATCTGAGATTACATTGCAGCAATTTAATAGAGAGCCACATACGCCTAAGCCCTGGTGAAAACAGTGTTTGTGATGGTGCTTTTGTGAGATTGGACGGTTGACACAAAATGAGATCCGACGAGTCGTTTGGATGGATAGCCGTTGCATGCATCTGATCCATTTTGGCCAAATAGTCCCATGCAATTTTGGCCGAACTAATTCCCTGAATTTGCTCTCTTACACTTGGGTTGCATGAAATTCGGATCGCATGCAATGCGACATCGTTCCTCTTTGTCCAAGTCTCGTAGTCAATTTCATTTTCCTCTGGTCCGGAGCTTCCTTCGATTATGTCCCATAAACCCTGCTTTGACAGATACGTTTTCATGCGCTTGCTCCAATCCTTGTAACTTGATTTGTTTTCAGGATCAGCTGCTGAATGATTTTGGTCCATTGTCAACCTGGGGAGAAATGAATTAAGTAATAGTTTTAGATTCAAGTTGTAATATAACTAGGTAAATAAGTTGAGAATGAGCTAAGATAATTGATCAAAAAGCACGAATAAACAGCAAGCTTACAAGGGGACATCGGGGATAGGTGAGATATGAGGCATATCAAAAACCATTCTTGGCATCGTTACAGTAATCTGCATTTATCAATGGTTGAAATCAGTTTGTCTAATAGGAACATAAAAGCAAAGCCGCTAGGAATACTATATCCTCCCAACATCGAACAAATTCTACCTGTAATACCAATGCACTTACATTGTAAGGAAGCCTGGAACTTTCTCTAGCCAGTTCAGGTGAAAACAACTAGTTTGCATTAGATCTTCCGGTGCTTAATTAGTTTGGTGGAAATTAACATTCCTCTTTATAGCAATAATAATTTGGTCGAATCATGAAAGAAAACTGCAATCAACAAGTATTCTTTTCTTTGTTTTTGAGTTTGGAAGCATACCAAAGTGCCTATCATCTCTTTTTACAACTCACTTGTCCAAAAACCATTTTGGTGTGAACCTTAATACTCAACCTTTAGCTTTCTCGCGTTTCACATTCTGTCACGTCCTCCTTAATTATATCCCCGGAAGGAACAATTAGCCTTACGGATATAGTTGCAAATTAGTGTCTACATAAGTCATTTTAGGGGTGATATAAAGGTCTATTTATTTAGTTACATGCCAAAAACTGCAAGATGCAGCTTCTCACTTAAGCAAACTTTTTTATTATTTTGGCGTTCAAACTTAGACAATAAGAAACGCTTAACTCCCTAAAGGGAAAGGAATATGCCTCCTTTTATGTCTCTAGTATGTACACCCACTTAAATACATCATAAAAGTATAAGGAACACCACAGATGGCTTTTATCTTGTCTTTGCTTCTTAACATTCTAATGTAATAACTATTTGCAATACCATAATTGCTTATTGGTTCTTTGAAATCCTTTATATGTTTTGATTTCATCCTTCAAATTTTAGGTCACTAATATCTGTGAATGGATTAAATGTTGCACACATCTTTTCTTCTCACTCTTTTCTTTAAACAAGTCATCATCACTAGTAATTGGAGTAGTTATTTCTTCATTGTTGTCTTCGTACTCACTTCTTAAGTGATTAAAACTACTTTAGAGCACACTAATACTTATGTTAATAACACTGGGATTTCTTTTACTTCTAATTCCTAAATAACATTGTCAAAATAATAACTGGTAGTCACTCTTTTAGTCATTTTTATCTCTTTATCCCTTCCATGTAAGAATTACTCATCATAGTTCAGAAAGCTATTCAAAATGACTTCACCTTAAGAATCACCACTATTAACCAAGGAAAGAATCATATCTTGATTAATCAACTTCTTAACCTTCATCCTTATTTCAAAGTCTCATCATTACAATCTATTACATCGTCCTTAATGTTTAGTTCTTCATAACCATAGTCATAAAAGATATGTACAAATGCCTAATTCATTTTATCCATTTTTAAATATATATAACTTTTCCTTGTCACTATATAGTGTAAATTCTTTTATTTGATTTGGCAAATTGATTGATTTGTTTTACCACAAGCGCATAATGCAACACTAGTAAGTATATGTCATTATCACAAGAACCAAAATACTAGTATTAACTATCTTTCTATTATCAAGCCTAACCAATTATGATGATGGAGATTGATCAAATTCAAAATTAGAATAATAAGTGAAGAAAAAATCAACGCCAGTTGATTAACTAGAATGAAGATTAAACTAAGACATAATCAATGAAGATAGTAACTCCATATTTCAAATCCATATAGGTTTTCTTTTGCAATTAAAAATTCACACATCAATTTAAACTAAAGTTCATTATACTAGAACAATTACTCAATTGTATTAATATCTTTCTTAAGACTATTAATAACTAATCATAAGTTGATTAATCAAAATTTCTTTCTCGTTAAATTAAATCATTGATCTAATTTATGAACTTTCCTATTAGCTTGGATGCTAATTCAGAAGATTTATGTCAATCTATCTATAAGTTTTACATGCAACTCCTTTGAATTATAAATTCATCAAAATAGCTATAAATCACCTTAAACTTTCTTGAATTTGTTCATTTTGCTCCAAATAAGTGAATTACATCCTAAAAATAAAATATGAATGAATTACTTATCAGAAACAATAAAAAAAAATAAGATAAACGTGGGAAATGCATTAAATATAAACCTAAAAACATGAACAATTAAGCACTTATTATAACTCGTGACCATACTTGTAATATATAAAATTGACCATATTTTCTTTATCCTCGACACACTCTTTAAAACCAATATACTAAGTGTGTTAACACTTATATCCTTTTTTATGTTGGTCTTGCCTCTATAATATACTCTTATTATTCATCCTTATGTAAAATTATACCATGAAATCAAATTTAATCATTTTTTATATAGAAAATAGAAAAATGAATGAGAAGTCCCATTATTTAGTATTATATCTATTGTGTTTAATGTGAAGATCATTTCATATTATGTGAAGAATCTCAATCACTTAACAACCACTTAAAATTATAAAAAAAAATGAAATTCTAAGACATAAAATTAGTACAATCTATATCAAGATACAATATCCTAACCCCATGAGCATTTAGGAACATTTATATAGTTAAGACCAAAAATTAGGTTCTTAAACAACCAAATTAAGTAAAAAGAAGCAAAAACGTTAACAAAAGCGTTACATGAGTATAATGCATATCATAAGAAGTATATTCTTGAAATATTGTAAGTATAGTCATCATGTCACTAAATAAAAATCTAACTCAATTTTTTAATAAAGAAGAACCTTATGAACTTTTATACTAAGAAACATCAAGCCAAATAATCAAAAACAAAGAGAAGATACACCACATGACCTATCAAGTCTTGACAAAATTTTCATCTAATTCATTATGAACATTAACCAAAACACTAAAACTTAAAGAAGAAATAATAAAGGGCCCAAGAAATTATAAACCTACAACTATAACATGCAATCATAAATTTAAGGACACAACACAAAGGTAAATAATTAAGATGGTGCTAAAATGTGAGAAACCTAATCAAATACTTCATCTAATTATAATTTATTTCATGGCGGCCCAAAAAGAGAAAATAAAAGAAATCTCGAAGATCTTTTCTATTCAAATTCTAATTTATAACATGAAGATCCATATTCCACTCAACCAATCAAATATAGTACAAATCATTTTGAACAAAGATGTCATGTATAAAAAGCAAGATAAGGCCAATTATATTGCAATAAAACTAAAAAAAAAAGTTGACATATTTTTGTCACAACATTAGTCTAAAAGAACATCAAATCTTAGAAAAAGTAACTTATAGTTCTAACAATTCAAAGTCACTTTAAATGTCATAAATAAATAAAACCAAGTACAACATATACCATGCATCATTTGATTGACTATCATTTTGTCTTCCCTAAGCTGGCTTTGAATAATTTACTAGTCTAACACTTTAAGGCATAACACTATTATTATATTCATTTATAATAAATAAAAACTTTATGAATAAGTAAGTGCATAAATGATGGCTTCAAAAAACCCATTTGCATTTCCCTATTGCTATTTAAAAATATATATAAGAAGACTGACGTAGATGTCACCAATGAAATTAATAACAACTCTATCTTTCTCTTCCTCTTCACATCAAAATCTCTTCCCAAATAAAGTAAGCACATTTTTGTTCAATGTAATATTTTCATCTATATTTAATACCTATCTTGAGTTTTAGACTCTAAAAAAACTAAATAACTTTTCAGCTATACATTTAATTATGAATCTACTTTTAAAAATGAACACAAAAATAAATCTCAATTTTATTGTAGGGAAAAATAATTTAAAAAAATTCTTAGTTAAATGTAAATCCACATGTCCCTAATTTTTTGAAACATAAAATTCTTCAAGTTATGTCAATTTACTTAATAATAGTCATTATCAAGGATTAATGTTGAACTATGTTTCATAGTTTAATAAAATATGCTATCAAAATGACATAATACACTCAAAAACACATGCAAAGAGAGAGAGAAAGAGAAGAGAAGAATTAACTCAATCACCAAAAATATATTCAACTGCATAGGCTTGGTCATAATGTTACCTTTTATAGGAAACAAAAAGTAATAAAATAATAAAGACTAACACAAAAGAACATTTCCCATTGGACCACAAATTGGTCAATTAAAAATGGAGTGCTTAAGCTTAAAGAAAGTTGTGCCTCTCATAGCCCCACTTCTAATGTATAACCATCATGAATTTCACCTATTATTAATATATTGCTTTAGTATATATATATATATATAGATGTGCAACTCAAGATTTATATATTCCTGACATTGCCTCCTTTAAATTAAGCGGATAGAAATTTATCATCCCCAACAATTCTTTCAGTTTGTGAAACAACTCAAGCTTCAGTACCTAGTAAAAATATCTATAGCTTGTTTTTCAATGTGACAATAATTAATCACTACCTCCTTTTCAATTACTAGCTTATAAATTTTGCGAAACCAAATGTCTATGTGCTTAGACCGCCTATAGAAAAATGAATTTTTACATAATGTTATTGTGGACTTATTGTCACAAAATAATTTTATTAGAGCATCTAATTTTTTAATTAGTACTTCAAGCATTTTTCTTAGTCTTAATGCCTATATAGCACAACTAGTTACTACAATGTATTCTGATTTAACTAAAAATAATGCAACCATGGGTTATTTCCTTAAAACCATGATATTGTATCAATGCCATGATAAAAAGCATACTCTGATGTGCTTTTTCTTGTTTCTATATCTCCACCCCAATCACTATTTGTGTAATATATGAAATTCACATAATTGATACTTGCATTAAAAAAAATCTTTCATTCAAAGTTCCTTTAATATATAAAAAAATTCTCTTTGCTCCTTGTAAATGACAAATACAAATCTCCTTCATGAATATACTAAATAATTTAACTCTAAAAACTGTATCTAATCTAGTTGTAGTTAAATACCTCAAACTTCCAGTTAAACTTTTATAGGTCTCCCTTTACCTTCTTTTATTTATTGCAATTTCTCTTCAATTAGAGTGAGAGTTGGTTTGAATTCTCCAACTTAAATCTCTTTAAAATATCATTTGAATAGTTCCTTTGGGAAATAAAAATTCCTCAACTTGTTGAATTATCTTTATTCCAAGAAAATAAGACATTAAACATAAACCTGTTATGTCAAATGATTTTACCATAGCCTCCCTAAATTCTTCAATCATCTTTAAGTTGTTTCTAGTAAAAAATAAATAAATCATCAGTAGTATGCTCAAAAGGACATCTTTCAAAATCATGCTTCATGAAGTATGAATCAATTCTTTTGTACCATGCTTTTGGTGCCTAGTTCAATCCATACAATGCTTTCGTCAACTTGTAAACTTTATCTTCTTATCTTCTAATTTCATACCCTACAAGTTGCTCAACATATACTTCCTCTTCCAAAGTGCCCTTTAAAAAAGCAAATTTTATATCTATTTGATAAATCTTCCAATTATTTTGAGCTGAGAGGGAGATCATTATGTATCCAATCTCACAATAGAAGCAAATACTTCTAAGTAATCAATATGTAGCTTTTGTTTATATCCTATTGCAACCAATCTAGCTTTAAAACGATTAATCTCACTATTAAGCTTGTCCTTTATCTTGTACACCCACTTTACTCTTATAGGGTCTTTATCAGCACGCGAATATGTTAATTCCCATGTGTCATTCTTTTCAGTTGCATGTATTTAGTTATCATGGATTTGGCACCTTGATAAACAAGATTGGAAGATTTATTACAAAGAAGTTATTGGAGATTATTCATTTAGATTTGTTTATTCTTGAAGTTCCATCTAATGGAGGTAATAGGTATCTTACTATTCTATTGATGATTTTAGTAGAAAGGTCTGAGTATATTTTCTAAAATAGAAATTAGCAGCTTGTGATGCGTTCAAATCATTTAAAGCATTTGTAGAAAAGCAAAGTGGCTGCAAAATTAAAATATTAAGAATAAATACAGGTCAAGAATATCTTACATGCAAAAGGTTATTGAGCAGTATGGAATTTAACATCAGTTATAGAAAGTAGACAAGGTTTAGAACTCTTTTCACTATTTCAAAAGGAAAGAAGAACCAATTGCTTATTTTAGTCACTGAATTTGAAAAGACATCTAATTGGATTTAAGTTTCACTATTCCTATTTGTTGTTTTGTTAAATTTTATATGGAATTGTGTTTTCAATTCATTAGGTAGTAATTGTAGACATTCAACTACATATTGGTACAATGATTTGACTTGATCATGAAAAGAAATTGCTATCAAAATGACATAATAATATAATAAACTCACACACACACACATACAGAGAGAGAGAGAGAGAGAGAGAGAGAGAAGAGAAGAAGAATTAACACATTCAGCAAAAGTACATTCAACTACATAGGTTCGGTCAAAATGCTCCCTTTTATTGGAAATAGAAAGTAATAAAATAACAGACTTACCACAAAAGAAAGTTTTCTATTAGATCACAAATTGGTCAATTCAAAATGGAGTGCTTAAGCTTTAAAAAAGTTGCACCTCTCATAAATCCTCTTGCTTCTCATAGCCCCACTTCCAATGTATAGCTTATCATGAACTTGGACTATTAATTCAACATCTTGTTGTCATCTTTCACGCAGAGCTCAAGCTTTATATATTTTTATTTTATTTTCCTGATAAAATACATCAAACGAGAGTTCAAATATTATAGTGCTAAAAAAAACAAAGTTCGAATTAGTTTAAATAACTCATATAAAATTAAAAATTATAATATTAATTTTCCTTACTATAAAGTTGAATCCATAATGTTTTAATTTATTTCAAGTATAGCTTAGAAATCAACTCTGTTAATTTCAACCATTATAGCTGCTAATTTAAAAGATCCACTAGTTTCACTACCTCCTTGTACATCCTGGTAAACAAAAATTAAGTCATTTCATTTTTTGAAAAAAGTACAAATTTCAACTTTTTTCTTTTAAGACAAACTTTATTTTTTCTTTTTTTTTTCCTTTTTTCACATGGGTAAGACTTGAAATTCAATCACAATTTTTCTTGAAAATGAAGCATTAATGGGGTGTTTGGTTGACTAGAATTACTATTCCATTCTTGATCTATTCTTGGTAATAGATTACTCCCTTGTTTGGTTTAAGAAAATATATAGAATATATAATCCAAGGGTTTACTTATTTTTTGAGTTTGAAAAATAAGTAAACTCATCCTCCACCTATCTTTATTTATTTTAAATAGGTTGAGAATAAAAATGAGGACTTGTTGGACAAAAATGTTCTTCAAAAATCTACATAATTACTTTACTAATAATGATGATGATGATGATGATAATAATGTAGTTACTAAGGACTAATAGATATTTTAATATTTTTGTTAGTTATTCCTTTATTATTCTAAATTCATATTTTCTAACCAAACATTAAGATTACATCATCATTTTACATATTCTACTCTATCCTTCATCTATTATATTTTTAAAGAATCATTTCATTCATTATCTAATTTCTTATGAATCAAAGGTCCTAAAGTGGTTAAAGATTTAAATTGTTACATTACGACGTCAATTGTGTCAAATAAACTGGAAGAATATAAAAAGAACAGTGATACAATCATGTTTCTTATTGAGATCTTTCCTTCCTATGCCTCATGGTAAGATTTTTTTATCTTATTTTTCGAAAAAATTTACGAACATTTTGGGTGACATGAATGGAAGCATATAGGAAAAGGGCAGGAGCGAGTGGACGAGGCCGGGGGCCCGGCGCGCGCGCAACTTGATTAACACAACATTGTCGTCCAGGAGGTTCCATGGCCAAAATGCGTGACCGTACTTATCAGATTTGTAATTATCAGTACGAAATAGATCACAATTAAAATCCAGGATTGCGAAATACTTTGGTAAAATGCATTGTTTCCTAATACACTGATTCGCCCAAGCCGCCCTGTCGATACATCATTCGGCGTTATGTTTGAGCTAGGCAAGGACCTGATTTTTCATCAAACTAGATGAGGACTTTCTAGTTTTCAGTTAGTGATCTGTACACCCAATGCGGCTCGGAACTCTGCCCTATAAAACAGAGGCAAATCTCTACTCTTAGTCTGCTGGTCTTGGTCTTGGGCGACCCCTGCCGTACTTTGGAGGGCTGCTCTTTGCAACATCAACTACTATCATCCAGCCATTTATGATCTGCAAGTAGCATTATCAAGTAATGGCACTTAAAACTTCTAATGTGGAGTTCTTGGATTTTCACTGGACAGGGATAAAGCAAGGAGATCAGGGTCTACACCTAACCTACCTTGCCATTCATCTCTTTAAGTGCAGCACATGCAGCCTCCTCTGTAGTGTACTCCACGAATGCATAACCTTTGGACCTTTTTGAAATCTTATCCATTATAATTTTAACTGTCAGCAAATGCATTAGCAAAGCAAATTAGTTCCACCTCTTCAATGATTAATGAAAGTCGAACAAATTTTGATACATGGAAAACGGTCAAGTTGCCAATTTTGAAAATCCAAAATGTACCTTCAACAAGCTCACCAAAGCCCTCAAATGCCGCACGTAGTGTTTTCTCAGATGTATAAAACGACAGACCTGTTCCAAATGGAAATTAAGAAATAATAGTAGATAAACTGTAAAACAGTATCGAATTCAGCCACAGAACAAAAAGGCAAAAGAGAAGGCTATCAATGTAATCATTTGATGATACAACCTACCAGTTATAAAAAGTTTCTTTGTTTTAGTTGCTGTTGATTGACTAGTTGTCAAAGAATTCGGTACACTGATCAACATTTCAGCATTCTCACCTGAAAACGTTTCATAATGTTAACAACAATGAGGGTAGATTGTAACCGATGCAACATTTTCTGCAATATTTAACCAAAAGTACTGCCGATTGGCTTGCTCAAAAGATCAAAGAAAGGGAAATCCAGTAGAGAAGTAATCATTAAAATTATTACCGAATCCTATGTTTGCAGTTATCACAACAAAAAATTGATGAAGAAAACAGGTCATGGTAGGAAAAGTCAATATTGTCATTCCTTGAATGGTATGCTTCATGCATGCCTTTGTTTGTTTATGTATGTGTTGAAGGAAGCTGGGGGAATGGGGAGAAGGGGGAGGATAAGAAACATAGTTGACCAAAGACAAAGATGATCAATACCATCAATGCTAGAAACAACGAATAAAAAATTCTCCAAAGGAAAGCAGAAAATAAAAGTTTTATCTCCCATATCAAGTTGATAAGCAATGACAGAAAATTTGTCTCTATAAGAGTGCAAGGTTCAAGTTTTAACTATTGATTGAAGAACACCTTGCCAAGTACTCAGTCTAAGAATATGAAATTTCTGCATACAGAATACTGAAGAGAGTTTTATATTCTCTGATATCAAGCAGTACTCTATTATTGCAACAGTCAATGAAGTACCAATAGATTAGCCAAGCAGCCTGTAGCTATACTGGCAATGCAAAAACGAGAGTTCCACTCTTATCACTCTACACGTTACTGACATATAAATAAAAGTCCATTAACAATTATCTGATTAAGGAAAATATAGTTTATTGTTGAACTCTACGGCAGCATACAGAAGGAAAGTGTAAACATGAAGGATCTAAAACAGGCTATTCTATCAAAAGAGGACAAACCTCTGTAATCCTTATTTTCAGAATCAAAATTTTTATCCAGCTGAACAGATAAAACACCAGGGACACCTACAAAATGTGGAACCATTTTTTTTAATTGCAATGCATTCAAAATCATATTGCACCTCATAAGAAGCTCACAAACCTGTTAGTTCATGTGCACATTCCTCATCAAGTTCACAACAGAAACCAAAATTAGTCTGCCAGGAAACGTGATATATACACATTTGTGCGTCCTTTTCACTGCAAAGATCAATATTTCAGAACACGAACAAGCTCTGATGTGGAGAAAATAGATGCATCGATGATCAAACAGAAATACTTACTTCCCCAAAACCTTGGTGAGGATTTGACTATAATAATCTACCATTTGTGCCTTTGTGACAACCCCAACTCCTGGTTTATCAATTCTAACCAGCCATTGTTTAGTATTCTCGCCAGGAAACAACAAAGTTCCCCCACTTTGTGGAATTGATAGATTATCTAATGCCATACTTGAACCATAACCCTTTTTATCAGAATTGAAATCCGGATCAGGAGAAACTGCTAAAACCCCAGGTAAACCTATAAAGTGTAAAAACTTAAAACGTTAACCAAATTACGAATTCAAACAATTAAAAGCAGAGATATTTGGTTTGAACTGCTGAAGACAGCAACTAAAGCAATATTGTGGATACAACGAACTAGTACATACTGGCAAGTTCACGGGAGGCTTCTTCATCAATACTGCAGCGAAACCCAAAGTTGCTATCGCAAAAAGTATCATATATACGCATCTCAGCATCCTTTTTACTGCACATCAAAACCCAAAAAGCAAAACCATAAATTCAGGCCTAAAAACCAAGAAACAAAAGGGGGCCAGAGAACGAATACACACCCACCTGCCCAGAACTCTCTCCAAAGTCATGACAAAGTAGTCCATGATCTGAGTCTTTGAATTGGCTCCTTCTGGTAGCCTCTCCATAAGGACTATCCAGCGAAAGTTGTGAAATTTAGTGGAAGAGAAAGACGAGGAAGTTGAAAGTGAAGAACCTGACGTTAAATTTGCCTGTAACCTTTTAGATGGAGATAAAGATACAGAAGAAAAGCGCGAAAATTGACAAGAGTGTAAGGAGAGGTTAAGAGGGCTCTTGTGCATAATAGGATAGCCATATCTAACACTGAGCGAAGTGAAAGGTTCAAAGACAGATGGTTTGGAAATGGAGAATGAAGAAGAGAGTGTTTCCATGGCTGAGTACCAACTTGCAAGGTTTCACGACAGAGAAACCTGTGCTACCTGGCCTAAATAGATAACGGCATAGACTCGTCTGTCGGAAGATACTTCGATGGTTTGATTTGAGCAGATTTTTAAACATTTTATTAGATATATTATACCCGTGTTTTATATGCTGTAATTTTATTTTTGAGAAAATTTAACGTTACTTATTCATTATCTTCAAAACAGTATTTTGAAATGCTCTATAAAATCTAGACATATTTTCTATTTTTATCAATTTACCAATTTTATGTTCTTAAAATTATAAAAACATTTTTATCGTTTAAAACTTTAATATAGATGCAATGAATTATTCTTAACATCTGTACATAATTTTTGGTCAAATTTTTAAATAATTAATTTTTAGAAGAATGATAACTTACCACAACTAAATTATAATTTATGTATATATATATATATAGAGTGACATATAGTGTTAAAAATAAAAGTTGAAATACATATTTAATATTTTAGTTTAAAATTATTTATGTTTTTATTTTAAAAAAGGCATTGAATTTTTATATTTTTATATGTGATATTGTTAAAATTTTTATCGTATTTATTTTGAAATGTTAAATTATTATTAAAACACATGTTATATTTCAACTAATAATTTGAAGAACTAGAAAATGAAATAAGAAAAAGTTTAAATTTTTTCTTGTTTTGAGTATAAGAAAAATGTTAATAAGGAAAAAATATATTTTTTTTAGTATCAGAATAATATAGAATATCATCATCATCATCAACACTCAATTGAAATTTTGTTGAGTCGTAAAATTTGGAGAGGTTCGATAATACACAGCTTTACTCTTACATAGCAAAGATGTTATTTTCGATAGACCTACGTAAAATGTGTCATGAAGATGCTATAAAATTATAAATGAATGTACAAATAAATACAAAAATAAAATAATGAAATCGATTAATTAAATACACATACAAAAGGTATTAAAAATAACTGAATACATAAATACATTAATATGGAAATACAAATAAATATTAAAGATATTAAAGAACCATAATATTGAAAAAGTGGGAATGACAACACAAAATAACGCACATAATGGACATGTCAAAGCTTAATAGTAAAACGCACGATGAGAATACATATAGAAAAGCCTCATACAAGAGTAATACCAATTAGGCCATAAGGTAAAATAAAAAATATCAACCGAAAAGACCTGTACAATAGTAATTCTGACCACACCAGAATGCAAATGTCCTCTTTAAAAGAGATCCTTTACTTGTATCTTAATATGCCAAAGTTTTCTGTTGTGGACTAAGTCCTCAGTAAGATCTAACTGAGTCATATTTTTTCCTTCCCTTTTTACTCTTATAGTCTCTAAGTATGATTTTCTCGCATCTTCTCACTGGGCCATCCAGGTGTCTCATCTTACATGTTCGAACCACAGAAGTGGTGTCTCTCACAATTTGTCATTGATACCAACCACCTTTAATTTGTCTCTCACCATTAAATTTTTGACCTTATCTCTTCTGATAAGATTACACATCCACTGGAGCATCCTTATCTTCGTCACCAAAAACTTATTATTATTTATTTTCTTGATTGGCTAACACTCTGCCCCATATAACATAGTTGGCCTAATCGCTAAATGATAGAATTTATCTTTAAGCTTGATTGGTATCCTCTTGTCACATAAACTTCTAACACCCTCCTCCATATAAGTCACCATGATCTGATACAATGGATTATATCTTCATCGATCTTTTCATTGTTTTGAATGATATCTTCATCAATCTCTCCATCGATCTCTCTAATTATAAAAATCATTTAATCTCCCTTTAACTTTACCATGCCTTTGACTAGCCCATACTTTAATTCACAAAATCTTTTCCTTATTTTGGCTTTTTTTTTTTACAAGCTTCCTTAGTTCAAATCTTGTTACCTTTTGTTAACTTTTCTTCTGAAACTAACTAAGTGGGACTTTTACTGTCTTGCAAAGAAAATTCAGGGCAAGCTTAGATTCCAACCTCATAACTACACCTTCACTTTCACCTTGACCCCTAAGCCTTATAGCCACCATAAAAACCCGTTGCCTTTAACCAAATTCAACTCCAGTCCAGTTCTAAACCTCAAGGATCCAATAAAATCCTCAGAGCATTAGTGTACAATCTCACTCAGCAAACTAATAAGGGGAGTACATTTAAAAGAACTTGCAACATTTTAGAAGAATTGTAAACTCAAAAGAATTTGCAAGGGTAGCAAACCATAATACCAAAAGGAAAATATAGTCCCAAGTTGTATAAGAAAGTTCTTCCATTACCAAGCTGAAATATATAGCTCCTCAGTATCTCCTAATAGTATCACCTTCTTTGGAAGTGCTTTAGTCTAAAGATGTAAATTGGAGTAACACCCTAGTAGGGTACTTTATAGATAAAAGACCATCTTATCCAATGAAATAGAAATAGGTAAAAGAAAAATGGATTAACCTTAGATTAGAAAGAAACTCATCTCCAAGGAAGATTCCTTCTTATTTAAATTCACTGATGAAGCCAATGCTTTAAATGCACTTAAGTTAGGGCTTTAGAATGTCAATGGCAACCCACTAATACTTCAACAATGGAAACTAGGTATGTGCTTCGATACGAACAAGTTGAAGGATGTTACACCCCCACCTTAGCAAGTTCCAAGGTGGAATAAGTAGTGTTAACCTAACATTGGGGTGCCATGCTAACTGTATGAGCGCGGATGACTTAAGCTATTCATACATTCTATATATCTAGTTATCATTTATATAACAAGATATTTTAAGTCCAAGTAGGCGTAATTCATTCATTCATTATAATAGTCTAAGGGTAATCTTATCATTATTAACTACATAAGTTTAAATATTATATTCTTGAATCAAGCATCATCATAGTCATTAAAACACAAGTTCATTAATCACCACAACCATTAACCACTCAACAAGATGTAATTTCCTTAAACAAGCAACACCATGAAGCACCTACGTAGCTTAATTTCATTGCATATTCTCTTTATCAAGTTTTTATTCATTTCTGTTAACTCTTTAACCTAGATATTTTTATTTTGTTAACTATGTCACCTTATTTAGGTCTTTTGGCTAAGTCATCTCACTTAGGTCTTTGCTTAAGGAAATATTCTTAAGTTACCACACTTAGGTCTTTTACCTAAGCCACTTTATTGAGATCTTTGTTTGAGAAAATTTGCCTAAGTCACCTCACTTATGTCTTTTGTTCATTTTATTTAATCAATCCATTTATTATCAATTTTTATAGAGTGCACTTCACTTAACTACAAATTTTCAAATAAATAAACAATTTTCACTCTAACAAAAAGTTTAAGGCATATGTTATAAAATTTCAACATGATCCAATAATTAAGGCAATATTTATACATAACAACATTGATAACTTAACGAATTTCTCCTAAGTGTTCACATATTTCCTACACCATTCATTTTAAGCAACTCTCTTTGCACATAAAAAACCTTTTCATAGATATTCAAAATATCACCACAATCATAAAATTTACTCATAGAGCACAAATTCTCAATAGGCATAACTCGAAAACCATTTATATCTAAACCACAAAATTTTTCATTATTATTATTCACACACACACATAATTTTCTTGTTGAATATCTTTCTAAATTCAATTCCTACAATCCTTGAAATTAGCTCTTAAGAACAAAAATACATATGATGTTGTTACAACCATAAAAGCTTATTATAAGTCACTATATGTCCCAAACCATTATAAATTTATCCAAACCATTTTACAAACAATTACCGAACATCTACTTTCATATTTCAACCAACTTCTAAATCAATTATATAGATACTTAAATCATGAGTATAATTCCATACTCAACTTCATGTTGCTAAATAGACCATTTTTGGATATTTGACCATATTTCTTAACCTGTAAAATATGGGAACTTTCTCTTTTATGAGAATAAACTAGATATGTATGTTTATAACTTTTATATTTAATACTTTGTCAAATTCAAAATTATTGAACCAAAAAAAATTAGAGAAAAATAATTTAGTCATTCACATCCTAAACAACTACACTTATTAACCTACATCTTACAAATTAGGCTATATGTCCTTATACCCTTTTATTGCCAATTAGAACAAATATAAACAACTATGAATGATTAATCTTTCTAGCAAAATTTTGCTCTAAATTATCACACAAAATTTTGTTTCAAGTGGAGTGTAGCAATGGATACAATTCCACTCACCTCTTGTTAGAAATCGTATTTTTCCAAATATCTTTTTTTGTCACTCTCTATTCCTCTTCTCCTTTAGAAGTGTCTGTTTGCTTCTACCCTAAATCCCCCTCTATTGAAGTTCTTAAACCCTAATTAACATATTTTTAAAATTTTCATTAACGCCTTTAGTGTGAAATTCTAACTATACCCTTAATGAGTCTTCTTCCACTTATTTCACTCTATGTCCTTATTTGTCTATCCACCTTTTATTTTCATTTTAAAGTATTTATCCACGTATTTTAACAGTAATTAGTACACTAATGACCTTAAAATATTTTTTCAATAATTGCAATTTATTTAATCTCTAACGCATTTTCCTCCAGTTTATTTACTAATATCAATTATTCATAATTATTTCTCTAAAAATTGCAAGTAAGAAAATTTATTCCCAATTTCTAAAAATTATTCTCAAAATCACTCCTCATTAAGCTAATTCTAACAAAAATTTAGTTTTTCTTTTATAAGCACCAAAATGCAAATTATGTAAATGTTCAAATTTAAGAACAAAAAAATTGGAACTAAGCACACTATATAGGAAAATTATAAATTAATAGGATTAAATAATAATTGAGAAAATTAAACAAAAATTTGGGGCTTAACAATTCTCACCCTTTTAACAGAATTTCTTTCACAAAATTCAAAATTATTACTCTCGAAAAGTGTGAGTGTAACATTTTGTAAGGTAATTATGAAATCATTATCTCAAATATACACAAGCATAAATAAAAATATCATTTATTCAATAAATCCTGGTAAAGTCATCTTAAGGACGTCATATCAAATAATAGGAATTTGACTATAAGTGCTAAACACAACATTTTTTTCTTACTCAAAAGCCTAAACATTTATTTTATTATTAACGTAATTGAAAATAAAATCTAGTGAACACCTTTTAAATCATGACATAACATCTCATCTAATTCAAAGTATTGTAATTATCTTTCTTGTTAAAACATTCTCAAAGGATCTTCAAACCCTAAAACAATTACTTACAATAAAATAGGTTTAAAAACTTATGTCAATTTATTTAACTCATCTCACAATATGGAATTTGTAAAATCAAATCAAAATACCATAAATTTACTTTATCGCCTTTAAAATGCATTATTAATCAGTAATAGAAACAAGGTTTCAAATCATTTCCAAATTGCTAACTAATACATTCATCGAATCTTGACTTGCCTTTTGACAAGTCATAATTACACAACAACTTATATTCATCTCTAAATCTATGAAATAATTTTTATTGATTGCAATTTCATTTAAACCATAAGACACCAAAAAATTCCACATGCCACCATTTATCTCATAAATTCATTCATACTTAAATCCATATTCTTCATGTTGAAACCTTTTTCATATTCAATTCCTGTAACTCCCAAATTAAACTAAAAAATAATACACTCTTAGGACTTAATCATGCTTGAAAAATCCATTGCACACTTATATTACACCAAATTAGTACAATTTGTAAAAACCTTTCTCAGTAAACAAGTAAACCACATATATTCCTTTTACTTCCACATTTTAACCATTTCCTTATTCAACTTTTATCTCTCCTCTTAAGACTAATCACCATCCAATCCTACGTTACCTCTCAAAAATATCCTCCCATCTACATGTATCATCTCTCCTTTTGCAACATATTTTAAACCATCCTTATGCATTTACTCATTACCAAACCATTATCAAACTTTGAACATCCATCATTCATCCATCTCTTCAAACAACTCTTATTATCTTTCACTTAACAATCTCTAGATAATGTTTTTTTTGACATTACTACCCATCTCTATTCACTTTCCTTTCTAAACATTATCTAATTGTTTTAAACATGTTCATTAGCTCTCCTCTTAATTATTACTACGCAATCGAACCCAAAGTCATCATTAATCATCATTCCACAAATATCTCTATCTAGTATCTCCAAGATATCCAAACATCTAGTCCCTTTCTCTATAACGATCCACAAATTTTCATTCTTTTTCATTATAATTAATGTCCTCTTTATTAGGAAATCGAGTTAGGATTTGTTCTCATGCACAACAAAATAATTACGATTTTTTTTTTGTATTTGATTACCCAAAAGCTAAGTTCAATTAAATTTTATAAAATGATTAACAACTAAATCATAATCATAAATCTTAATTCATACCTTATTCTGAAGCTTGATCCTTTTCTTGTCCTATCCCCTGATCGATTTTTAAAATTGGGTCTTCTCAACCATCATAATTGTACAAGTATCCATCCTCTAATAATATCCTTATAATAAGTTAAGAGAACTCTATAACTGTCCAGTCTCTAATGGTATCCTCAGAACAAGTTGAGAGAACTCTGCAACTGTTGCAGAGAGGGTTAGCCAACGAGTGCTAAAGCCTATTTATAATAATTTTTGGACATTTTAGTAATTTAATTGACATTAAATTATAATTTCAATTAAAATTTAATTAGAATTAAAAAATTATAATTACCAGTTATGCCCAAATAAGATCCAATATCTCATATTGATGCTTATTTATTAAGTATCTTATATTTAATTATAAAGTTTCTCGAACTTAGCAATCAAATCTAACTTGATTAAAGTGTCTTTTCTTTCTTCAACCCATTTTTTGGGTGTGACCCATTAGATTCCTAAATATACTGGCAATGAATATAAATTATAACCCTAAATCATATCTAGGATTAGATAAATTATAATCTTTTAATTTATCTTTAATTATCTAATTAAACAATTTATATCTATATATTAAGATTGACGTTTAGCAATACATAATGGCCACCCAAATATTTAGAAAGGTCAAAGTAGTTTTGACAAACATTTTTGTATATGATTTTTTGTATAATTCAATCATTTAATATACAATGTTTTGATTAGACATAGAGCATGTAATTAATATCTCCTTTAGTTTGAGTCCAATTACCATTAACTTTTGATTCAATTAATCAAATTTGTAAACTATTTTACAAATTGTCATTCTTACATTTACCAAGGATTTCCTTAATCAATATTAATCGAGAACATTGAATCATTATCCCTAATTACTTTAAGATGATGAATCATATATTGATCACTTAACTACCTCCATATAGTGCATGCTATATCCAATGACTAGCTATTAATCGATCCTTGACTAGATCATGTCATAAGTAGTATTAAAACACATCAATCCCTATACAAGATAACTTTAGAGATCTTGAGTTAAAGGATCACTTATAAAGTCATGACAATCAGAATTTTTGTAGACAAAAAAGTAATGTTCCAAATAGATTTCTCACATGAGGTCAGATTGGTGAATTTGTTCTTTAGCAAGCACCCATATATTTGGTTAAGTATCTCCATAATTTTGCCTTTAAGATTGACTACTTCCTTCATAAGAAAAATATAACGTGTTATAGTCTTTTTGTATTCTATTAATGTTAATTCTTAATAGAACAATTATTAGAAATAAGTTAATGATAATACATAAACTTAATATGGATCTTATAATTATGATCTCATCATAATTTCATTTACAATATATATTTATCCCATTTTATCATATATATCTGAATATGTATAATATAAAGAATGCCTTAAAATTATTTTATCACTAAACTATAACCATCCAATTGGCAATAGGGCATAACAACTTTATCAATCACATCTCATGTGACTCTTAGATCCATTAGGTAACAACTTTTTCCAAAACATATCTTATATGTTATTCCTAACTTTGCTTGTAAATTCATATGATCATGAGTTTACTTATCAAAATCATATAAGTTTAGTTAAATAGGACCCATTGTTATATGACTAAATATATTTGGGTTAAAACAACCTTAACAATAAACAAAACTCTAGTTTATTTTTATAACAATAGAGGGTAAAAATCACATTCTCAATGTGTACTTAATATTTTAACAAGGGATTTAATTTTATTCATCTCATCAGAAAAATTACATGTAATAATATCACATATAAAACATGTATTTAACAAGCATCTAATATAAATATTAAACATATAAATAAAATACACAACTTATGCACTCGTAATCAAATTATATGCATAAAATAACAAGCTTTATTTAATTCTACTTATTGATCTTCATAATCTAAAATAATATTTCCAACTCTTTAAATAATTAAATTATATTAAACTCATTGATTCCAAAATGAATTAAATTCCTATTCTAAGTAGAAATTTAATTTGATTCGAAAACAATTTTCAAATTCAATTGGAAACTATTTCTAATTATCTTGACTCCTTTAATAAAATTTAGTTGAAAACAAATTTTCAATTAATTATACACCTTAATTATTATAATTTAGAAAACTCCTTTTTCAAAATTCTATAAGTAATATGTTCTAATACAATTAGAAAACTATTTCTAATCTAATTAGAAATTGATTTTCATTAATTAGAAAACTCTATTCTAATAATAAAATGAAACTATTTTCAAAATTAAAAAAAACTTTTAATTAATTAAGAAATTCCTTTACAATTTTTATTTAGAGATTGATTTCATAATTAATTAGAAAATATTTCTTTAATAAATTAGAAAACTATTTTCAAAAATATTAAGAAAACTCATTTTTCTTAATTAATAAATGAAAACACATTTCAAAATTTAACCAAGAAAAATATTTTCTAATAAATCAAGAACTTTATTATTCATATATAAAGAAACAATTTCTAAATAAATAGATTAATATTTCTCTAAAAATGCAATAATTTAATTTATCTCAATTAAATTGAAATAAATAAATTTTTTTAGAAATATCTTTCTTAATTACTTAAGAAAATAATTTTTTAAATTTTAAAAAGTTTAATTAATTAATTACAATCTAATTGAAATTAATTAATTTTAAGTTTTAAAAACTTCTTTTCTAAAATTACGTAGGAATCAATCCAGTTATTAATATTAATCATATTAAAAAAATAATTGATTTAATTTTGAAAATAAAAACTTTTTAAATTATATTTGTTTATGAGCTATTCAAAAATTGGATTATAAATCAAACAAGCCCAAATCTAAGTTTGAAATACATTATTCTGATGCCCAAACAATCTATATTCAAGGCCTATGATATCCTTATCTTTATTGCTAAACAACCTTCGTCTAACCCTTATTTCCAAACATACTCTTTGCTAAACTTGTTTCCAAACACCCTTCTTCTTCACTTTTAGGAACCTAAACTCCAAGAAGAGAAACCCTAGCTACCACCTTCTTTAAGGTTGTCCCCACTTGCAGCTTCCTCTAATTGCTTCATCACTATAAGCCACCAGCCAGCCACATCTCCATGCATGTGATGAAAAAAACATAACAAAAACCAGTAGTCCCTCAATGCATGTGTTTATTTTTTACTTTTCCCATTAAGTTAGACAATATTTAATTGCATTTTTTGGTTTTTCAATAACTGATTAATTAAGTTATGTAATTTAATCCAGATAAAAATAATAAAGTAGCCCAATAAAAGATCTAAGTCATTGGGTCAAAATCAAGGAGAAAAATAGATCCTAATCAACGTGGATTGGACCTATATTAGGTCCGTGATAGGGAAACCTGATATGGATGCTATATATAAAGGTTAAGGTCTCTTACAATTACTCATGTCATTCGTAAGCATTAGGATTCTATGACCTGTTAAGAGAACTTACGTTTTGAGGAAACTGTAGAAAGGTTTAATTATGTCCTGATGAGTAGTTCTCATGAAGGCGGTGGTAGATTCATGCTTATTTCAGTTTTAGAAAGCTCGTTTGAAGTTACAAAATCAAAATTAGGTATTTTCTACGTTTCTTCATTTATTTCCCTTTCACATTTGATCCAAGATACGTAACTAAGATCCCGTTACGCATTACACATGGTATCAGAGTAGTGACATGATCGAGTGGTTAAAAAATGAAGATTTTTTTGTTTTTCTCCATAAGGTTCTTGGAGAGTTAACTTTCCTTTCTTAGTTTTTTTCCTGCTTTTTGATGCATGAAATCGATATAAATGTGTTTAGCCTTGAGAAACAGGTTGAAAATGAGCCTCAGAGTGCAAAAATTTGACTAAAAATTGACTTTTTCTGACAAGGGGAACAACACGCGAGGATGGTTAGCAGTGCGCTACGTGTCGACGAGTGAACGGCATGTGCTAGATGATAAGGCGCGTTGGTACGCATGTGGCGCGTACACTACTTATGCCACACAATTGCAAATGCGTGGGTGCGCATCTACCCTTGCCCACCGGTGGATGACGCATTGGGCTCACATCAGCTTATTGATGCAATGTTGATGTCAACACACTATAGGACAAAAAAATCAAAAATTTTAAATTTCTCGTAAGGGTGCCCCGAGATGGTTTGGGTTAGTTTCTACTTCCGAGAAATTCATAAAGTGAGTTTTTCTAACTTTCTGGAGTTATTACATTAGTAATAAATTAAAGTTTAACTATAAAAAAAAGGAATTAAGACATTTTGAAGCTAATTTTAAGTAAATTTTCATGCTTCGAATATCACATAAGGGAGATACTTTAACTTTTTGTGTCTCAAGTCTCATGTTTAGTGTTTGAGATCATATGATAGTCACTAGGAAAAGGAATTAAGACATTCTAAAGCCATTTTTTAGTGAATTTTCATGCAACGAACTTACCATAAGGGAGATACATTAGATTCTCGTGTTTCAGGTGGTCAATTTAGTGTTTAGTGATGCACGATAGTTGCTCTAATGATATTTTTTGTTATGAAAGTCTCAATTAAAGATTTAGAGAATATTTTTAGCACTAATGTGTGACAATGAGATTGTGCATTCGGGTTTTGCATTTATTGATATTACATTGTCTCACATAGTATGCCCATAAAGAATGTGAGGATAATATAAAGATGTATCCCTTATGTTTGTGAAACTTTTAGGTGTTGATGACATTGTAGTCACTACAATGGCCTTTTGAGTCAGTATTTTGAATTGTTTTGCTTGTATGTTGGGAGATGTCTCTAGTCTCATGTTTAGTTATTCTGCCCACAAGTGTTGGCCTTATATGGGATTTTGAGATGTACATAAAGGCATAGGATAAAGGAAAGTCATTGCTTTGAATGATTTATTCGCCCACAGGTGGTAGTATCATGAGAGTTGATGGTTCATACTTTGATCGCTTTTATGTGAAAGTCTAGTTGCATATATTATATATTCAACCCATAGGTGTTTCATAATATGTGTGATCAGATTCTCGGTACAAATACTATTTAATGGCTTTGAGTATCCATATTATCTTGCATTTGTGCTCATCTTTACGCTGTTATTTTGCAGTCAACTTTTCAATTGACAATCACAGTGTCACTATTAAAACCCTGACTGGTTTCAATACGAAGAAGTGGACAGAGGATGTATTGAACGCTATGGAGATAGTTGAAGTTGATATGGCCATACATACAGATAAGCCATCACCATTTACATCTATAAGCTTGACAACTCATAAAGCAACTTATTTAGCCTGGGATTAGTCTAACAAATTATGTTTGATGACCATCAAAAGATCAATATCTGACCTTCTGCTTAGTAGACTTTCGGACATAGACATAGAGAAAAAATTTCTTAATAATATCTCCCAGAGGTAGATGGTCTCATCTAATGGATAGATAAGTACCTTGATGAAAGAATTATTCTCCATGAGGTATTCGGGAGAAGGGGCAGTGATAGAGTACATATCAAGAATGATCCATCTTCATAGTAGAATAAAGATATTAAATATTCCTCTTCCTGATGTCTTTATAGTTCACCAGATTCTGAGTACACTCCCTCCAGAGTTTAGTAATCTAGTCATGACATATTATACATTGGATGAGGAATGAGACTTCAATGCTTTGATTTCCTATTGTGTTGTTGAGGAAGAGAAACTTAAGCTTGCTAATCCTACAACCCTCGAAGCAACTAAAAGGAAGGTAAAGGTGAATCCCTTTAAAATCAAAGGTAGAAAGACTACATCTTCTCTATATGTTGATGCTAGTCAATCCAATGCTGGTAAATGTCTTGCAAACATAAAGAAGGCAGCAGTATAAGGCCTGGAAGGAAAGACTGTGACCATTGGATAACTCCTTAGCATATCAATTTATGATATAATTTGGCAATAGTCGCATTAATTTCTAGGTGACTAGATAGTGGAGCATCAGATACTAGAATAAAGTTAAATAAAGTGAAGTAGAAACTGATGGTTGACAGTAATGAAGAAGTAGATGTAATATCTATAGGGGATGTATTTTTTGAACCTTGCCGCAAAGTTCATTTTGGTTTTTACATGACACATTTTATACATGATCTTTGTATCAATTTTGGACAAACAAAGTTAATTTTTTATAATTAATGCTTCCGTTGAATAGTTGTTGTTTAATGTAAAACATAATAGTACAACTTTCTTGTCATATGGTTTGTATAGAATGTGTCTTACCCCGAATTAGATATATACTTCTTCATATCTTGCCAAATAAGTCAAGAAAGACAACCCTAATGAAGGATAAGTCATACATGTTATGGCATAAAGGTTAAGCCACATTTCCAAAGTTAGGGTTGAGAGATTGATTAAGGAAAGCATTCTCTCAATTCTAGATTATGATGATCTAGAAACATGTGATGACTGTTGCAGGGATAAGTTGACTGAAATAAGGATAAAGAGGTCAACTCGCATTTTTGGCTTGTTGGGTTTGATACATACAGATATCAGAAGACCTTATATAATTGCATTGTGCAATTCTAGATGTATTCTGACTTTTGTGGATGGTTATTTCCATTACAGTTTATGTGTTCTTGCTTAAAAACTGAAGGTTGAGAATCGATTGGAAAAATTCATCAAAACAGTTAGATCTAACTACGGACGAGAGTATCATGGCAAACATGGTGTTGTAGGACATGAAAAGCTTTCTTTGTTAGATATTTGGAATCAGTTGGAATAGTGACTTAGTTCACTATGCTGTGTAGTCCTGAGCAAAATGATGTATTGCCAAAAGGGTAAGCGCACCTTAAAGGACATAAAACAAGTCAATGTAGAACATGATTAATCTACCTAATTATTTAGAAGGGTGAAAATCTAGCCTTACACATATTTGTGTATAAGGCTGCCCTACTGAGGTAGTATAATCCTTATAAAGACAAATTGCATGCTCGTTCTGCTCATTACTATATAGTAAGATATTCTGACCACTTTAAAGACTACAGATTTTACTGTAAAGAAGGAGAGACCAGAATAGTAGAGTAACAAACAGTTAAGTTTTTATAATACAATGTTTTTTATGATGGTGAGCCCTTTGACCCTTCAAATGATAGCAGGACGAATACTACAGTTATAAAGTATTGGGCACTCATATAGTTAGATCCACTGGATATAGGTTTTAATGTCATGCTTGTAACAAAAACCAATGCAGTTGTAACAATCCACTAGAGTGGGACAACCTGCTATCCTATCTGATTATATAGTTTATTTGGTGAACAAAACTATGACGTTAGACATGTTACATGTAACACCTCAACCCCGTAGGACCCGAACCCGATATCGTGGGTGATATCCGAGTCCGCGCCACACGAGATTGGTAGGCTACGACACTCAATTCAGGTAGAAAACACAATATGCAATTTTTAAAACATTTAGAACCAATCACGAACGCACAATTCAATAAACAGTTGGGTCCACTTAAAACGAATACATTCGCTCAAAACACAATTTCAGTAATCACATTTCAATT
>JANZLD010000004.1:47847852-47858145 GCA_026413575.1 Erythroxylum carthagenense | reverse complement strand
AAATTATTTTTAATTAAATAAATTTATTTAATCTTTTATATAATATTTATTAACAAATTATTAATAAAATTATGTTATTTTAATAAAATAAATATATTTTTTGTTTGAAGAAATAAAATAAATAATTTGAAAATTAAAATTTTGTTTATAAATTATTATTTATTTGAAATATATTTTAATTATTAAATCAAAATTTATTAGAATATTTATATATTATAAATTTAATTATAAGAATTAAATTAAATTAAATTATTCATAATTTTATTGATAAATAATTTGAATTTATTAAATATATAAATATGATGTTAAATTAAATTATTCATAATTTTTATTAAAATTTACTAAAATAAATTACAGAAACTAAAAATTTAAACGAACAAAATCTTTTTAGTAAAACGAAAGCAAAAAATTGAAAATAAAGTTGAAAACAAGCATACCTTCAGTTTTCATTAGGAAAAGGACTCCTCGGACACACATGCATATATGCATATGTCTGTAGATAATCCCGTACTGGAGAGGAATTTATAAGGTAAGGTTGGTAGAATACCTTTGGAGCATGTCTTTTATATTTTATTATACATCAACATCAGATATCGTCAAATCCTATCCTTCTTACTTTTTCTCCCAATCGTCGTTCCAAACTTTTCCCGAGCCCTAACCCCAAATTCTTTTGTAGAACGCATAATTCTCTCATGAAATCCGTATCCAAACCCAAAAGAACTGTAATTTGATGCTTGCGATCCCTCGCTTACACTGTCAATTTTATCTTTCTTTGCAGTCCTTTCCGTTTTGATTCATGGAGGGCTCTTTGGTGGAGGATCTCGGAGCCCCAGAGTCTTGGGAGGTTGCCGATTTGGACGACACGATGAGTCGTTTGATGCTTAAGAAGGACTCCAATAATCATTCTCCTCCTCCTGAGGTACCAGCTGCTTCGTTTTCGGGTCAGTCTATGTCGGGTTCTTCAGGTAGCGGTAGCCAAGTGTCGGATGATGTTCTCGATCAGGTGGATCAGTTCCTTCGCGAGGCCTTGCAGAACCCTCGCGAACGCCTTTCGAGTAAGTTCTTGGGACAATTTCGACTATATTTGGTCGCGGTATAGGTTGTTGATTTCTTGTTTTTGATTATTTGCAATGTTGAAGTTGAGGGTGACCGTGCTGATACTTAAGTGGTTTACGATGCTTTTGAATGCATAATCTTGGTTATGATTTACACGTGAGACATAGCTTATGGACTGCCTTCTAGAGTTTTGTTGTAATGAGCCAATAGGATGGGGAGATTTGTATATGAATAGCTAAATCCAACCGGCTCCCTCTTCTTGGTCTTTATTTTGGAAACGTAGGTACATGTAATAACTTGTATATGGAGAGACGCATCGGTGTTTCTCTTTTTTTTTTTTTCTTATAAGATATGCTTGATTGATATTCTTTCAATCTTTTATCGTATTGATATTTTACATAGAGCATTCGTTCACTTAATTAATGACTTTCATCTTGCAATGTTCAAAGCATTAATTTTTTAAAAAATTCTCTTAACAGATTGCTTGTTCTCATTATCTTATTTAAAAATAAAACGATTTACATTCTTTATCTGAATTTGACAATGTAAGCCTTCGTGTGATCATAATGTAATGATCTCTGTGATAGAAGAATATGATTAAACCGCTGCTTTTTTTTAATCAGTTCTGCGGATGGAACAAGATGTTGAAAAGTTCATTCGCAATCCAATGCAACAGCAATTAGAATTTCAACAGTTACCTACTTCATATCTGCGATTGGCTGCACATCGTGTAGCCCAGCATTATTCACTGCAGTCTATGGTTTTGTTGGACAACAATTTGGCTGACGGTTCTGGCTCTCGAATTATAGTGCGCAAAACTTCCGAATGTAAACCTCCTTTGATTCGCCTGGCAGACATCCCTGTAAGTTTCCCATCAGAAGATAGTGCTGTTCTCAAAGTTGCAATTAAGCAGAGGCCACAGAAACGTCCTCAACATGTCAACAGTGGAAACTCAAATTCCTTTAAGTCTAATAACTCCAAAAGTGTTGAGGAAAGAAAAGAGGAGTACAATAGGGCTCGTGCACGGATCTTTAACTCTAGTAGTTCTGGAAGTTGTGCTAATATGAAACCAGATGTTGAACCAAGGTTGCGAGATGGTTCCCTGCATGTCTCGTTAGGTGTGCCTAAGATGGAAGATAAATCTCCTTCTGTAATTTCAGGTATAACTCTAGGGAGGGATCTGATTGAACCTTCTACAAGTAGCAGTCGATCAGTAAGAACTAGCACAGAGAAGGAGCCAATTGGTAGAGGGAAGTCAAACAACCGAGTGGCCATCTTTCGGGACCGTGAAGTTGATCGAAAAGATCCTGATTATAACAGGAGCTATGATAGGTATTTTGTAAATTTTCTTCCTTCTTGATTTGCTTTTTTGATTACTTCAATTTGAGTAGCTGACTCCCATTCTAATTAGTGAGGTGTATAACCTTCATTCTTTAGTTGGTGTGGATTAAAGCTTTTTAAGGTGGCTTCACACCCCAATGAAAAGGCTTATTATCTGTTGTAATTCTCCGAAGGAAATTGAAAAGGAGATGGTTACATTATCTAAGGACTGTAAGAAAAGGTCAGTGAGGTATTGAAGAAGAGAATAAAAGGAGCAAAGGATCTTTTTGATGTTGTCCATGTGGGCTATCCTGGTTGCTAGTTTATGATTTTAACAGCATTATTGGTATTTTTCTTATAAGTTGGAGGTTACTTCTTGTGAGGAAGGAAGAGCTTAATAGCATTTTTCTATGCGCTGTGTTCTTAAACAGCTTTATGAGCTCCAAGGGCTCTAGGTGCCATGCCTAATTGCAGGCCTGTACCTGAGTCAATGTGCATCTTTAGATTAGGTTCATTGACCCACCTATGCAACGCCCCAGATGTTAATCCATGAGTAAAGTTTAATTTGTATTTTGTTTAATATATCAGAATTTCAACTTCTTGTCCTTACAGACTTGTTAGGTACTATGATGTTAATGTGATGAAGAATGTAATGTCTATTTTAGAAAAGAAAATTAACTAATCTGTTCTTGATTTACTTGATTCTTCGTTGAAAAAGCAAAAAGTGCATGTGACTTTTGCATCTCTTCATTCTAGGTAGAAGCACGCACATCTAGGACTCTAGCCTTGCAGAATGCTGTCAACATTACTAGAATAATTCTTTTCACTAATGAGTGAACAGTTATAAGGTTCATTACGTCATCTGTTCCACTATGAAAGTATCTCTTGGATGCTTATGCTATAACTGCTAGAAAAGTGATATTAACTTCAACTGCTGTTATATTCCTATGAAATTAGCCTTACATAGTAATTCTATCCAGGTACATGCAAAGATTTGATCCTGGATTTGGGTTCAGTAGTGGTCCTTATGGCATCCAGCCCATGTACACCCCTGCATTGAATTACAACACTGAATTTCCTCAACTTGGGTCTAGCCATAGGCCACAGAGCTCCATAGAACAACAACCACGAGGTCCTCAACATTTACCTGGGCCCTGGGGTACACCATCAGCACCTTCTGGAATTGGTTTTAGTCATCCAGAAACAATGATACCACCATTTAATCCAAATCATGTTGGTGCACGATCCACATCTGCCATTTATTTGCATTCACCTCAGTATCCTTGTCAACGACCAGGAATACCTTATGTTCATCCTCATGAACATGTTCAACCTTTTTCACAGGTATGGCTGTTATTGTTCTTTTCACATTAAATTTGAGTTATCAACTATAACGGGAAGGGGTTTTTTCAGTATTGTTAAGTGATTTACTGTTAGACTATTAATTTTCAGTTTTTTTAAAATATTTTTGTTATACTTAAGTGATTTGTTTATTTTTGACTATTAATTTACTGTCTGATGATCTTTTCTCTCACATTTTTTAATTTATTATATAATCTTCAAATTTTGGCATTGTAATTGAACCAAAAACATTAACCAATCTGTCTTTTTCAGAGAATAAAACATGATATTGCGATATGTATTGATTGTTGTTTTGAATATCAATGTTGTCTTGTAAAGTCTCATCAGCAGCAACCTGAGGCGAGTTTTGGTTTAGCCCGGCCCCGGTAAGGGGCTTGGGCCATGCCTGTGCCCTGCCGTCTGGAACTTGGATTTCAAATATTGGTACGCTTGTGCAGCTACTATGTCAACTGGCAGGGTGCAGGCATAGAGAACTGAGGTTGGTTGGAGTGGAAAAAATTAGATGAGCATCAGTGCAGAACCATTCCATCAGCCTCGGCTCTGTTTGTAGCTTCTTCATTCACGATGTTGGATAAAGAAGCACAATGGCATTGCAGATAAGCATTGCTTGGTGATGACGAAGAAAGAAATGCAGGAAAGGATTGCCCGAGCTGGGCACACATATCCTCAGGCTGAGTGGAGGTACTTTTCATTTCGTCTCTCTGCTCTCTGGGTTGTTTTACATCTTACTTTCAGGGTTGGACATAAATTTTTGATTTCATTCATAGTATTTGCTTGTCGTCCTTCTGACAACAGGACGATCATGGAACCTAGACTTTGCTTAAGCTTGGCCTATTCGAATGAGGATAGATGTGTGGCGGTCTGCTTTTGGGAGCTCTTACATGGTTTGCGAGGTCCTTGGTCAGGCGGAATAAGGAAATGATTAATATGTATATCATATGGATATTAAATATATTTAGCCATTAATATATTTCTACTGTTAATTTATTATGGGATTGTGTTTATCTAATTGGTGATGAAATTGACCCAACCGCATTAAGTCTTCCGATATCACTTTGTGTTGTGTATGCATATGTAGTAGCTCTTTACCGTTGTTTTGTCGAAGAAAAGGAAGAATGAGCTGTAAAAAACTATTTTTTTGCTTTATTCTTAAAGTGCAAAAGATGAATACGGTTCATATGTGATCAATGTAGCGGCCAAAGATTACTAGATAATTTTCTGATTTTATTTTTGTTGGTAACTGCAACATGCATGCCTTATAAAAAGCGCTTTTACTTGTTTATGTGCACCTTCGCCGCCCCTATCCTCTCATCCCTTCTACGTGCACTGCTTTAACAACTCCATCAAAAGTGAACACTCTGTTGAATGGAAGTGATGACTCGTGCACCCCAAACGGTTAAAGTCCTTGTACATGATCAACTCCTTCAGGTAAAAAGGTAGACATGATCGCTTTCGTATGTTTTTTAGTAAACTATCCGTTTAGCCCAAACCACCCTCCCGTTGTTTCACTAAATTCTATATATACACAAGTGTCCACAAGTATTGTGGATGCGTAGTTTCTTCCAATTCTTCTTTCCTATGAGACAGGTTTGTTTCACCCAATTATTACTCTATTTTTAGTCCAATATCTTAAATCTTTTCTTTTACTCTCATGTCCAGATTTTGCGTTACATCAACATAAGGCAAACATATGGACTAGTAATCGCTTTAATATTGTGTAGAAGATTAGTTTTCCTTTGGACTTAGGATCCACCCCTGTGAGCTATCAAGGTTACCTTTGGACTTAGGATACACCCTGTCAGCTATTAAGGTTATGGTTTTTGTTCGTGTGTTTTACAGGCAACAGTAGCAGCTCAACATGGAGAAGATAAATTCACAGCTATATCTGCAGAACTTATATATAAGCCAGCAAAATAAGATGCTAAGGAAGAAAGCACAACGTCTAAACCAAGAAAATCAGGTTCTACGTTCCGAGCTGCAGCAGAAACTATCCAAGACAAAATCAGATATAGAGCTTGACGGCAGCTCAATTTTGACCTCAACTAACACCGAGACAAACAAATTCTGAATATATAAAGATGATCAGTTCATAATCCTCTATTTCTTGTGTATGCCAAGAGTCAGCACTGCATAGCCCATCAATATTCTCTACTTACATGTCCTTGAATATAAAAAATCTTTGTTCCAGGCGACCAGAACATGCTTGTAAAGCAACTAGTGACTGATGAAGAAATAAATGAAATCTTCTGCTATATCTTTGTTTCTTCCTAACAAAATTCAGAAAGTACTAATGTCATGTACATTCAATCAACTTGAAGCTTCTTGTCTATCCTTGAAAAATCTTGGTAGAATGCCTTGAAATGCTTGTAAGCAATTTCTATGTCTTCCTTCGCGCATATTTCTCTCACGCTGCAGTTCAAGAAAAAACAAGATTATGCCAACTGTAAAGCAATGAGAAAATCATTTTCAAGCATCATTGCTAACACTTAAAAGGAATCATACCATGGAAATTTGCATTTCCCATGGGAAAGACCGCGAAATAAATTATCATTCTCAAAGTTGATTGTTTGTTAGTAGAAATTGAGTATGCACATTCATAGAGGAGGTACAAGTAAACCAATAAATAATTATATGCTTGAAAATCCTTTTTTCAAAAGTTTCGCATATGAGGAATGACAAAGAGATCATATTAGTTAGTAGAGATAATCTTAAGGATTTTGAATAGCATTAAGAAATTTGTTTCTCATTAGTGCTGAGTTTGAAGCAGATTATCAATTCAAACTCAAACTTAAATAAGTTGCTTTCTCTTATAATTTGCAGGAAACAAAACTGTTAGCCATATCATAAAGTTACGGGAGAAGGTGAGTGAGAGGGGAGTGAGAAATGATGCTTCTATCTTAGAGAAGTTTAGTTTTATACTAAAAAGATTGACGACAAAAGATTCATCTCTTTAGAAGATTAATAGAATATTACAAGTAAAAAAAATGTAACTTACACATGATTTTTATTGATTTAGGGAAGACATAGGATATGTTAATGGAGAAATCATGTGGAGATGTTCAAAAATTAAAAAGATTCTTATGACCTATATACGGATTATTATGGGTTGTATGAATGTATGAAGATTAGAGTGAGAATAATAGGAGGATATACAAAACATTTTTCTAAGGCTCCTCATAAAGCTCCTTTTTGTTTACAGTAGTCCTCAATGAGTTCATCAAAAATATCCAAAGAGATATGCCTTAGTGTATATTGTTTCTTGATGATATTATTTTAATTAATGAAAGAGAACATCAACATTAAGTTAAAATTTTAGAGGAATACGTAAGAGTCGAAGGGCTTTAAATTGAATATAACTAAAACTGAATACTTAAAATATAACGTTTCAGGTCATAGGGTGGTTTCTAATGTCGAAGTAAAAATTGGTTCAGAAGTTATACTATAAAAAGATTATTTTAAGTATCTACAATCTATCATCCAAAGCAACAACAAGATTAATGAAAACATAATTCACCGTATCAGAACAAGGTTACCTAAATGGAGGAATACATCAAAAACTTTATCTGACAAAAAGATACTATTCAAGCTTAGAGGTAAATTATATCGTTTAACAATTAGGCAAGCCATTCTATGGAGGAGAGTGTTATCTTATGAAACAGGTACATAATCATAAACTAGCGGTGGCAGAGATGATGATGTTCTGTTGGATGTGAAATCTTACTAGAAGAGATAAGTTAGAAATGTGATGATAAGAGACAAATTAAAGGTGACTAATATTAGTAAAAAATTAAGCAAGATCAGATTTAGGTGACTCAAATATATTAAGATGAGACACCTAGATGCTCCAATGAGAAGATGCGAAGAGATTATACTTTGAAACTGTAAGACAAAAAATGAATGCCTAAAAAATATTGGAGGAGATAATAAAGATTGGTATGACTCTACTAGAACTAATCGATGACAAGATCTTCAATAGCAAACTTTAGCGTATTAGAATACAGATAACGAATCTCATATAGAGAGGTCCTCATTCTTATAGGTCTTTTAAACATTTTCTTTCGAATTTTATGTTATGTATTTAGCCTAAATATTTAATATGTAGTACTTGCCTCTAAGTTATCTAACTTAAGCATTTTCTTATTTAACCTAAATATTTTTTTGTAATGACTTATTTATTTATACTTGTCTTATTTCTTGTTTGTGTATTTATTTACTTATTTTATTTTTTATTTATACTCTTTTAACTTGTTCTATATTTATTTTATTACTTATTTTTATATTTGTATTGTATATGGACATATATATATATATATATATATATTGGCGACCTTTGATTGATGTTTGACACTAGGGTTGATAGAATAAGGCAAAGACTTGCGAGTAGGCAAGTAAAAGTGGATATATATATATATATATATAAGTATTGGCGACCTTTGATTGATGTTTGACACTAGGGTTGATAGAATAAGGCAAAGACTTGCGAGTAGGCAAGTAAAAGTGGCCATCATCGATGATAACTTTAGAGTTATTTTTATATTTGTATTGTATATGGACATATATATATATATTATGAAGATCTATCGGAAACAACCTTTATATGGTATAGTTGCATGCTACTAAACCTTATCGTACTACACATATCAATAGAGCTTTCACTAAGTTGTTATTGTATCAATGCTAAAACTTCTCTATTGGGCAACAAGGCCAATACGGTAATCTTGTTTTCCAAGATGCTCTATTAGAAACATGGACCACCTTCAACTATACAAATTTTTATAGATGTTCATATACTATTAAATATTTGGCCAAAATGGACAATTTTGACAATTCTTCCTCATCTCACCTAAGGCTACAATTAAGACAATTATGAACTATCTTAAGTGATGTTTGGGATTATAAAGTGTACAAAAGATCATTAAACCACACAAATTTACCCAAGAATGCAAATTTGTGACATTGCCACCAATGAATATTACTTGTGAAAATAGTTCAATTAGATTGGACGAAACGAGTTCAATTAGAATGCAAAAGCAATTGGCAATTTTTGATTCTCAAAGGAAGAATTTGGTATTTCATGCATCTATTAGAAATTGCCCAATGAAAGTAATTAATATCTAAGTCAAAATAGATAATTGTTTTGTCTTTCAAAGCTTTTGCACTTGGATGACTTTCTTTTAGATTCTAACTTCCCAAACAAGGAACACACACCATAACATCCAACAAAGTGGTCAATATCTTACCTATGCATTGAAAGTTGAGCAATGCCACAATCTACAGTACGTATACCGACGCCTGAAGCAAGAATGGGGCCGATCGTGGACCCACATCCCATATCATTCCTCATTGCAAATTCCTGACAATTACCAAGTCATGTGTAGTTTTTACAGGGTGCATAAAGCGAATCATAAAGAAACAAACAATTGAAGATGTAATTCACTTCAAATAGGATATAGCATGCCACAAAAAAATCCTAAGACTGTCACCTTTTCAAATGGGTTAAGAAATTATTTGTTGAGCTTAACTGATTAAAAGATGAAGGATTAAGAAAACATATAGGTAGTTGGTGAAAAGAAATCAGACAAGAGTCAAATCTATTCCCAGGAAGTTCAATAAAGTGGCTCTGTATCATCGCTAATGACATGCCATAAACATAAATTATTATCATTTTATTCAAAGCTCATAAGAGGATCAACTAAGATTATAGGATAATAGTCCAGATGATCAAATAAAAGAACAGATCTTCATTATTACAAAAAGTTACGTGCGGTATGCTCCCCCAAGAAACAAAAGATCGAAGTTAGAGAACCAAAGATAAGATTTAAGATAGACACAAAGAAGTGAAATAGGAGAGTAGAGAAAAATAGTTGTTAGAATGGCTGGTCTTTCATTGAAATGAAAAGTTGAAAAAACAGCCAAAGGCAACATCCAAGAGGTCCCACTCCACTCACACTTTTTCTTAATTCATTCTCTATATATTTCCTTCCTACTTTTTGCCCACCAAATATACCTCTTAACATCTTAGCAACCTTGTCATCTCAGCCATTTAGAACTGTACCAGATCACAAAACAAACAAAGAAGAAATATAGGCAGATGGTCAAGATGGAGGGTAGACTCAAATGGGCCTTTCCTATGATTCCCACACCCCCCAGGGAACATAGGATGAATAAGGCATAATCTAGTAGTCCTAGCTTGTAGGCAACCTAACTAATTTTTTGTGGAATAGGGTAAGGGCCAAGCTAACAATGAGAACTTCTCATTTTCCTTCCTTGCCAATTACCTACTCCGGTAGGGGCAAAGTTTCAAATAAACTAAATCATCTGTCTGAAATTGAACTTCTGGTCAGTGTGAATCTGCCTGCTTCTTTACTCTTTCTTGTGTTATCCCCAACTGTTCATTTATTACTTTCCCAATAATATAAAAAGGAATACTCCCTCTCAATGTGTTCCCTTCCCACCTATCTCTCCCTTCACTAGGAGTATGTTAGGATCTTCGGGAGGAGAGAGAGAGAGAGGATTATTCTACAGGAAAGAGTTAGTTACAGCTGAGGTGGCATA
>JANZLD010000004.1:47833377-47847752 GCA_026413575.1 Erythroxylum carthagenense | reverse complement strand
AGCAAATCTGCTCTGGTTAGGGAGGAATACTATATTCCTATACTGTAGTGACATATATACGTCACAACTATACTGCACTAATATAGAATAATTTTAGTATTCTGGGTTAGAGTCCTAACAGAGTACAACTCAAATAGGCTATTTATAGATACGTTTGACTTTACAATTCGGAATCCTAATTGAACTGAATTAACTAGACCATCTCAATTAGATTATATCACAATAATCAATTGGATGACAGACCAATATAAATGGGTCTCTATCTAATAGAATTTAGCTATATCACAACTAACAATATAACATATTGCATTTAACTAGAAATGATACATCTATATCCATGAAGAACTCTACTATCTTCAGATGATTCTTCTATATGGTCTTTATCTTTTAGAACTAATATATATCTACTATGATCTTATTTGCCACATCATCCAAGATCTCTCCTTGATCTCTACCTATTAATGATGGGTCATCTAAGCTCAGAGCATTTCACAATACGCTGGTTTGGTTCAATGCTTAACCATGTTAAGTCCGTCTATTTGAGCACACATTAAGTCCTTAGACCTCTCACATGTCTCCGTTATGCATGCAATCTAGTTGTTCATCTCAAGCTATCTTTTAGTCTTATATCTGAATATTGCATTTCATCAAAGATTTCCACCAATGTGCACCAATGCATGTCAACTCATCAACAATGCCCATTTTCCTTACAAGTCATTACCTTCTTTTATTGCCTTGAGTGTCAAACATTAGTCAAGGCTCCCTAATGCTTGCACGATTATGTAATTAGGACTTAAGGGTGTAATAACAACCACGTACTTAAGTTTTGGGTTGCTCATTGGCAAAGCAACGCAAATAAGTCTTTAGGCAGAAGTTAATCAATTTTGTGTCTACCCATCTATTTGGGGGTGGTAGGTAGTGCTTTGACGCAACTGAGTTTGTTGAAGACGAAATAGCTCATTCCAAATTTTGTCCCGATCGGAAACAACTAATCGTGGAAACCCATGGAGCTTGACTATATGATGGACAAACAATTCTACATTTACTACAGCCGAGGATGTATGTTTAAGAGCAATAAAATGGACATATTTGTTGAAGAACATGTTCACCGCCACCATGATTGCATTAGACCCAATTGATTTAGGCAAGCCTTCTACAAAATCCATTGAAACATCCCCCCACACCTACTCAGGAATAGGTAGAGATTGTAGTATTCTTGCCAGAGATTGTGACATTGACTTATTTTATTGGCAAATCCCATAGCTGTCCACATGTTTCTTTATTTCAGCCTTCATCTCAACCCAATATAACTCATCCATAATCCACTTTCATGGTACTTTGATTTTAAGTCCAACTTCAAAAATAGCCTGACCCTTTTCAACTCATCGAATAGTTCATCTACAGTTGGGATTGAAATCGGTTGGTAACTGTAACCTTATTAAGAGCTCGATATTCATCGCAAAATCTTCAACTACCATACTTCTTCTTCACTAAGAGTACAAAACTTGGAAAAGGACTTATGATTGGTTGGATGATCCCGATAGTCAACATCTCCCTCACCAACTTCTTCATCTCATCTTTTTGAGCATGCAGATACCTGTAAAGGCACACATTGACAGGATTTGTCCCAATTTGGATATTAATTTCGTGGTGTGGCTCTTCTCCTGCCAAGGGGGTAGCTCATTTGGCCACTGTAAAACTTCTGTGAATTCTTCCAGTAGTTCCCTCACCATCTTAGGGATCCGACCCCCTTGCTTATCTTCCTCTACAGACATCTTACCCAACTCAACCATAATCCCTTCTCCCTCCTATCAAATTGTTTCAACCATGGTTCTGAAGGAGGCAGCTAATTTGCTTAAGCCTGGATTTGGAGCACCATCATCTCCCCCCACTAATATCATCATTGTAAAAGACTGCCAATCAAAGTTCGTATGTCTAACTGCAAAAAGCCATTTGAGCCCTAAAATCACATCCAAACCCCCCAGTTTGAATGGTAAGAAATCCTCCACTACTGTTAGTCCTTGGAGCTATAACACTACCCCTTTTGCAAATTTCCTTATTCGAGACTGACGCTCTTATATCCATTGCGACACCATAGGTTTTTTTTCCATGGTGGGAATAACCAATTTTGATACCATACCTTCACTCATAAATTTGTGAGCAGCCTCTACAGTTGATGAGGATGATTACCCCTTGGCCTGTTATTTGCCCCCCAAGCTTCATTGAGTGCGGGGAGGTGGATCCCACGACTGCGTATATAGTTAGTTAGATTTCCCCCACCTACAGTAATTCCTCAACGTCCCCCCTGCCCTTCCTCGATTACTAGCTCTCCCTTATTCTCTTCATCAAAGACTGCTAAAACTTTAGTTCATGATTGTTACACCTACGCCCAATGTGTTATTTCTCATCACACTTGACACACAACTCTTTATCCCTCTTGGATTGAATCTCAGCTACTGACATACGTTTGTAGAGTGAATTAGGATTACTTGGGGTGTGAGTGTAGGCTTCGAAGGTGAGTTTGTTGTCGTAGTAAGCTGAAAGTTAAGTGCACTTGTGTTGTGTTGGGTTTTGACGCCTAGGTTGAGTCTTAGGGTTGGTTATAAGTAGCAGTCGCATTGTTAGTGACTTGGGCTTTATTCTATTTGTTGGCAGGATCACTGACTTAGGCTGGGCACAAAATTGAATTTTCCTCTTCTACCAGTTCAGCTGACTCCATTAAATCCAATATTCAAATGCAATTCATTTTCATTAGCTCACCTTTGATCCCTTCTTTTAGCCTATTAAGGAACACAGCCACCAACGTATCATTGTCTAGATGCTTTAACGAAATGGTCAGTAACTCAAACTCCTTCCGATACTAAATAACCATGGATGTTTGTTGCAATGACAACAGTCGGTGTTGTTGGGTTCCTAAGCGCTTGGGTAAATACCTTCTCAACAACTGATTCTTTAGCTCGTCCCAAGTCAAGATGGGTCGTTGGTTTTCTGTCCACTGCAACCATGACAGGGCAGCGTTACAAAGGCACACTCCTGCTACCTCCAAGTTCTCTGCTTTTTTTTTACTGCTTCACCAAGAAATATCTCTCCATCTGCAAAACCCATGAAGTGGGGTCAACCTCTCCTTGAAAAAAGGGCATCTCTAACTTCCTATCGTACCTGTTATGGTAGAGTGGAATACGGGTATTTGATCCTTCAGTTAAACGTGTTGATTTCATCACTAGACTTGCTGCCAAGTTAGGAGTTTTTTCCCTACATGATTCTGACATGCTCTTCCCTGTGGCTAGGAAGCCCTTGTGGATGGCGTTCAAAAACTTATCCAATCTTTGAGATAGGAGTCAAGATGGGAAAGGTGACTCTCAATCACAGGTAAATTTTTTTCTATGTTTTCCACCCTGGCCTCCATCCTAGTCACTGGCATGGCCCAAGCTTCAAAATTAGCTCTACTACCAATTTGGTATGGTCCCCCAGGAAACTGAAGATTGAAGTTAGAAAACAAAAGATAAGATTTAAGACAGAAATAGAGAAGCATTATAGGAGGGTCGAGAAAAATAGCTGTTAGAATGGCAGGTCTTTCATTGAAACAGAAACTAAAGAAGAAAAAACAGCCAGAGGCAGCACTCGAGAGGCGCCACTCTCCTTCACTCACACTTCTGCTTAATACATTCTCTGCATATCCCCTTCCTACTTTCTGACCCACCAAATATACCTTTGACATCCTAACAACCTTGCCACCTCAGTCATAGAGTCTCTACTAATCACTAATGTGACAAAGCACACAGATGATGGTATGATGAGTATTCAAGTAAAACTATTTGCCAGTCATGGAAGCTAAAACATCCAATGTGCCAGTAACAAAACATGATAAATAAGGAAAAGGTGGATTAACTTACTAATAGTATGCAATTACCTGAGTAGGAAGATTGTGCAGTTTGCCAACTTCTTTAAAAAGAAAAGCAGTGATTCCACTGGTAGCATAGCGCTGGTTGGCATTGTGCTTTATAACTAGTCCCTTTCTCATTTCAGGTCGATGATGCTCTTCGTGCTTGTCCATAAAATTTGGGTGAACTCCATGAGCCATGTCTGCAGACACTACACACAGAAAAGATTCTATGAGCCAACTTTTTGATCATAAAGTTGGTCTACATGTCAGGTCTCAAAAGACATTTTCAATATGCAAATTGAATAGTTGATTAATTAGAAACAACTAAACTCTTAATAGATTCTTGGTTCTAAACCAAAATATGTGAATAAAAAAAAACCACCTTCCTATAAAACAAAGATCAAGGCCTAAACTTGAATATGCTAACTCAGAAAGGTTAATATACCAAGAAAAGATTGTTGAATAGCACGCTCAGTTGCACCTTCTTCAACCTTGTTATGCCCTAAGCACCTGATAATACGTCTCATAGCCTCAAACATTGTTGGTGCACCAGCACCCTGAACTGAACCTGAACCAACCTAAATAGTAGTAGTTGAAAATAAAATTTATGAGCTGGCAAGAGTTGAAATGAAGTTCATAAACATATTACTTGTGGTTAAAGCTACATTGAGGACTAATGAATACATGCCAAGTCAACCTTGAAACTAACATTGAAAAATAGTACATTATGACCACCTAAGGACAACCAAACCATGAGTATCCACCGATTAGTCCTCCACTATACGGTATAAAGTTGCCTTTTATATTCTATGGACTTGGTAAAAAGCAAAACATTATTTAAGTTTTAATGTGATGGAACATAGTATTATTTTTTAGTATATTAATGCAACTTACTTTATCTGTTCCTATAATGGGAATAAATTAATGCAACTTACTTTAACTGTTACTATAATGGGAATAAAAAGTTAATTTGACATTCCTTGAGAAACTGAAGCAGAAAGCAATTACCTCTTCATTGTCAAATAAAGCAACCATGCGAATAGCAAGTTCATTTGACAAATCATTGGACGATTGACATGAATCAATAAGAGCTCTTAATGCACAATAACTTGAAGCAAGGTTATCTAATCTTCCAGAAAATATGAACTCGTTGTTTCCACCCCCGAGGCAGCTTGGTTGTGTATCACAAACATTCAACTCAATGCTCACTATATCTTCAATATTGCAACTTAATTCATCTGACAAAACCTGCAATAAGGCAAGATTAGTTTTGAAGACAATAATCGCATTTGCGAATCTTATTAGTACATCATTGCTATCTTAAATTCAATTTATGGTAACAATTAAACACACTAGCATATTATTTGACTTCTCCCTTATTTCCATTATCATTGTGATCTTAATCACTTTAAATAATCATTTTAATGTATATTAATTTGAGGATCACATGTTTTGCCTTTAGACTTTCTTACCTCGAAAAGCATTTTTTGTTTTGTTTTATATAGAGCTGTAGAGTCTATCATCTCTCTTCTCCCCTACTCAATTTTCATCTCCTTTAGACTTCTTAAAGGTACATTGATTGATAAAAGAACAAACTAGAACGTTGTCTCAAATTTATGGTTAGGCAACCACACATTTGCAATCCACATAATAGTTTTTAGCTAAGCAATGTAAGCCAGCACCCAAGAATTAGCACATTACGTCATCGACTATGATAGCACCATGATTGATTTATCTTGATGTTTTTTCTAATTAACAGAAGAGCAAAATAACAATTGCAAAATCAAGCAACTATTTTTTGCAACATTTTTATCAGAAAGGATATTTCTAATGAAACTTTTGTAAAAGTTAATTTCCTTAAAGGTGCGTATTGAACAATGCATAGAAAGGATGCTCTCAAGTCTCATTCCACAACCTCAATTTATCATAGTCCATGTGTATCTTTCACACAAGTTGTCTCAGATACTGAAGAAAAATGGACATACCTGCATGAGTAGTGAATGGTGAGCTGCTTTTGAAGAAGAAGCAGTATTTTTCTCATTTGGATCTGGACACATTTCCTGAACCTTTGTTGCAAGTAATGGGATGAGGTGCGTCTCTAGGTTGGGTTTAAATCCTTCTGTGTTCACTTTGCTGATAAATCAAAGGAAAAGAAAAAAAAGTTAAAAGCCAGTATATGAATCTCTTGCAGAACTAGTTTTCATTGATATCTACTTACTGTCATCTCATGGAACTTTACAAGTGGGTTTGCATATTCTAATCAAAAGTTATTTTCTTGATATTCCGAATTCATGCTTGAATTTGCTGCCTCTATTCAAAACAGAAACTTGCAACGGAATAAAACATTTATTATTTTTTAAATGGTTAAATGAATCATATCGCTGGTCATTTTAACCAATAAATAAAGGGACTTTGACAAGATTTTAGGTTTGGTTTTATCCTATATGAAGTGTGGTGTCTACTTCTTAATAAATATTTTAAGTGGAATGGTGCTGGTGCTATAATATTTAACAACAATTTGCAGTCTTCAGATAAAAGATAATTGCAACATAAACTTGTGAAACCACCTCTAACATATGCACTTGTTACAAAAGAAGAGTCCCATCCAAATTAATTGATTATTTATATTAATATAAATAGGAATGGAACAACTAAAAATTCATAAGCAACAATATTAAGAGATAAGGCAGAAGGATGTACCGATCCAAATGAATGGCCAACGATGGTATACGCAGTAAAGGTCTTTCAACTTTGACAAGCTTGTGCAGAAAAGAATTTTCACGATCTCTAATTATGACTCTTCCTGCAACACTCAAGTCTCTATCAAACCAAGTGTGCCATAAACCGCCTCCATAAGTTTGTACATTTACCATCAGATATTGAGACTTGGCAGATGCAGATTTTGGTTTGAGTTTCAAGCAGGGGCTGTCTGTGTGCGCAGCTATCACATGAAAACCATTCCCAGGAGCATACCTACAAAACTAAAAGAACCTTTTGTTTTCTTAATCCTCCAATGAATTTCCAATTAGATTGAGAAAAGTTGAGTTATATATACCACCAAAAAAAATGAAAAAATAGGGATGAGATAGTGTGCATTGACTCACATGTCACCAATGGCAAAAGCAACCAAAGAAGACATGTTTCGAGTAAAGAAGTAGCGGCCACCTGGTTTAAGCTGCCATTCATCTTTCTCATTTAGCAGCTCAAAACCCGCCCCAATCAATTGTCTTTTTGCTTCAGCTGCAGACCCACAGAAAACAATAATATCTAAATATGGAAACAAACGCCGGCGTCCCAGCAAACTCAAAGCGTAAATGTGAAGCACTTACTTATAGAAACATGAGTATGAAAAGGTAAGTACCAGTAGCGTGAAACTGGGTCCAAGACTCGTTGAGATAGTCGAGAAGACCCAAGACTGTCGGTTTCTACACAAAAGACAGAACATTTAATAGGTAGAAGCGTTCAAGAAATTGAAATATAGAACGAAAAGGTGAAATTACCTCAGGGAGATTGGTTTGGGCGGAGGAGGAAGAACAGAAAGCGACCGTAGAGCTGGGGGTGAAATTGGGAAAAACTTTGGAGTGTAATTTGGAATGAGTTGCTGAGAATGCAAGTTTGGTGATAGAGTGGGATGTTTTGATTTTGGTGAAAAATGGTGACGGTGGCTGGAGAAGATGATGTCCAGTAACGGCAGCCATGTGATAGTACAGTAGGGGCTTGAAATAAATAAATGAGCTAACGAAGATAGTTAAAAACGTGCTGGGGTTCGGTTTCGGTTGCCGATACTTGCTCGCCGTACCTACAGATAGGAAAATCCGCACGTCGCTCGTCAACTTTACGGTTAATTTGGAATCGGGGATTGTCACTTTTTTTTTTATTATTACATTAGCTATTTCAATTTAATCGGGCTAATCTTGAGCTCCTAAGACCCCACTTTTAACTGTTCTTTTTATGACTAAAACAAGTGTTAAATAAGTAAATAATTAATCAGACTTTGTTTTTTCGTTTAATTGCTACTTGAGCATGGGCTGTAGATCACATAATATTTTGTTTCCAATGTCGTTCCATATTTATTCGAGACAATTAGATTCAATGCTCACCCCACCAGACTATTTAGTTTATAGCAACCAAATAAGAAAAAATTGTTAGAAACTTCTGATGTTCGCATGTTTACATAAATAGATAGCAAAAAGTTTACTACACAGTGTTGACTTGCTAAAGCCCGCCATTTAAACTGCAGTCGTAAAAGCACACAAGCTCTCTATTTCTTTTTTTTTTTAGGCAGTGAAATGATGTCCTCATTGCCTCTTCAGTAAATTTTCATCTCTTTTAATTTAATTACAACACAGTCAAAAGTTAACTCTTTACTCCCCATGAAATGGGTCAAAACAAAGCCCTTCTTACTTCTTACAAAACAGTCGATGTGTTCAACATTAAACCAGACAGATATAAATTCAGAGGAGTTAGGTCCAAATGGTTCTGTGCAAGGAAAATCGCACCTGCCATCTAATTATAGAACAGGTTCATTGAAACAACCCGTTAAGGGTAGGGTTCAGTTATGCCAGACTCAATTTACTTTCTTTCCACCAATATGGAAAAAAAAAAAAAAATTAAGATGTTGGAGAAAGAATGTTGGGAAATACAGCCAAAAAAGATTCGCATCACTCTTTTTCAGCTTCCATACTCCTAAAATTTAAATACATATGTTTATAGATATCATTTCAGCATGATTTTCAATCGGAATCAGAATCTGGATCCACGTCTACAATCTCAGGTATAGATTCTGTCGATGAGTCATGCCCTAACTCGCCTGACTGCATTTCATTTTCCACAGAATGTAGTACTCCAGGTTCCTGATTCGTTGTTAAGTCCATTTTGGTAACAATGGCATCTTCGGTGACCACAGCATCTGTGGCAACTTCAGAGTTCGCCGATTCCTGAAGCTGTAATGTGGTCTCTTGCAAGTCTTGTACCTCATTTGATATTCTATCATCTGTCGCTCCCATCTCTACATCTACACTGCCTACTGCTGCTTCCTGCCTACTTATTCCAGGACTCTTTTGACCTACTGACTCAGCCACACCGATAGTTTTTTCCAAATCAAATCTTAAAATTCCAGAAGGCTTCTCAATATCCACAATTTTACACGAGCTTTCAATTGGCCCTTCAGCTTCCTTGCCACTACCTAGCCAACTTGAGTATAAATCGTCATCTGAATCAGAACGATTTTGTCTTTCTTCCTGTATACCACTTGAAAATGGCTTCCTCAGCATCTGACTGTCAGAGTACACAGGATAACTACCCTTAACAGCATGGGAAGTACTGGCAGAAGGGACGTCTGCCGGAAGGGCCCGTGGATGAATCAGCACCTCCAGTGTTAAAAGTGCATGTGCACATAATTCAGCAAGTTTGGTTCCTGTTTCTTGTCTGCCTGCAGAATTCAAACTCCTCAAAGAGTATATAAGCTAAGACACTTGAGCATCAAAACTGAAACTACTTGGCAAAAGACAGAAATGGGTCCAATAGTAGAATTAAAATAAGTCATTTGATTATCCAAACAGAAGGGACCAAAGCTTCATATATATACATATTTTAATAGAGTGAGGTATGCAGCTGTATGTGCATGGGATGGCTTCATTGATAAAAATCACCCCGCCACGTTTGGAAGCACTTACAGAGGACTAGTAAACACAGTTTTGTAAATTAAGACTCCCAGAGCTTGCAAGTGTCTCTTTCATTTTTTCTCGTATATCTAATAGCATTAGGTTTCTGAGTTGATGATGGGCCATTAATCTATCAACTCTTGATTATCTTACATGGTAGTGGAAAAAATTCCTTGTGTTTATGAACCATGCATATCAAAGAAGAGAATCACTTGTTTGCCAGAAACCAACATCAAGAGCTACCATTGTAATTTTACACACGATACCATCTGCTGGATCAGGGAAATATTAAACACTCACAAAAGTTTATGAAGGTGCTAGCTCATCAATGAGGATTAGACGGAACCTGTAACCTATTGCATCATTAATAGTTTAGGGTGAGATGACGTAATGAAATCATTTGACTGATTGTGAATGGTCTAATGGCTTGGCCCGTTGTAAGGAAAAACAATGATTCCATCGTAATTTTGCCCTATTTTTGGAAAATCTGATGAAATTCTTTACTTTTCAAAAAAAAAGAGCTACTATAACCACCATTGAAAGACAAAGTTGTCCTACCAATCATATACTAGTTAAGTATTATCTCCCTCCCCTCTCCATCGGTGTGTATATATCGGTAAATTTCTTTTAACCAAAGTTACCTCTTCTGAAAAGCTCAAGAGCTTGAGCCAAATGTGGAGGACGCATATGAGAAGGTGACAGCAAGGATGCCAAGAGTGCACGTAGAGCTGCCAGCTGCAAACATGCAACTTTCGAGGTGTGACCATTGAGTAAGTTGTTTCTTTCCTCACTTGCCCATCCATCTTTACAACAATCAACTGATATGGTTATTAAAAGATCATCAACTTTTGGCCGCCAGGAGTCGGATCTAAATGCACCACCCTGACAAATATTTGAACACAAATATTAGTGTCCTGTATATTCTGACAGAAAAGGAATTAATCCAAGTTCATAACATTTTCTAAGCAATATCTCAACGAGAAAAGAAAGGTATACTTGGACCAAATGATGGATAATTCATTGAATGATGCCAAGGTCAGTGCACTAGACATTTAAGATAATATTCAAAAGTAACGAGGTTGGCATCGAGTATAGCCTAGTAAAATTTCCCCAATCCTATATTTTTTTAACAGTTAAAAAAACAAATGCCAAGGATGAAGGGAAATATCAGTGCATAACAGGCACATCTCAAGTATAAAAGACAAGAAAGAGAAATCTTGAAGAAGAAATTTTCATGAAATATCATCAAAACATGGCTAGGTTCTCAAGGCAACATTCTGTAATGCTTCTCTAATGTGTGGAGTAGGAAAAAAGGGAAATCTTGTCGAAAAGAGCACAATTAGGGTATCAATCCATGCAAAGATCTTGTGGTTGATGCAAACTAAAGGAAGGAATTGCCGAAAAACAGATTAAGCACAAATAATATGGTACAAAAAGAATCAAGATCTATAGATTATACATCATAACATCATTTTTTTTAAAAATATCCACACATCATATAAGCACTTGACGAAGAACTTGAACAAATGTATAATTAATGATTCTTAATCTATATATTATTATCAAAGGTTTAAATGATAGGGCTAAGTGTTCTAAAAAGTTGACATTTTCTTTGCTCCTGGTAAACAGGAAGACAGCAAATGGGTTATGTTGTGAATGCTTTTATTGGAAAGAAATACAAGCGCAAACAGCAGTAGTATGGGGAGCCACAATCAAAAAATTTCAGCTTTCCTGTTTCATAACTAAACTTTTGGATTTCTATTTTAACATTTTTCTATTAATTAGGAAGTAACATTATTATTTCCTACAACTCTTTTGCTAGGTAGTTTTCCTAAATAAGGATTCTTATTCCTAAATAAGTATTCTTACCTTTTTGTAGTTAGGATCCTTGTCTGTTTAAAGGGGACGATCATATTCAATAAAATCATCAATAATTTCAGTCAAGAAACATATAGTGGGGAGCTGGTGATCTGTTACAAATCACCACTAAAGCTTTCAAAACTAGGGTCCTCCGAGAATGGGAAAAGTAAGGGAAATCAAGAAGATTCTCCTGCTAACCGACCTGTGATGAAATCCCATTTGCGGCCCCTTAACAGATTAGGCACCAAGACACTTTGATAACACACCAATAAAAGAATTTAGAGACAAGTCTGGTAACTATATATTTTTCCACAATAATATGAATAAAAGAGGAAATTGTGCCTAAAATATTATTATCAAACGCTTGCTATACAGACCTATGTGATTGATTGAGTGTCATGAAAATGTCTCTGAGATCATTAACTAAACATGCTGGGTGTAAAACAGGAACCATGTCTTCCACTCAGTACGCACATAAATAGATTTAAATAATAAGAGATAGGAATCACACCTATAAACAATAAGGTAGCTGATATTAATACAGTACACATACCACAGTCAAAAGTGCTTCCAATGCCTCGAGTGCAGCTATCTTCACAGAAATCTGAGTTGATGGAGAATTTTTCTGGGCTTCTACTTCTGAACCAATTATATCCTGCTGCTCAAAAGATCCAGTGGCACTGTGCTTCCTTTTTCTTTGGCAAGAGTGTAAGAAGGCTTCAGAAGAGACATTTAAGTGGGCATGAGAGGACATATCCATAGCAATTAAATCAACAAGTGAATTGTTGACAACTTCCTGTGCAAGATATATTGCAATCCCTGGTCAGGATAAGATTAAGAATTAGCTATCAGCAGCAAAAAAAAATAAATTCCAATTAGATTATACATGTTAATAAGACCTGTTCCAAATTGAAAACAAGGGTAGAATGCTCCAAATGAGAACTTGGGACAAAAGCATTTAGTGCCCAATGTATCAATGCTTTTGAGAGGGTCTTACTGCAACCAATTCAGGCAGAATTCAGGAAATATTTCTATGCAGCTTCAGATAATGAAAACATTTTTAAATTATGGAAGTTTCCTTATTCTAGTAATGTGGATGATATTTAATAATGCGGACATATCCAAACAAATCAACAAAAGATAAGCATTGTAGTTCAAGACTTTCAAATACAACATTTGATTTTGAATCTGTCACACCGATTAGTTAATTTGGATATCTGGTTAGACACACAAATTGAATTCATGCCAAAAGCATCACCAAACTGAACAAACCCTATCAGTTTGACCATTAGGATCACATTTTGAACGTTGACAAAGTCATGACACTCCAAGAGAACCAAAATTTCACAGTACTTCATTTAATATACCTCACCATGAGAAAGGACTAACAAGATGTAAACAAGCAGAGTTCACATGCATTCTGAGTAACATGCAATGCTGTTTACATCATTTGCAGGAATCATACATTTTATTATAATCTTTTTAACGCTGGTATCTCATAGAACAATACATATATTTAAACTACTTGACCAAAATCAATGTCTAGGAGTCCTAATCGTTGAAGGAGTTCCGATGTGGTTTTTTCCTAGTTAAGTTTGAATTTCTTATTCTAAGTAATGGCATAGAGATCTAGATCTACATAACTACCTTAGTTTGTCACATTTTGGAGACTATTTGAAAAGCATCGATAAAAATCTAGCTATTAACTTGTGCAAAAAATAAATTCAATGTGTTAAAAATTATATAAAAAGTTTATAATCACATAGTAACCTTCTTATACATGGACACATAAATACATATGTGATACATATGGCTTCAAACTCTATGTTTCAAAATTAACAAAGTGAAAATATGTGGTATTATTATGCTTTTCATATCCTTAAGTTCAACTATTCAGGATATGGGTATAGAGAGTCATATAAAAGATGTTGCAGTCTCTTTCTGTTCAAAATTACCAAAACAACAATTGGGAAGCTATTTCTGCTGCCAAGCACGAACTTTTTGTTTCGTCATCAATTACATGGATGAGGATATATACATGCCAAAAAGGTAGACTCTAGATGCAATTATGGATCAAAGGAAAAAACATTTAAATAGGATTTCGCAGAAAAAAATGTCAATATACTATGCATGTTGCCTACATACCCACGCCCATCGATATAAGCAACATCTTTGTGATTGAATAGACTTTTACTCTTAGTTCTGGTACTTCACATCTCCTAAAATACTCTTTAACAAGTCGCACAGCATATGCTGCATGTGGCAATAGTTGACTGCATGAAAATAATACGTAATATGTTTTCAATAACAGAACTCATTGACAAATTAAGAAACAGAAGAAAGGAAGACAAGCAACAAATAATGGCATAGACCACTAGCAGACAAAAACCTGAACAGAATATCCAGCAAAGAATATATAACAACAAAATATGTTCCCAAAAGTATCAGAGACTACAAATGAACCTAGAAGTTGCATCTGTAGAAATTGCATATTCTAATCTTAGATATGCTTAAAGAGGGGGTAAAAAGAAAAGGTAATGCAACAAACGCACAATCTCTATCCTTGAGCAGAGCCCCGTGTAACTAAAATCACGATGACTTTGTTTAGAAATGAAATTTTGAAAATCACACAGGTCAATATTTTGGAAGAGCATCCTCCAAAATCATCTGATTTTCACTTCCGTTAATAGATGACAAATCTAATTTCAGAGGGCTCTCGAATCAGATTACTTTATAAGGTCACTAAAAAAGAGGTAACAGCCTTAGAATTCTCATTCAATAAACAAGATGGATTACAATTAACTATCTAGGAAGAGAAAACTATAGTAAAATATGCTATTAAATGTACCATTTATGAAGAATGGAATTGTCATATTGGATACCCATAAGAGTATTTCAAGTTTAATGAAGAACAGCATATTGTTGGTTCTTTAGAACTAAAATCCCCAAAAGTTCTTCTATGCTATAAC
>JANZLD010000004.1:47780233-47799668 GCA_026413575.1 Erythroxylum carthagenense | reverse complement strand
TAGAATCCTCTCTTATTAAGTAAATTGACCTGAAGAGTGCAGCATTCATTAAAGGCAGAATAGAAATTAAAAGACTCAGTATTTTGAGTGTTCTTGACCATTAAAATTAAGCAGCATATTATCAATGCATATTATTCACCTTTTTTTTTCAATATTATCTTCTCACATTTGCATGTTGGTCCACTTGGAAACAGCCTCTCTACTAAGTAGAGGTAAGGCTGCGTACTATCAGACCCCCCATACTCTACTTCAGTGCGGGATTTCGGGGTATGATGATGATGATGATGATGATGATGATGATTATCAATGCATACAGGCAAGATTTTCGCCAAAATTGATGGTCAAACTATAATCTATATGATGATACTTAGAAAATATCACCATGGTAAAGCATTTTTCATCCAGATCAAAAATATTGAAGAGCATTCTCCACTAGAAAAGAAAAGGCGCAAATAACAACTTATAAGGATTGTTAGTTTGTAACAATTCAAACTCCCACTTTTCCCTAAAGCTAGTCGAAGCTTGAACCTGTTGTTTTGTCAGTATTTCAGACATTTACTCTACGTATATGTTTGAACAGAAATCCCAGAGTAAAACTATACTCACCTTGCATACTTCGGCTAACTGTTTCTTTCCAGAAAAAAAGGAAGTTACTAGGTGCTGACGAAAATATAAGAGGAATTCTGATTCTGATCAAGCACCACAAATCTCAATTTCTAGAAACCACGCTAAGATTACTGAAAACCTGTTCGGTGAAATTTCAACAAAAGTAAAAAAAAAAAACTTACTCTCCATAATCAGCTTTTTCTGATGCAATCTGGCTAGCTGCTGCTTTAATCTACTATTTTCAATTGACAAAGCAAGACGTTGCTGAAGAAGAGAAGCGATATCTGCTGCCAGTTCTGATTCTAAATTCTGCATCATGTGACCAAGAACAAAACGATTTTTTTTTAAATGAGAAAGCTTTCAACTCAATAAATAAGAACATCAACAACTTTAGTGACATATAGGATGTATCCATATCTGCAACATCATCACTCCCGAAGTTAAGTACAACAAACCATTATATTCATTATCAAGAGTTTAAATATTAGTAATTAGTCAAAGCCATAACTGAAGAAGGTGATAAGCATTCAAATATTCAATCTCAAATTCACTGAATTCATGGTAAAAACTAAATACAGCGTCTCTAGTCTAGCACAGAATATTCAGAACCTAAATTAAATGACGATGTAAAAGAGAATAAAAGGTCCTATATTGCTAACCCAAGATAGATAGACTCCACACGGACAATAAAGTTGTCGGTAGAAACTGATGCAATCTGAAAAGCCTTACCATGAGAAAATCTACAGTTCTCTCAAGTTCAGAAATATATTTGAGTTTGCGAACTCTTGAGCGCTGCCCAGGGTACCTGCGTTGAGTCCATAAAGATCAGTCTTCTCGATATACATCCTAGATATGGAAGCAGAGACCTATGTTTTCGTGAAAAAATAATACAAAACAAGTAATTGACGAATGTAATGGTTTTCATTAGTATGCAGCACTCTTATTGGTCACAACATGTCTGTCTGCCTCTTGGTGGCCAGAATACATTAGTTAAGAAAAATTGGTGTCTTTTAATGGTATTCCGTTACCTATTTGATCTTAGTTATAGAAATACAAGTATCCAAGCACACTTTTTAGTCATACACAGATGATCCCAAGATAATCATAAATAACAAGAAATCCAAGCAATGCAGTAAATTTGCATGAAAAATAAGTAGACCTTTTTGTTTGAGGGAAACAAAACTGGGGTGGCGTTGCTCTAGATCAGTTAATTCGCATCTAAAACCAAACTCCACATGAAGCAAAATTTAATATTGTGCTCAAATTATTTTTAACCATACTACAGCAGCAACACCCCAGGTAAAATTCATATAGTATACAACAGATACTTTTAGCTTAAACTAGTAAAAAATACAAAACATTATTTGCATAAGAAACAACATGGATGCAATTATAAGTTCAAGGCCTGAGAGTAAGAAGAAAATTTAAGTCATATAAAGTCGCGATCGCTTAGAGCCAAAAGTTAATACAAGTTCATGAAGAAAACACTAGGTTCAGGTTCTAACCTCTTAGTAGTATTTATCTCAGCACTGAGCTCACCATTAGAACTACCTGCATCCCCTTTTAAGCCCGAGCTTCGGATCGCAGAAATGGAAAGGCTATTATCTATATATTGAAGATGATTCTTAAGCACAAAATCGGACAATGCTGAACTTATTGCATTCTCTGAAAAGTTTATGTTGCTCCTTTGCCTCGGGGAGTTAGGACCATAAACGTAAGTGGATTCCAACCTATAACAAGTCTCGTTCTCAACTGTATTATCCTCATTATTGTGGGAACTTGATGGATAAACTGAAGTGTTCAACAGGGTAACAGAATCACTGGCTGACCGACGGTGAAAAGTCTCATAAGAATTCGTATTTTCATCATCTAACAAGTCATCGAGCCAAGCTGGATTTTCCTCCAGGATGGAACCCTGGGACAGAGTCTTGGTGTGTTGTGAGTGGGAATCTTGAGTTCTGATAGATATAAGTTTCTTTCGAAACGGGCTGCGAGGAGGAAGGTGTGATTGCCGAGACATATTTACAGACATTACATGATGTGCTCACTCTGGTTGCAAGTATCCATTCTTAAGCTTGTCTTGCATCCAAAAGAACAATAAACCGAATCAAATTCTATGACATGTTTTAGTCATCGAAGCCTACCTCGCTGGTGCGGACTATAATAACAAAAAAAGAAAAGAAAATGTACCAAGTGAAAAAAGGAACGATTCAAAAGGCAGGAAAGATAAAAATGCAGGGGGAATAACCCAGGTCTAAAAAAACAAGACATCCACCTTCAATGAATAATCAAATAAAGACTAAAAGACCGAAGACAAACACATGTAAGACCAGCTAACCCCTAAGATATTGCTTAAAAGGGATTTTAATCAGTGGTTTCCAACATTTGCGGCGTGAGCTTTCAGTTTCCTGTATATTTGGTTTGAAAGCAAAGTTCCATTCCTGTGCTTTTTTTTTTTTTTTCCCACTTTGTTTGTGTCAACATCGCCATCCTCAGAGACTAAAAAGTCATCTTCCCGATATATAAATCTTGAATTGAACCACAATGACATGAAGAATAAACCCACCTCTCAAGAGAAACATTCGCCGATTGAGGTGCTTCTTCATAATTCAGAAACGATAAAAGGAGAGAAGTGAAATTCGATATCAATGAAACAGTGGCACTTTAAAGTTACGATTCAAAGCTTACAAGGTGAATCAAGGAAAAGGCGAAAGAATTCCATAAACAGGTTACAGAGAAAAAGAAACAAAGAACTGAAGTAAACAAATTCCCAGTTCAGGATAAAGAAATATTTAAAGATTTAACAACAAACTCGAGCTCACCTTGTGGATTCATTCAAAAAGAAGAAATCGTTATCTCAAAACAAAGAGAAACAGAAAACGGATGGAAGAGAGCTGCTGGGTGAATGCGATATTAGTTAATTGGATGGTGAAAATATAAAAACAACGCAAGAAGTTAAAGCAATGGCAGTGAGTGACTAGCGTCTGAGTAGATGCGTATCAAAAACATGTAAGGTGAGAGTGGTAGACAAGACATAGATTAGTAGAGTACCAGAGTAGGGTTGTACAAATAGCCTCTTGCATTGCAACTTGCAACTGCCGCTTCTTGGTGGGTTACAAGCGGAGAGAGTACTTGGGACTGTTCCGCGGTCTGGTTTAGTGGGTCCTCAGTCAATGGTCTTGTCAGCCTGCTTTCAGATTTTTTGTGATGTTAAAAGTGAGATGTGAAAAAACATATGACAATGTGATTTCTTGATTTTTACCATTTACTTTTTTTTTTATGTTACGTTTAATTGTCACCGCCTCACGTTGTTAAAATTTAACGAAAATTACTGTTTCTATTTTGCGGATCTTTTAAGTTTATTCATATGTAATTGTACGTTTTCATATCTTTTTTGTTAGCATAGAGCGAAGACCGAAGAGAGTTGTACAGAAATGTAAAGTTATAATTGCAATTTGGACTTATAAAGTTAATTATATATTTAAAAATAATCTATCTATTAGTTAATATGGGTGACAATTAAGCCTATTTTTAATTGGATGTCAAATCTTCTAAGTAAATTTAATTAAAAAACATCGTTTTATATTTTTAATTTAAAAATTGTTATATAAAAAATAATCATAGATCGGTTCGCTATCATCCCTACTAGGTAAGAGTAAAATTGCGTATTACTAAATCTTTCAAAACTTTACGTTAAATTTTTGTTTAGTGTTGTTGCTATTATGGTTGATAAAAGTTAACTATACAAAATACAAATAGGTTGATTTTATCTCATAAATGAATATTATCTTATAATAGTTTAGTATAAAACAAGATGGAGTTAAATACATTAATCTCATATAATTTAATTTTTATTTTACCTATGAAATTCTAAAAATTATCAAGTAATTTTTGTGCTTAACTATTGATTTAATGAATTTTTAGCATCAACCTTTTTTGTTAAATATTTTTAGTTATTGGTAATTTGTATGTTAAATAATCATTACACAACTAAGGAGACGTCAAATAAAACTTCATGCATGTGACACCTGTTTATCATAAAAATTATTATGTATCATTCCGTTATAAGTAGTTGCTTCTTTTCATGGGGGAGAAAGAGTACGAAGGCCTTGTGTTAAATGCCTTTTGGCACTTACTGAAACACCATCTCTTACAAAAATTGGTTAGTTAGCAATGCCGGTGGTCACCCGTCTTAGTTGCAATGAAAATTTGGGATGTCTAACTCATTAATACGAATTTGCTTATTTACTCGTTATTGTTATTATGATTATTATTAATTATTGCTATTACTATTATTAATTATTATTATAAATTTTGTGCTTATTATTATTATTATTATTATACAAAATTAATTTTCTTATTATTTATTATTATTATTATTATACATAATTAATTTTCTTATTATTATTGTGATTATTAAATTCCTTTATTATTATTAATTTTCTTCCTCTTCTTCTTCTTCTTCTTCTATTATTATTATTATTATTATACAATATTAATTTTTTATTATTATTGTTATTGTTATTATTATCTATTAATTTTTTACTAATACAAATCATTTCTTTTTAAAAAATCAATGAATTATATATTTCCAATCATATTATACTGCAGGGGTAATTTAGTCATTGATTCTGTTTTTTATATTCTGTCAACTACAACCAAATACATTTCTGTTCTTGAGATGAAGACAGTTTTATTTGTTTTGTCTATCACAACCATACACCATACTATCTCCAATTTTGTTCTGTTTTATCTCTAATTTTTTTTTTGTTTCGTCTCTACATATAGGAGACAGTAATCATACGCAGTGTTAAAGTGGTCAAATAAGAGTATAGATACGAAAGTTTATCAGATCACCTATTTTTATTACTCTGTTCCTAACATATTTTATCATCCATTCATTTTTTTATAGGTCTCATTTATTAAATGGATAAATGTTCATAAAATAATCTAAAAACAAGATAATAGAAACAGGTGATTCATTTTTGACTTTACCAAACTATAACTCTATATCTATTCCAATCTACCTTTTTTGTTCTTTCATTTCCTGTTAAGTTGTGTATATTTTTTTGTTTAACTTTATTTTCTTTAATTTTTGTAACAATTTAGCTTATAATTATTTTCAAAAAACATTTTAGCCTATAATATAATTGATTTTAAAAAATGTTATTGAAAAATTAGGAAAAATCATGATAGAATTCAATCTTACTCGTAACGAAATAAATGCAAAACATTTTTTTATTTCCTGAATACCAAAATCACCTATATTCTATAACATAATTAACACATAATGTTGGCCCCCAAATTTCTTTTCTTAATAAATGAGCATGATTAGATTAAATTTGGGATCTTGCTAGATTAGTGTACATTGGAATTAAGTAGCCTGTTTATGTTAATGAGATTATATTACATAGGTGAATTGGATTAAAGTTAAAGTGATAATTTGCATAAGGGATATTTTGGAGAGATCACTTAAGTGGAAAGATTTTAAGGCTTTGAAGGAGGGGCAAAAATGGGAAGAGGAATTTATTGGCTTACATTTTAAAAGCCAAAAACGTGGTGAGGAAAAAACAGAATGGAGAAAGCATAAAAGTAAGAAAGAAAGTAAAGAGAGTGTCGTGAGTTTAGAGGGAGAAAAGAGTTTCAAGCTAAGTCTTGATTTTTCTCAACCTTCAAGGGAATTTTCAGAGTGTTCGAGAAGGGGAAAATATAGAGAAAGATAAGAGTCTTTTTTTGAACCAAGCATTTCTTCATTTGAAGAAGATTTAAGGTAAGAGCATTTTAAGGCTTTGAATTTTTGGAAGAGGTTTTGGTTTCAAGAGCTTAGAAAATGCATAGGTTTAAGAACTCTAGGATCAATTTATACTTTAGCTTCTTTGGTTTCTCATCTGAAAATCTCTTTTGATTTGGAGATTTTATTTATGTTAAAAAAGGAATCAAGAAGGATAAAAGGAGCAAGAGGACAGGCTCACTTGAGCAAATTATTAACAAGAAATTCAAGGTGGGTTATATTTTTGTAGTTGACTAATAAGCCATAAATATCTACTTTCAAGAAAAGTGAAATAAATGTTTTCAACTACTTCCAAATGTGCATTTAAGTGTTCTTTAAATGCCTTGAGAAGTGCTGCATATTCTGTGCATAAACTTTGTAAATGAAAAATGAAATGATTTTGAAAAGATATCATGCCATGAAAAAGCAAGTTTCTGATCTAGTGCTATTTTGGGCAACAAGTTTACAAGTCATGAAATTACATTTTATGTGGGTTCGTGGTGATCCCCTAAGTATGTCAAGTGGAATTGTCTAAAGATTTCTCCCGCCTACCTATTAGTGGCATGGAACTCCTTCATGGACTCCCATAAGTTCACGGCTACGTAAGACCATTATACAAAAATGCATAGTACATTCTGTTTTGAATCTACCTGAACCAATTTGATGTGTCTTGTGTGTTTATGATATATTGACAGTAATGATGTAACCATGTTATGCATTATCGTGAGTTTTTCTAATGAAAATGATTATTTCAATAGTTTTTGCTTGTTATTGATTATAAGATTGTTACCCATAGTCTTTAAGCTCACCTCCCAATCTCCTCCCATACATTCAGGTAATGAGCAGGATTTCGTGTAGGTCAAGAGGTAAGGTAGCACTTCTAGTTTAAATATTTTGTGTTTGAAGCTAGTTTTGTAAAGCAAGGCTTTAGTTGCATTTTGAGCAAATCAGGGATTATGTACCTTTTTGTATTTTGGGAATTGTTGTATTAATGTAATTGCGGCTTGAAATGCTCGCTAAAGCTTTGTAAAACTTTTTATCTTTTTATGCAAATGGAAGATGCTTGCATATTTATTCATGACCTTCTCAAGTTCATACGTTGAAAAATTTTCTATTTTATAAAGGAAACTTCGCCTTTTGACTTCAGGAAAAATCTGAGTTAACCTAAGCTGATTTAGGCAAAGGTGTCTTATAGTAGGTCGTAAACCTTTTTGTCATCTTTCCAACGGTAGTTAGCACGAAAATTTTGGATGCCTGAGCTGAAAGTTAGGGTTCTTTTAAGGGAAGATGTATAAGAGAGCAGATGTATCTTCTGTCCTTTTTACTTCTTCTGTGATGACGTCATCTCCTTCTGGGTTTTCTTTGTGATGACGTCATTTCCTTCTGTGTTTTGTATCATCTGTGCTTTGGCTATCGTCTGTGTTTTGCTTCTTCGAGGATGACGTTATCTCCTTTTGGGTTTTCTTTGTGATGATGACATCTCCTTCTGTGTTTTATAGTGTCTGTGTTTTGGCTATTGTTTTTTTCTTCTTTTGTGATGACGTTATCTTCTTCTATGTGACGTCATCTCCTTCTGGGTTTTGTATTGTCTGTGTTTTGGCTATCTTTTGTGTTTGGCTTTTTATGTGATAACATCATCTTCTTTTGTGTGATGTCATCTCCTTGTGTGTTTTATATCGTTTGTGTTTTGCTATCGTCCATGTTTTGCTTCCTCTGTGATGACGTTATCTTCTTCTGTGTGACATCATCTTCTTCTGTGTTTTGTTCCCTCATGAGTTTCGCTCCTTCTGAGTTTTATTTCTTTTGTATTTTTGCTTCTGCCTTTTCGTTTCTTCTACCTTTTTGCTTCTACCTTTTTGCTTCTTCTACCTTTTCGTTTGTTCTGTGTTTTTGCTTCTGTCTTTTTGTTTCGTCTACCTTTTCGTTTCTTCTTTGTTTTTGCTTCTTCTGCCTTTTCGTTTCTTCTGTGTTTTTACTTTTGCCTTTTCGCTTCTTCTGTCTTTTCATTTCTTCTGTGTTTTTGCTTCTGCCTTTTCGCTTCTTCTGTCTTTTTGTTTCTTCTGTGTTTTTGCTTATGCCTTTTCGGTTCTTTTGTGTTTTTGTTTTTGCCTTTTCGATTCTTCTGTCTTTTTGTTTCTTCCGTGTTTTTGCTTTTGCCTTTTCGTTTCTTCTGCCTTTTTGTTTCTTCTGTGTTTTTGCTTCTGTCTTTTCGCTTCTTCTGCTTTTTCATTTCTTCTGTATTTTTGCTTCTACATTTTCTTTTCTTCTATCTTTTTGTTTCTTCTGTCTTTTTGCTTCTTCTGTCCTTTTGTTTCTTCTGCCTTTTCTTTTCTTTTATGTTTTTGCTTATGCCTTTTTACTTCTTCTGCCTTAACATTTGTTAGGAAATAGTAAAAGTAAGTCTTCCTGGTGGGGCCACACCACCCTTGCGGGACACACGTCTAGATGTCCTATAGGTCGTTGGGCTCGTGACCCTCAAGGACGGGGCGTCCAACACAAAAAAATTAATAAAACATGAATCTTAAATTCAAATTTAAATGTGTAACATGATCCTTTTGTTGTTGTTCCCTTCTAACTATTTCTAAAACCAGTTTATTGTAATCACTATAATCCTACACGTATTCAGTCTCTAATAGTATTCATATCACATGTTAAGAGAACTTTCCAAGTAGTGTGCTAATGGTAAGGTAAAAAAGTATCAGCTCTTCTAGAAATTGAGCTTTTTATAATAGGATTTAAATATTTTGTAATTTAATTTAAATAAAATTGTACCTTTAATTAAATTTTAATTAGAATTACAATTAATTCTAATTAAATATCAATTAGATCCAGATAAGATATAATATGTCACATCATCCTTTATTTACTAAATACCTTATATTTAATTCTAAAGTTTTTCAAACTTTACAATTAAGTACAACTTAATTAAAATAATTTTCTCTCTTCGTTCATTCTTTGTGTATGATCCATTAAGTTCTTACATATGTTAGCAATAGATATAAATTGTAATTATAATCATATTTAGGATTAAATTAATTAAACTTATTTTATTTAACTTTAATTGTTTAATTAAATAATTTATATTCATAGATCAAGATTGGCATCAAACAATGCAATATGATCATTCAAATATATTTTTTGGAAAATTAAAGTATTTCACAAAAGCCTAAAGGCAAACAAGTCAAATTTACAAGGCTATTAAGTCAAAAGAAACCCATCCTAGTACTATACAAATACTATTTCAATCTAAAACTATATCACTCCAGTCTCCATATTCTTTTAATGGAATATCTTAGATCTTCAATGGCATGATGAGTAACTAGTATCTTTTTGATCCAGCAATAGGTTCTGTATGCTATTGCATACTTTTCAAAGTGAATATCCTTAAAAATTCTTTGATTTCTTTCATTCCAATTTGAATAAATTAAGCAAATCAAGCAAAGGCTTAGGCACCTAGCTTTATTGTATTGATATTCTACCCAAACTAGGATGGTATCCCAGTCTGTTGTAGGATAAGTAAGGTTCATATTGTGTAACATTTTGGACCAAATTGTAGTTGAGTAGTTATAATTAAAAAATAGATGGTTTACAGATTCAGGCAGAGAGCTACAAAGGACACGGGTCTGATCACTCAATTCCTTTAATCGATCTTAAGTCTTTGATCTTCCCCTTGTTGTAAGCCAAGTAATAAAGGAACCTTTTGGCATTAGAGAGCCTTTCCACATAATATTGTGCCAAGGTACATAAGGTGATTGAGATATTAGAGCTTTTAGGCAAGAAGAATTAGAATACTCTCCATTGTTGCTTAAAGCCTAACGGATTGTGTCCTTAATAGAGGAGTTAGGTTGATAACTTGGAAAATAATGCTGAAGTTTGTTTGTTTCTCTTCTTCTAATGAGCCAAGTGTTTTGAATAATAACATTAGATACCTTTGAGTTCAAAGGAAGTGTACCTGTGAGAGTTATCAAATCTTCTCCTCTTCAATGGACTATGTAGAGCCTAATTATCATCATAGAGATAGATGTCATCTTCATTGTCTATCTGAAATTTGATAAAACGATAAACTGTTAACCTGTTACTCAACATTTGAATAAAAGGCTAAGAGTACTCTTGCTTCTCCCTTATATGCCATAAATTAGAATCCTTTAGTTAGAATTCATTCGTCCATTTGCTCCAAAATGCCTCCTTGTCCTTGAACAATCTCTATATTCTCTTGGCTACTATCTTAGTTTGAATAAGCTGAATAGGTACAAGAACAAGCCCTCCTTATTTCCTCCAGCAAAGATGTTCGCACTTCATTTTAACTCCTTTAGAGACCTTAGCTTTCCCAAACCATAGGAAGTTTCATGTATTTTCCATCTCCTTGTTAATCTTTTTGGGAATGCATAGGTTGTGCAAATTGTTTAGCACTAGCATAGAAACTATAAGCTAAACCTGACCTGCCTGGTGTAAGAATTTACTATATCGAGCATTAATCCTCATTTTTAACTTCTCCAGTAGCGTTATGTAATCATGATACTTCAACTTCTTAGTTGAGATAGGTACAACTAGATATTAAAATGGGAGATTTTGTATGATCATAACAAAAATGTTCTTTAAGTAACCAGTGTTGAGAACATCTCTAGAGAAGTAAATTATGTTTTTCATGGTTTTCACTTTCAAACCAAATATCTTGCAAAATTCCATTAGTGATTTGTGCAAGATTGAAATTGATTTTTGATCAAAAACACAAACACAACATTAAATCGTCAATAAAACTAAGATGAGTTAGTTTAATTACCTTACAATTATAATGGAAAGTGAAATTAAGGTTACCAAAAACATTTGATTTAATGAATTCTATTGAGAATCTCCATTGAAATGATAAATAAATATGGAAATAATGGATCCCCTTGCCTAATATGGAAATAATGGATTCCCCTGCCTTATCCTATCAGTGGCTTTAAGTTGCGTAGAAGGGTAACCATTAATAAGAACATTGTAGGAGGGAGATGAGATACATTTTCTAATCCATTAAATATATGTATTTAAGATATACCAAGCTGCTCTAGAATGTTGAGGATAAAACTCCAATTTATATTGTCAAAAGCTTTTTAAAAAGTATATTTTGACATCATAACATTTGATGGAAGTCTTGGAACTGTAATCCTTCATAAGTTCTTACACCAGTAAAATATTATCTGAGATGGATCTGTCATAAATGAATGCCCCTTGCAAAATATGGATAAAAAATTTGAGAGCATCCTTGAGTTTGTTAACTAGTAGTTTGAAATCACAATGTATATTGTGTTTTAACAAGATATAAGCATAAAATCTTAAAGATAAATGAAATTAGGACTTTTTGAGATCACACAAATATGTGCAGCATTTAGAAAGCCCAACTTGACCAAGTTAAAAGTTGGCCCAGGCCTAGCCTTTAGCCCAAACAGGCCGCGATAACCTGTCCCATAGCCTAGTGGGGCCATGTGGGCTTGAGGCCCATGGGTGGGCCACAAGCAACTGTTGAGTTTGGGTTAGCCCAAAATTTTTAATAATTTTTTATATTTATGTTAAGAACATTAGTTATATTTTTTTGAATTCCTAAATTACAAGTTATAACATGACCATTTATAATAGAGTGTGGGATGGAATTACCTATAAATTTTACAAAAATATTTATATGATATTAAAGTACGATGTAAAATATTTTTAATATATATTTATTTAAAAATTATCATATTTATTAAAATATGTAGCTATGGTAATATTGTTATAATTATTCCCTACAAACAAGTGAATTTAATTTCAATTTTATAATTTTATTATAACAAATAATAATAATGTAAATGTAAAAAAAGTTAATATCTAAGTATGATTTATTTCAAATATTATTTTTACATGTTTCAAAAATTATTATAATTCTTTTTAATATGATTTGAAAAAATATGCATATTAAGTTTATAATATAATATTTTCAAACTTTAATTTTTTGTAAATTATGTACGGAACACTTAATTGATGTTATTGTTGTAGTAAATTATATACTTTAAATAATAATTATACATGTAATTTTTAGTTATTATTGATTTTTTTACTTCTATAAATATTATTGTATGTTCAAAACTAAAGAAAGTATAAAACCTTCTTTTTATATCCTCATGTAAAAGAGTACAAAGTTTAAATTATTTCATATTATATCTATTATTAAATAATCATTGTAAAATTTATATCTTTATTAAAATACATATTTTAAAATGTAATTAATAATAATTCAATTTCTTATGATATAAATAAAATATAAAAACTCTTAATTTGAAATATGTTAGCTAATTAAACTTAAATTTTATATTTAACTATTAATTTGCAAATAACTACTTTGCTTAATCTTTAATTCAAAAATATCCACAGCTAGAATATAGAAAAATTTTAATCTTAATTATATTATATTCAAGTATTTCAATATTTGAAAATTTTTATAAGAATAATCTACATTCACGTTTCATGTAATTATTTTAAACTTAAATTTTCTTTACAAAATACGGTTACTTAGTACAAAATTAATCAATTTTTGTTTTTTATAAATCGTAAAAGTAATAAAATGTTATTGAATAATATAAAATTTAAACAAAATATTTTACTTACTTATTTGCTCATAATCAGCTAATATAAATAAAATATAAATAAGTGTGCATATAAATAGATAGTAATATTATATACTTATATTAATAAAAGAATAAGTTATATATAATTAATTATATCAATTTAAATACCCATAAAATATTTACATTGAATCGTATTTATATATATAAATAGATAGTGTCGTGACACCTGGCTTCTCCACAATTTGAGAAGTGACAAATTCTTAAGAAAGTAGACATATATTTTCTAATTAATTTAGTAAAATATTTTATTCGACATATAAAAAAAAGTGGTATGCACCTTCAAATTTTTCATTATCATAATTGTTTATTTATTATATGAACAAATGCATATATTTGCATAATATTCAAATAATTATTTTTTAGATAATACGTTTTATACATACACATATTAAAAAATATTATTATCATGATTACTATCAACACATTAAAAAAAATTATTTCATATTTACACAGTTTATACACCATCCATATATGTATTTATATAAAATTTAAAATAAATAATTTTTATAAAATTCATACATTATGCATATATGTATTTATATCAATCTTAAAATAAGTCAATCACTTTATAGTCCTAATATATCAATTTCAAAAGAATATAAAAATAATATAAAAGTGATTGAGTTATAAAAACATATAAAAGTGATTGAGTTATAAAAACATATACGTAAAAAAATAGACTACACATACACACTCTCACATAAACAATTTTAATAAATAAAATTTATTAAAAATTCTATATATTACATTCTATATTTTAGAAAATTTAGTGAGGACTCCAACCAAAATTGAATTAATTTATAATTGAAAATAAAAATTATAGGCAATAAAAAAGATTAAAATTAAGTTATCAATTTAATTAATTGAGGATACATTAACACTAATATGTTCAAAAAATACAAATTGTGCTTAAGTTGAATTAATTAATTGAATTTAATAATAACCTTCCATTAAAACATATGATTATATAATATATAGTTAATTAGGAATTTTAATTCAATTGATTAGGAATTTGCACGAAAATTCATTAAGTTAATTATAGTTAGGAATTTAAATTCAATTAATTACAAATTTCAATTTTACTTAAATAATTTACTAATTATTAAAAGAGAGAAATGATAATACCAAATTCATTAACTATAGTAATCATTGCTGTATACGAACGATTATCCAAATCATTTTATAAGAAATGATACAACTTACAAAAATTAAGATAATATCATGACGAACAGACGAAGCATGGGCACTAGATACTAGAGATTGGAGAGCAGTTAATCGTTGTATTTATTGCTAAGATCGTTAATAGTTTGGATCAAATCATCTATATGTACAAACGTTATATTTAGTAATGTAATATTAAAATTAAAGGAATGTTTAGGACATGGTAATATTTAAAAATAATTAAATATACTTTCATCTTCGTATATTTGATTAAAATAACATGCAGTTGATTGATTAATTTGACTAGTTACCTCTGCATTAATACTTGTGGCTGTATTAACAAAAAATTAAAAACATAATATTAGGTAAGATAATATAAAATAGGTAAAATAGATATATTAAAAGGAAAAGTGTCTACCATCAATATTTTCATTATTTAATGAACTTTAGGCACATGTAAGGGCTTCCATAGTACGATGATAAATTCGAGTACGAAGAGAAGAAATAACTTGACCATTAGTACTAAAAGCAAACTTCAAAGCAACAGTGGATAATGGAATATCTAATAATTCTTGTGTGATGATTCACATGATCAGAAAAGTATTTCCATGCTTCTTCCACCATAACAATATATTGAATTGCTCACTTTCTGTTTTTGGCACACAATCTTCGATAAAATATTTATCTAACCTCATCATATTATGAGAAGTTCTAACCCTTTTCTCTTTCACAAAATTTGAAAGAGAAATTTTCAATATTGGGTTAGAAGATGAGGTCAAACCTGAAACCGAATCCGGAGTTGAACTGCCTGTACTAATAAAATCTTGATCATGAGTTTTTCCATTTTGAGTTAATAATTAGTAAATAATTGATACCATAATTGTTTAATGACATATATGTGCTCTTGAGTTTGATCATCGTATAGTGCCTAAAAAAAATATACAATCTTGTCCATCTTGTATTTTGAGTCCAACATATATAACACTACAACAATATCTCCAACATTAAACTAATAAGAATTCAGCTTCTCCATCATCTACTTTGTCATAGTTTGAATAATCTCATTGAAGTCAAACCTTTACAGTGATAAAGCATGTTTTAAGTCAGACATAGTGCCAAAGGAACTGTATGAAATTGGATATTTTATTCCTGAGAACAATTCAGTTGCATTATAGAATAATTTCAACTTCATACAAAGTTCCCTAACCAAGTCTCATTGATCTTTTGTTGGCACGTAGGTATACTGAGAATCCCTTTCCCTTAGTCTGATAAACACCTCAGCATATGAGATTGCTAACTCCAACATCTTTAAGGTTGAGTTCCATCCGGTTGGACAATCCAAAACCAACTTCTTTAAATTTGGAATGCACATAATTTGTGTAGCATCTTCAAAAATTTTAACTCTTTTAAGAGTTGCACTCCAATAGATAACACTATTCTGAATACAATCTATTGCTTTCTTTATTATCTTAACACATCATTGACAATCAAGTTAAGAATATATATAAAATAATGCATATGAAATAACCTACCTCTAACCAATAAGCTCCAAACTTGCATCTTACTCTTCAACTTCTCAATCATGGCATCATTCATACTATAATTGTCAACTGTGATGGTGGATCTTAGTTATCGATGATAAAATCCATCAAACAGTCTCTTAATATGGTTCCTAATTTTTCACTTGTATGTGATGTCGGCACATAACTGAACATATTATGTACAAATATTATCAACATCAATCATAAATTTATATCATAATGAAAAATTAAATGATAACAATATTAAATAATATAAATTACCTTAAAAGTCTATTATGTAACATCCAATTATTATCAACATAATATGTGGTCACCACTATATAATCCTTCTTTTGGTTATCGGCTGTTCACATTTTCTTTGTTATGACAATACATCCTTTAATATTCAACAATGCTCTTAATGTCTCTCTCTTCTTATCCTCGTAAATTTTCAAAATATTCTTCTTCACTGTATTCTGACTTGGAATCTCAAAATTTGATTGTTGTGAATTACAAATATTTTGCTTTCAACCATAGACAATGGTTGTTCATCTCCAATAATCATAGAAGTTAACAAAAACCTTGATTTGTTGTTGTCATAAGTTGTTATAGCCAATTCATTCTTCCCTTTCATAAGGTTAGGGGTAAAAAATATTTGACCTCCTAAAACCATCTTCCTTCTACTATATGAATTCATATGTCTCTTTAAATGAGATGCTCCACCTTTCGAACTACTAGAATACAAATTCTAACAATATTTACACTTTGCTTTTTTTAATCTTGTCCATCGATATAGTCTTATTAAAGTGACTCCAAACTTTCACTTTTCTATTAAGTTTTAGTTGACCTTCTATCCTAATTGGTACCAGAATAGAAGTTTCCACTTCTATCTTCGAAACTAGATTAGAACTCTCTGCTGATGGAATATGCTTATCTATCTGAAACAAAAAAAACATATAAATGCTTGAGGTTAGAAATAATCAAATATATAAATGCTTGAGGTTAGAAACAATCAAAATGAGCAATTGAGCATATCATTATTTTGAAACAATCAAAACACATTTTTAATGGTAACATAAATTATGTTAAAATAAGAATTAATAATATGCTTGTGTATCTAGTAATAGATGTATCTATGCATTTGTACTAGACTCAAATACAAATATGAGGGTCATAAATAGTATCAAAGAATAAGTAAAGATTCACTTTAATAGTTTAGCTACATTGTTTTTCTTAAAGAATAATAACAGTTTAAACATTACTTGTAATATCAATGAAAAGTTCAAAACAATTATCGCTTTAACAGGGTTTTCCTCCTCTCAAGTTTCTAAAACCACAGTATTGATCATCTCAAGTAGTTTTTTTTTGTATTGTATTGGCTAGTAAATGGTACAACAATTACTGTTTCGTTACTAGTCTTGTGTATCGGCCTATACTGGGTGTGATGTGAGAGGGAGGGGGTGAGTGAGAGAGGTACACTCTCACTCTGCCTCTTCTTCACCGTTACTTCCAGTTGCTCTTTGACCATACAACGACCACCAATGCACCCCCAAAAACCACCCTACGCCACCCACCAGCCCACCATTGCCCTCCCGACGTCAGATTTGAAAACTGGAAAAGATTTTTTATTTTTTGGGTGTATTTTTTGCTCTTAAATTTGAAAAAAAAATTCATTGTATTTGGTTATTTGTGTATGTTTTGTGGTGGAAATTGTTGGAAATTATTAATATGTTTTGTGATGAAAAATGTTGGAAATTATTAGAAATGAAAATTATTTATGTATGTTGAAAAATAAATTCATTGTAATTGGTTATTTGTGTATGTTTTGTGATGGAAATTGTTGAAAATGAAAATTATTTATGTATGTTTTTGTAATTGTTGAATTGAAATTGTTGGAAATGAATTTGTGATGGATGAAATTGTTGGTTGTTGGAAATAGAATTGTTAGTTGTTGAAAAGAAAATTGTTGGAAATTTGGAAATAAAAATTGTTTATATATGTTTTGTGATGTTTGAAAATTTGAATTGAAATTGTTCAAAATTGTTGGAAATGGAATTGTTGAAAAATATTGGGAATGTAAAATATTAGAGATGAAAATTGTTTATGTATGTTTTGTAATGGTTGAATTGAAATTGTTAGAAATGTTATAAACGAGATTGTTGGAAATTGTTGAGATTGAGAAATGAAAATTGTTAGAAATTGTTGAAAATTGAAATTATTTATGTATATTTCATTATTTTGTGAATTGTGAATTTGTGATGATTGAAATTGTTGGTTGTTGGAAATGAAAATGTTGGTTGTTAGAAATGAAATTATTGGAAGTTTGGAAATAGAAATTATGTATGTATATTTTGTGACGTTTGAAGTTTTGAATTGAAATTGCTCAAAATTGTTGGAAATGGAATTGTTGAAAATTATTGGGAATGGAACATGCTAAAAATGAAAATTATTTATGTATGTTTTGTGATGGTTGAATTGAAAATGTTGAAAAATGTTATAAATGAAATTTTTGGAAATTGTTGAAATAAATAAATGATAATTATTAGAAATTGTTGAAAATTGATATTGTTTATGTATATTTCATTATTTTATGAATTGTGAATTTGTGATGGTTGAAATTGTTGATTGTTGGAAATGAAATTGTTGGTTGTTAGAAATGAAATTGTTAGAAATTTGGAAATGGAAATTGTTTATGTATATTTTGTGTTGCTTGAAACTTTGAATTGGTTGTTAGAAATGGAATTATTGAAAATTATTAGGAATGGAAAATGTTGGAAACGAAAATTGCTTATGTATGTTTTATAATGGTCGAACTGAAATTGTTGGAAAATGTTAGAAATTGTTTATGTATGTTTTGTAATTGTTGGAAATGGAAATTGTTTATGTATGTTTTATGTAATTATGTTTGTTGAATAATTGATTGTTAGTTTTTATAACGTCTTGTTACCTACGGGGAGGCTAGAATAGTAAATAAGAGTATTTAATGAGGGCTTAGAATTTGCACTTTCATGCTCATGTATAAAATGACATATACATACACATGAATAGTAAAATTGTTACATATGGAAATAATTCTACATGCATTCATGAATAATTACGAGCATATTTGGACTGAGTTGTGATTTTTGAAAATTTTGAATTTTTTATATTGGAAATATTATTGATTTGTGGAATTGTGATATTTTTGAATTTTTGGTAAATTTTGGTGAATTTCAAAAATTAAAGAGTATTTTGGAGAATAGGAAAAGGAATCAAAAGGATATTGGAAATACTTGGATTATAAAGACGAGAATTAAGGGAATTAGTTTAAAAGGAACTTGGTTAGAGATTATGAACTAGGAAAGTAACAAGTATCACTGACTAAGTGATTTTTAGAGCCTTGTAGAAAGTAAGTTATGTTATTTGAGAGTTAAAAAGGTTAAATGATATTTCTAAGTTCTTTCTTCTTCATCACTTTCTTCGAATTTCCTCTCAATATATAAAGTTTTTCACCAGATATCCTTCTAAAAGATTTTTGTCCTTTTCCCTCTCCAATACCAACCCCACCTTGTAAGTGATTTCTTTTGCCTTAAGAAAAATCATAAGTTGGTTAGTGTTTACAATAGATTACGTGATTTTGCATGAGTATAGGACTTGAAGATAGTTGAAGATTTTGGAATCTTTAACAAGTAAGTATTGAGAAAATCCTTTAGAGTTTTGGATTTATGAAATGAAATTGATGAATTTCTATCATCTGC
>JANZLD010000004.1:47747656-47759963 GCA_026413575.1 Erythroxylum carthagenense | reverse complement strand
ACTTTGGGGATTTTAGAAATTCTGGTTTTAGAAAGCTTAGAAATATGATGATTATGAATTTCCGATAGTTAATTTTGAGAATTATGCAAATTATGATGTGGAATTTGGATAATTATGACTTAGGTCAATGTTAATTGAAAAAAGGAAAGAAGCAAGGATCAATTGGAGATTGAAATCAAGTTTTGGCATTTAATTCGAGGTGGGTAACATATTTATATTTTGATTTATAGGCAATATATGAATTTTCAAAAAAAGATACGCAAGAAAGATTATTTGGAACGATATTGACATTTTTAATATTTAGGTAATAATGATATAATTTTGGAGGTCAATTTCAATACATGAACATAAATTGTTTAATTATACAATTAATGATAAATTATATGATTTTAAATTATCTAATCCTAAATATAATTTAACATTATAATTTATATTCATTGGCAATATATTTAAGAACTAATGAGTCACATATAAATGGATGAAGAGAGAAAAATATATTGAATAAAGTAGATCTTGAAAATAAAATTTGAAAAACTTTAAGATGAAGTATAATATATTTGATAGATAAAGAATTATATTGAATGTTAAATTTTATTATAACATAATTCAAAAAGGGCTATTGGTAACCCACCATTAACTATTCAATTTATTGACTACTTCATTTATAAATTATAAATTTCATAGTAATACATGTAATATGCACTATTATGAGAGACACAGTTGTAACAATACATACTATTGCTCTTATTGGAACAAAGGAAGGAAGGCCTATTCAAAAAGACAAAAGGTCCTTAAAACATCAAAGCTTTGATTTCATGAAATAATGAGAAATGAGTAGTCCTTCCATGACAGATCTTTGAAAACTTGATGTTTCTGTTGTGCAAATACTTTAGTTTGTTTTTTTTCTTAGAGATCGTAGAAGCTTAAAGTCATCTGAGTTTTCAAATACTGTCAGAAATAAATAAAGAAATATATTTATTTCATGGTATTTTAAACAATGACAATCTAGTTAAAAGAAAGGGTAGATACTTACGTTTATATACCTCGTGAAAACAAAGGACTACATACCCTTTAAACACTTGAGGAGTTATGTTCTATTTGGGTTTCAGGCCAAGTTGTTTCCTGGTCTTGCCCACAAACAAGTCTCTGGACTTCAACCTGCCAGGAATGGAGCCACAAAGTGTCCCCATGGGAAGCTGTGCCACTGCCTCTCTTCTCCCTAGAGAGATTATTGCGTAAGTTTGAGAAAGCTTATGACTGGCCAACTTTCTCTCATTTGCACCCATGGATAAAAGCTTCAAGTTCTTGGCTGTTACTAAGGCGTGTCTTTGAGCGGGATACCCTAGTTTGACCTCCTGCTTAGTCAACCACAGAGAGAGATTAAAGAATAATGAAAAATGGTGAACAGCAACAGCAAATAGAAAGGACGTACTGCAGTATCGGTTATGTCGCCTATGGCAAAAATATTTTGGTGACCCCTAACTCTCATGTGCTCATCAACCATCACTCGTCCTCGAAGATCCAAGCTATTTCTTATAATGGTATCTTCAAGCCACGATGAACCCATTGGTTTCCCAGTGCAGTCAAAATGACAATCAGCTTCGATAATTACCCCCGACGATGTTTGAATAACACCATCAGAAAAGGTGTTCAAATTGATTGCTTGATCCAATATTACCTCAACCTTTCTTGAAGTTAACCATTCCAATGCCTTTTCTGATGCCCTAGGACCAACAAATTCCAGCAGCCTTGTTCCACGGTGTACCAGTTTTACTTTCTTCTCTGGAAAATCAACAGCTATCTCAGCAGCAAGTTCGACCCCAGTTGGTCCCCCTCCTACAATCAGAATTGAATTTGCAGATTTCACCTTTTCGAATTCTGTCGTATGTCATATAAAGGCATCAGTAATTTTTATTTAAAGAAAAAAATCCAAAAGCAAACTTCCTCACCTGCCTTGTAATGGTCAAGCCTTTCAGATCGAGTTTTAGCCACACAATCCTGATGACCGGTGGCAATAACAAGATAGTCATATGGACAGGCGTGGCCCTCGGCGGTCAAAACCTGAGTGCCTGTAATTCCAGTTGCTGCAGATGCAATAATATGTGCTTTGGGCAGATAATCACTGTGATTAATCAATGCTCTCTCCGCAAAAGATGGCTCCACCACCGCCCTTAAGCATGACCAAGGGATCTCGAAATATTCCTTCCTGCATCAACAACGTTTCAATAATATATATGTATATATATATAGCAGCAATTTCTTCATACATATCCTAATTCCGACTTACTGATCAATAAGGACAACCTCAAAAGAAGATTGGATTGTATATGCAAGAATAGAGCCACCCACACCCCCTCCTATCACCACTACCTTCTTCTTCTCTCTTTCGTCTGCGCTTGGCATTCTCGTGATTGAACATATCCCCATGAAATTATGCATCAAAAAGCCACTAATCCTTTCTGGATTTCTTTTTCTTCGTACACCAAAACGGGATAACCACCTTTTCATCTCTCTGTTTTTCAGTTGGTATTTCTTATTATTTATAAATTATTCGATTTTCTTATTTTATATGTGTATTCAGCTTTATTCTCCATCCCATAATAATACTTTCACTGTTTTACATGCTTACTATAGTTTACAATAACTACTCGACTATGGCGAGCCATAAATTTAAGACCTATGTAGTGTCCGTGTGTCAGACACGTGTCCATGTCGAATATCCATTGACACGCGATGGACATGTGTCAGTTCGTACGTGTTGTAATTAAAAATTAAATTTTTTTGACTCTGGCATAGTTCGAATATATTTGGAGATCGCTCAGATACGACTTAATGAAATATATCCTTCATATTTTTTTAGGAGGGCTTATAAAGTACCAAAAATGTATGAACTATCAAAATATTGAAAGTCTTGAAACATATCAATCAATATATATATATCATATTATAAATTTTGAATTTTTTTCTTAACACACACATATATATATATATATATATATATATATGTCGTATCTGTATTTACCAAATTTAAAAATTGGCGTATCTCCATATTCATATCTATATTATATCACGTATCTGTGTCCATGCCCGTGTGTCTGTGTTGCGTAGTTTAGAACATGATGCATCTTGTTTTACACGCGCATCAAGACGCTAGTGGATATCTAGATAACATTCACGACAGTTTTATTCTCTCTCTCTCACTCTCAGCTCCAAGGGTACAAAATTTTCGAGGGAATTACATTCCTGCTTCGCATTACCCAGCCAGAAGCCATGCCCAGCTACCTTCACGGATTGAACTTCGAGCAGAGGCACGGCAAAACTAGTCAGAGTTGGACTAGTTTGGAGAAGCCGAGAAGTACTCGTTCAATTTCATGGTGGAGTGGAAGGTCTCAATCTCCCTCTTCTCCGATTGCATCAACGCTTATGTCTCGGATGTTGATTTATGGCTTACAACTAACCAATTTATTGTAGAATTGTTACAGTTATTAAAACACGTTCTATATCTTATAAATATTTAGAAATATATGAAAAAGTAGATAAATATATATTATAGATAAAATTAAAATAAAATTATAATTACAAAGTTCATATTACATTTATGTATTGTCTCAATCCGTTTAGAATGTTACTTGTAGGTCTAAGAAAATTGTCATTGTATAAGTGATCCTTTTGATCTTGTATTTCGTATAGAGATTGCTATATTTTGATACTACTTATGACTTATTATAATGAAAGATAACTTAAATGGTAATTATTAAATATAATATGAATTATAGGAAGAGGTAGTTGAGTGATTAATATTAAGTCAACACTCTAAAGTAATTTGGGATAATATTATGTTGTTCTCAATTAATATTGATTAAAAAATCTTTGACTAAGATTGAATAACACTTTGAAAGTAGTTTGTAAATATCATAAATTGAATTAATTACTGATGTTAGAGAATTAACATGATTAAGCTCAAATAGAGTAGATATTAACTTCATGCTCTATGTCTAATAGGAACATTGTATAATGAAAGAATTGAATTGTTCAAAACAATAATGTATAAAATAGTTATTCAAAATCACTATGACATTAAACTTACATTTTTTAGTAGACATAATGTGTTTTAGACGTCAATCTTGATATATGAATATAAATTGTTTAATTAAAAAATTAAAGATAAATTAAAAGAACTTAATTTATCTAATTGTAAATATGATTAAGGGTTATATATCATATCCATTGTCAACATGTTTAGGAACTTATCATATATAAAGAATGCATTAAAGAAAGAAAATGTCTTTTAATTAAGTTGGACTTAATTATAAAGTTTGAGAAACTTTATGATTAAATATGAGATATTTAATAAATAAAGATTAATACGATATATTATATCCTATTTGGGCTTAATTGATATTTAATAAATAAAGATTAATACGATATATTATATCCTATTTGGGCTTAATTGATATTTAATTAAAATTAATTGTATATTTAATTAAATTTAATTGAAATTAACAATTAAAATTAATTTACTAAAATGCCCAAAGTTTATTATAAATAAGCTTAGGTTTTAGGAGAGTTAGCAATCCTTGGCTAACCCTTTTTAGAAAAATTGCAAAGTTCTCAATATATTTTGTGGATACTATTAGAGGCCAAACACTTGTGTTGCTAAGTAGTTGAGATGAGTTGATTTTGGAAATAGTTCAAATAAAATGATAAGAAAAGAATTAAGTTTCACAATAAGGTACGATTTATGATTTATGCTTTATAATAATTTATGTGTTAATCATTTTTTATAATTTAAGTAGTCTTGGCTTTTGGAAAATCATACGAAATAGGTTTTGTAATTATTCCACTACAGTATACCCTGAGTTTTTAATAGTAGTATCAGAACCAGTTTTAATTCTATAACTTGATTAAAATTGTATGATTTTTATTTATCTTAAAATTTGAAATTGAAATAAAAAACCTATAACTCAATTTGGAATTGAATTGTCAATATAACTAGAAAATTTTTTAAGGATAATATGATCTATGAAATCAGTTTTATTAATCATAAAACATGTAATATAGTATGATCCCAAATTTGAAACAAAATTTAGAAAGAGCTGGAATGCATTGCACTACTAGAATTTTAATGTCAACAGTTGACATTTTAGCTACCACATGAGACACCTATACACATTAGAAAGGTCAAAACATTATTTATGAAAATAATAAAACACAAGATTTGGATTTTGATTAGCCACACAAAAGCAGCAATTTCGTTGATTTATCATGTGTGGTTACAACATGTGAGTGGCTAGATTATTAGCCTTTTATCATATAAAGGCACTTCACAGCTAACTAGAAATGGGTCCCTGGGTCGAAGGTTAGCTGGATCATATGCATAAAAGTAGAATGCGAAAGCCTAAGGTAACTTAAATCAAGCATAGTGTGAGTTCTTTTAGAGTTTTGGACTTTGTATAGACAAGTTGGCTAAGGCTAAGTTCTTGATAGACTAAGGACTTAGTGTATGCTCAAATTAATAGACTATAACTAATGGGCTTGATATAGGTAAGCATTGTGTTAGACCAGTGTGCTATAAAAGGATTTGGGCTTGGATGACTCATAGTCAATAAATAGAGATCGTAGAGAGACCTTTGGATGTAGCGGATAAGATCACAGTGGATAGACACTAGCTCTAAAGATAAAGACCATGTAGGAGGATCGTTTAAAGATTGCGGAGATCTTTATGAAAAGGGATGTATCATTCCTAGATAAATATAATGTCTTATCTTATTAGTTATGATGTAGATATATCCTATCAAATATAGTCCCATTTAGATGGGGATGTCATCTTATTGGATAATGTGATGTAATTTGATTAAGATAAGATGTGATTTAGCTAGTTGAGTTTAGTTAGGCTTCTAACTTATCTATCAAGCCAGAGGTGCCTATAAATAACTTATTTGAGCCTTGCTCCTCACATTAGATTGAGAGAGCATTCTTTTGTATACTTTGAGACAAGTGATAAAGGTTTGCATTTGTTATATCTCTTTCATGTACCTATTGTTGCCTTTGTTAGTTTTGTACTTTCTTAATAATCTTCAAATGCATGAGAGTTAGACACTCAAGGGTCGTGAGCTGTTAAAAAGTAAGTTAGTTTATAGAAGGCATAATCTAACTTAAACAAACCTAAGAAAGATTGTCTTGTAAAGGAGTAGGTGCAACTTATGATGTGGCCCTAGGTTGAAGGTTAGCTAAATCATATGCATAAAAGTAGAGTGTGAAAACCTAGGGTAACTTAATAAGTTAAATCAAGCATAGAGTGAGTTTTTTAGAGTTTCGGAACCCGTATAGACAACTTGGCTAAGGCTAAGTATTTAGTGTATGCTCAAATAAATGGACTGTAACTAATAAGCTTGACATGGGTAAGCATTGTGTCAGACTAGTGTGCTACAAAAGGCTTTAGGCTTAGATGACTTATGATCAATGAATAGAGATCATAAGGAGATATTGGGATGTGACAGATAAGATCATAGTGGATAGACATCAACTCTAAAGATCAAGACTATATGGGAGGATCATCTGAAGATAGTAGAGATCTTTGTGAAAATTGATGTATCATTCCTAGATAAATATAATGTCTTATCTTGTTAGTTATGATGTAGATATCTCCTATCAAATAGAGTCCCATTTAGATGGGGATGTCATCTTATTGGATAATGTGATGTAATTTGATTAGGATAAGATGTGATCTAGCTAGTTGAGTTTAGTTAGGATTCTAACTTATCTATCAAACCAGAGGTGCCTATAAATAACTTATTTGAGCCTTGCTCTTCACATCAGATTGAGAGAGCATTCTTTTGTATATTTTTAGAGAAGTGATAAAGGTTTAGCATTTGTTATATCTCTTTCATGTTCCTATTATTGCCTTTTTTAGTTTAGTGCTTTCCCAATAATCTTCAAATGCGTGAGAGTTAGACATTCAAGGTTTGTGAGTCGTTAAAAAATAAGTTAGTTTATGGAAGGCAGAATCTACTTAGACAGACCTAAGTGATATCATCTTGCAAAGGAGTAGGTGTAACTTGTGATGTAAGTTTGGTGCTTAGAAAATCTTTTAACATTCGATAACATTTTGGCCATATAAGAAATTGCATTTTTAGAGAAAGCAAAAGTTATCAATAAAAGTAGTAACATTAGGCACTACTATTAATACTATCCAATTTTTAAAATCGTTAACTCTCATCACAAATACCTTCGTCACTAATGATTTCATAACACACAATCTTTATTCATTAACTTACAATTTGATTTCATAGTAATTTAGATTTTAAAAAATTAGTGGCAAAAAATTCATATGTTTTACAATTTACTTCATATTCAGTTACTAATCATTTATTATACCTTTTGTTTATTAAATATTATAGATACTTTTTGTTTATTAAATATTATAGAGTTAAGTAATAACAGATAACTATCTTCCTATTACAAAGGATGGAGAACATTACCTTCATAATCATTTATGAAGATTAATGTAAGTTATTAAATTGCAAAAAGTTTAGTCTTCAATTACCAGTAATTACCTCTATTATTTTATCTTACATTAAAATTATATTAGGAAAGAAGGCTACTCTTTCTCCTCTTATAAATAGTTAACAACCCATTAAATAAATCCTTTTTCTTTAAAAAAGGCATTGTGCGCCTAGTGAGCTTAGTTACCCTTTTATTAATAAAATATAAAATTACATTAAGAGAGGGGGACATAAACCTTACCTCTTAGAATTGAAAGAAAGGATGCAGGCATTAACCATAGCATCTAGTGAATTATGAGTGTGATTAGTGAGATTATTCAATAAATTAAAACCAAGCAAATACAAAACATGTAGTTCAAATTATCTTATAATTCTAGCATAAAGAAGCGATTCTGATATAAAGTTAGGAGACCATGAATGTGGATCAGTAAATCTTTTGCCACACAAAAATTGCTTAGGTTCTAGTGAAGAGCTTACTATTCGACCCTATTTTCGAAGTCCAACTTCAGAGTCATAAAACGTGATCATATTACCACGTAGGGTTATTTCAGTGAACTCTCATTAGCCATCATCAGTTCATCTTCATTTTCATAATATCCCAAAAATTTACTATTTGATCAATGGATATACAATAATCCACTCTTATGTTTATGTCCTCCAACATCACCCTAGCATATCACTCATTTGTGTTTTCTCTACTAAGTACATTTCAAGTTTCATTTAAGCCTAAAATGTATTATAGAAAAGCATCAATGAGCCCACAATTTATAACTATACCTATTTTGTAAAAATAGGCATAACTTTCACTAGAGATGTCGGATTAAGGTCATTTTATAAAGGTTTCGAAGAGGACTTTCAGATCTACAACTTTTGTGAAGAATTTTAAGAGAGATTTTGCCTCCAAAAGGGTCAAAAACACAATTTACTATAGCTTTCCCATGTATGTCCGCTAAACGGACATACATCTCCCCCTAATGGACATAGACGCGCTCAAGGGTGCTTTCTAGACCCGAGAAGGTCCATTTAATGGACCTAATGTTTGTTTAACGAACAAGGACTAAGTCGGGGACATTTTCAGACCTGAGAAGGTCTATTTAGCAGACCTAAAGTCCATCTAACAGACATAGGTGACACCTAAGCCCTTCCAAAGCCTTTCCAATGGTTCCTACATCCATCCTATCATCACGTTCACTCATAATCTTCCCAAATTCAACTTGTTTAGTGCAATATCACTTCATATCAATTCAACTACTAAAAATGCATCCAACCTTTCAATACAACATACTATTCCAACACTGACAATAATTAACAATCTGAACAAAGAAGATAAATATGGACATATACAAAAGAAACTCCTTCAATTCTTCATTTCATTACAAAATCAAAACAGAGTTTGTGTTGGGCACTATTTCCGGATCCCAACTCTTGCTCTAATACCACACCTATTAGGCACCGATTCCAAAACCCAACTCTTGCTCTGATACATACCTGTGGGGCACCAGCTCCTGAGCCCAACATTCGGAGTCATAACGCGTTTGCTTGTACTTATTACCATATATGGTTATTCCAATTAACCCTCATTAGCCATCCTCGGTTTATCTTCATTCTCTAATACCATAAGCATCGGGCCCTATTTTTTGAATCATTCTTATACGAAGCAAATATTCTATGCTCAACTTCCATTCAGATATTGAACATCTTAGAGGTTGAATTAGAATCCAACCTCTTCATATAATTTGTAAACCTACGTCTCTTGTTTACTCCACATCAGAAATCATCTCAGTTGAAACCCTACAAATCCAGATATATTCAAAAAGCCGAAGCATGTTCAGTAAAATAACACTAGTTCATACTATTCCAACAAATTCCTTTACTTTCCTTCAATCAAAACCTTTTTCCAATCAATTCAGAATGCTGCCAATTTTTGTGGAGAGATAGCACAATGAGTGTTGGGATCTATTCCTTCAAAAATCAAACTACTCTTGGGAGAATTGGCATAACTTTCTCTACAAACCTCGGATTGGGATCTTTATTAGACGGTTTGAAAGATAACTTTAAGATCTACAACTTTCATAAAGACCTCGAAGATAAAATCGATCGTCTATAGGGTAAAAAATGTAACCAGACAATAAGATCAGATGAACAGTGCACCAGATGATATGACGTCATCACCAGAAGATATGACGTCAGCAGACAATACGTCATCACCAGATGAAGCATCTTCACTAGATGATACGTCCTTACCAGACGAAGCAGCCTCACCAGACGATGCGTCCTCACCAGACGATATGTCATCACCAGATGAAATGTCCTCACTAGACAATCCGTCCTCACCAAACGAAGCGTCCTCACCAGATGATACGTCATTACTAAATGATACGTCCTCACTAGATGATGTGTCCTCACTAAATGACACATCATCACCAGATGATACGTCTTAAACTCCTGAGCATCTCCACTTATAAGAACCATAACTTTTGACTCCGATATCCAAAAATTCCATACTATATACCATTGGAAAGCTAGAGAGTTAAACTACAACTTTCTAGAAGACAACTTGTCAAATTCATCCTATAGAAGAATTGAAATTTTGCATTTTGCAAACTTGAATGTCCTGAGCTTAACCATTTAGCTACCAAATTGACTTCATTAAACTTTCAAATCTCAATTCATTTGTCTCATCACCTTTAACTACATCTGATCAGTCATAATTCCTATCTTCCTTTCCATAACATCTCACTTGTGCATAAATATTTTATATATATATATATATATATATATATATCAACGATTTATGTTTCAAAGTCATTATCTCAATTTGATTTCCTCTTCATGTATATCTAATTTTAACTCGCATCATCCATACATCGTTCACATTTCATTAACATCGAAATAATAAAGTTTTACAAATCTTTAATGGCATTCTAAGCCACCTTACATCATCGTCTCAAAATCTTAAATTACAAAAGGGTCTTGAACAAACAAACTTGTTGCTTTCCCAAAATCAACTTAAAAATACAAAATAAGCAAATTTGGAGAAATTTCCTTAGGCTCTTGATCACTTGATCTCTTAGCTATTACCTGAAGATGGGATAAAAGGGGGTGAGCTTAAAAGCTCATGGGTAACAAGTTTATAACAAAGAAAAAGCAAAATCGTTGAAATGTTCATTTGTCTTATAAAAGTCCTAGTGAATTTATAAAACACTTTGTTCTCAAATTCTCAAGTCTAGCTCAAAAACTCATAATTATATCTCATCACATAAACATAGCATGTACATTTCATAATCAAAGTGTAACACTCAATTATGCACCATTCTTGACAATTCAAAGATGCAATGCACAAATAAATGGCTCGAGAATTTTGTGGAATGAAACGGAGAAACCGAAATTTACACTGTGAACAAAACTAGTCCAATTTCTCAAAATCTCGTGGCCTTAAGTGGGTAGTCGGGAGAAGGCTATAGGTCAATGTGCACATGACTAACGAAACAAATTCCTCTCTTTCCCAAACAAAAGCATATATTCATGCTCAAATCATTTGCTCGTGTGTTCATACTTTCATGCTTTCACATCTTTTCATTCATACAAAATTCCATGACATGTTTCAAGGCATAACATGAATATTTCAAAACCATTTTCCATTTTATAATCAAAATTCATGCACCAACGTGTAGCAATTTCTCATATCACTCAAAACATTAAAAGCATCATTTATGAAGTAGTTGAAATCATTTTGTTTTCTTGATTTGTAAAATCGTTAATGGCTCATAACTCTATTATAAACATGTAACCCACCTTGATTTTCTTGCTTAAAGGCTTGCTCAAAATGCCTCTTCTCTTATTCCTCTTGCCTCTTTGATCTCCCTTTATACAATAACAAAAATTCGACTCAATAAGGTTTTCAATTGAAAATCCCACAAAGCACAACCACTAAAATTGATGCTAGAATACTTAAACCCATGGATTTTCTAAACTTTATGAACTAAAATCCTTCCAAAAATCCCAAAAGATTTAGGTTATCTTACCTTGGTTCTTCACCAAATGAAGAGATCTTTGGCTCAAATGAAAGCTCTTCTCTTCCTCTATCTTTTTCTCTTCTTGAATCACTTTAAAATCTCTCTCAAAAGTTAAGAAATGAAGAAACCCTAGCTCAAGTCTCTTCTCTCAACCACCGAAATATCTCTTCCTTCTCTCTTTGATTTGCTATTTCTCTTCCTCTCTCCCAGTTTACGTTTTTTCTTCTTCTTCTTAAACAAGACCACATTTTGGTTTTGTCCTTCCAAAAGTACCCTCCTCTCCTTTGGACTTCCCACTTTGCCCCTTCTTTCATTTACCTCCTAACTCCTTTAATCTTCTTAAATACCCTATTAACTCTAACTTAATTCAAATCTTTCCACCTAATTTCAAATCTCTATTTATGCCCATCAAATTAATGTCTCAATTCCAAAAATAATGAAACAAATAAATCAATAATAATTGTTTAAAAAAATCAGGGTCCAACAGTTTGACCCTAGCTTCAGTTTCATATCAACATCCACATCAATAGTTTAATACTAATTACAATTGTATGCTAATGTTTGATATGCCTATAAAACTATCCAAAATAAAGTCACTAATTTAGTTACAAAAGATCTATAACTATATTATAGTTGCCAATGCCTTGCAAGGATTAACTATCTTCTAGTTCTGCACCTGAGCAGAGGAAAAATAATGGGTTGAGCTACGAAGCTCAGTGGCTAATATATTTATAGCCATTGGTAACGAGCATACCAATCAAGTATATATATATACATACATCCATA
>JANZLD010000004.1:47695265-47706094 GCA_026413575.1 Erythroxylum carthagenense | reverse complement strand
ACACACTCACTGTACCCGTCCCACTCTTTTCACTAAATCTTTCTCCATTAGTTTCATATGACTATGATTCTTGGTGGGGATGTAGGAAAATGTCTTACGAGTCCAATAGTTCAAGAATCAAGTCATTTGGAGGTCTAAAGAAGAAATTATGGCCAAAAGAATCCAACATGTTCATATCTTTACTTGTACTGTACATGTCTTGGCGCAATTGCCATCACTCTCACTACAAATGTTGGATTAACTTCGTTTTTAGACTATTGGAAAGAGAACTTCTAAATCTATAACTTTCATGAAGACCTCGAAGGCCAATTCTGTCGTTTTACTTCTGTATCGTCTCACTTTCCTTTCGTCTCAGTTCTGTCGTCTCATTTCCATCGTCTCATTTTTATCGTCTCATTTTTCTTCCGTCTCATTTTTATTGTCTACTTTTTCCGTCTATTTTTTATCGTCTACTTTTTTTATCTGCTTTTTATCGTCTACTTTTTTTTGTCTGCTTTTTATCGTCTATTTTTTTCCATCTACTTTTCATCGTCTACTTTTTTCCGTCTACTTTTCATCGTCTACTTTTTTTCCGTCTACTTTTCATCGTCTACTTTTTTCGTCTTCTTTTCATCGTCTGCTTTTTATCGTCTACTTTTTTCCGTCTGCTTTTTATTGTCTACTTTTTTCGTCTTCTTTTCATCGTCTGCTTTTTATCGTCTACTTTTTTCCGTCTGCTTTTCATCGTCTACTTTTTTCCATCTGCTTTTCATCGTCTACTTTTTTCCGTCTGCTTTTTGCGTCTAGAACATATCCACTTATAAGAATCATAACTTTTGACTCCGATGTCCAAATTTTACAATCTTTATACTGTTGCAAAGATAAAAGAAAGATATACAACTTTCCATAAGGCAGCTTAGCTAAAATCTCTTTATATCACTCCCAAATTTGCCTCTAAACTCCGAAGACGAATTTTCCATTCATACACCAACACTGCACCCAATTCTTCACTTCATGACAATTTTTGAGACTCTTAGACACAGAATTTAAATTCAATGTCTTCATACAAAATATAGCCATATATCTCTAGTTTAATTCAATTTAAGAATCGTCTCGTTTGGATTACTAGAGAAAATGTTATGGCTAAAAGACTGAAGCATATTCAGTGAATATTTTTCTAGATCACTACCAATCTTGTTTCTAAAGGTTTCCTCATCACAACTCCTACCAAGATCACTCTTTCTACTCCTTCTACTCCTCACTTTCAATAACTTCACATTTAAAAATAATCCTACTCGGAAATTGTCAATGAATGCATGTACACTTATTTTTGTGCAAAGATTCAATATTCATGTGCATATATGCTAACATTATGTATAAGCAAGAAAAATGCATTCCTTAGTCTCTCTTTAAGCTTACATGTATTGAAATTTCGGGTCCTAACCCTTAATACGGGGACAGGATGTTACAATAAAGATGTTCTTATGAATGCAAACATGATCTTAAGGATATGAGTGATGTGTATTAGGCATGAATGAATAATCATTGAAGAACTTGAGGTAATTATGATTGAGAATTAGGTAATTGTAACAACATATATTGCTAGAAAAGTCTAGTGAATGTATGATTAATGAATTTGGAGTAAATCAAGCTTACTTAAGGTATAAACCTGATTGCAAACTAGTTGTATACAAGCTATAACGTTTGAATGGTCAAGATATTTGTATAAGAATACATTCCAAGAAAGTCAATTGAGAATGCATTGAAACATGACATATATACATGTGCATAATTGTATATTCATATGATTAAACAAATTAGTGATTTCTGAACTATATGTGTATTGCATGACAATAGACGTGCAACGTGATCGTCAACATCTAGACATTATCAGAACATCAAGGCAATAGCTTCTATAGAGCATATTGTGAGTTAACTTAGATGTGTAAACTCAATTATATGTGCTTCTGTATGAATTTTAAGTTTAATATGGAACATGTGTACAACTGATTGATAAATGCTAGAATTAGATTTGAGGAGTTTAATATATGTGGCATGAGTACACATAAATGAAAGGAAATGAAAATATAACATATGGAATGATGCATCTCATCACATTGAAATGCATGATCAGATAAAGGAGTTATGACCAGAGTGACAGATGTGCAAAACAGAGCTTTAAGCTCAAGATTATGAACAAGAGCCTTAGGCTTAGATAACATAGACTCAGTATCAAACAATGGATACGAGCCAAAAATAATCTCGATATCCACAACAGATAAAGATACAGGACAGTAAATTGGGTTGATAAGACTTGGTCCCAACAAAACAAAATGAAAATGGAAGCAAATGTGCTTTTTCATATAAATCCCTACATGTATCAAATGACTAAATTTAAATGAATTATTGAATTGTTTTAAAATAGTGAATTACAGTTGAAGTTAATGAAAGGTGTGTTGTGATATGCAATGCTAGCTTACATGATATGCTTGGGGAAGTATGATAAACTTTGATATATATTTTTTTATGATCTGTCTAGAGTGAATACATCAATTATGGTTTGCAATGTTATTTTTCAAGGGAGTTCTAGCTACTAAGGTGATATAGTAGAAGTTTAGTACTTGCATTCTGCGGACGAGAATAGCTCAAAGGTCTGATCAGCTAAATCTGAGGAATCTAGTTAGAGTCTTGAGTATTAACATCTCATTTTATGTTATATATTTAGTACTGAGATTGAACTCAAAAAAATGTTGTGTAATGTATATGTGGGTTCTGAATTGTAATGTCACATGTGACTTTTATGTCTGTAAATGAAATGAGAAGAAATGAATATTTAGAATGCTTATGATATGTTTAATGCCTTTAATAAGTTAGTTTGATTGTCCTAATGTACCATTTTCATAGAATATGTTCTCAAATATCCTATGGTATGTTCGGAGTTATGCTCTATGGAAGTCATGTGTTACATTAGTGGAATGAAAAACAAAAGTCACAATTTTTACTTGATAAAATATATCTACCTACAAAGTGACCATATTGAGATTTTCCAATAAGTAACTCCATATGCTCAACAAAAATTCTCTATATACTATATATAATACACAAATAATAATAAAACAACTAAATAAAGTTTTGCTAGTTTTTTAGTTAAAATGAGGTAATGCATGCTTGGAAACTTTGCATACGCAATTTTTTGTTCTTTTTTTTTCACCAATGTAACATCTTTACTTATTAGTTCTTATTTACAATAGCTAAAATAGTTCAGAGAAGCAGGGTATTAAAATAAAATAAGAAAGAAAAAATGTATTAGCGAATCCAAAGTAATTGATGAAAGTCTGCATTGAAATATTTTACTAATAATATAAAATGAGGGTATTATTTCTTTCTAAAAATGCATAAACAAAATCAAGAAATAAAAACCAAGTACTATAATAAATAACTAATAAAACGTCCGTGATGGATCTTAAATTCAATTGTCCCAACAGTTAGTGTAGATAATCCAAACAAATTTAGGTTATCATAAATGGAAATTGATTATCAAAATAAGGGAAGAAGATTTTAGCAAAAGATGAGGTAGAGAAGGAAGACGATCATGTTAAACTCCATATCATATTTTCTTGTTATCCGCTTCTCATGTTGGTTGTTGCATTTAATTATAAGGAATTGATAGATTCTAAAAAAGAAACTTCCGAGAAGAAATGGAAGCTCCTTACTTCACTTAAGAATTAACACTATACCTAAAATAAGGGTTAATTATAAAAAAAAAAATCTTAAATTTTACTAAATTTTATAATTATAATCCAAACTTTAAAAAATGATAATAAAATATTTAAATCTTTAACTTTTTACAAAAATAGCTTATCGTTAGTCTTCTTGTTAATGTTTTTGATGTGTTATATCATCTAACATTTTTGCCACGTGATTGACATATGAATTTTAATTTTTACGTCAACAAATCATAATTTTAAAATAAAATAAAATTATGAAAATAAGTTATTTTCTCTTTTTCTATCCTCGACACTTCTTGCAGCCATAATTTTATAAAACTTGAAATCAATTTTTCTTCATCCTTTCCCAGCACTAGATTATCATATAAAACAAATAGTATAATGAGTGCTGCAACTGTTCAACACATCTCAAAATGCTTCATGAAACCTGCACCGCCACAGAAGAAGCAAAGAAGCCTTTGCATTGAACATCATGGGATCTTGCTATGCTCACTGTGCACTACATCCAAAAGGTCTTCTGTTTGCTAAGCCATCGGAAAGCTTCAACCTCCCGGCGCTCTTGGCAAAGTTGAAGCATTCACCATCTCTCACTCTCGTCCATTTTTGTCCACTCTCTGGTCGGCTTGTAACTTCTAAAAGTGAAGACCCAAGAACATATGTAGTATTTATGGATTGCATGAACAGTCCTTGAGGTGGATTTATTTAAGCAGAAGTAGAATTTATCTCCAACATATGTACCATCGGTTGTTTAATTATTTTTCAGTCACGACAGAGCAACCGACCATGACGGTCAGAGCAGGTCGTTGCTATCGGTTCAAGTGATAGAATTAATCGACTGCATTTCTAACGGTACCTCTTTTGGCATTTCTTTAACGCATGGTCCTAGATCTTCCAAGTAGAAGGAGATAACAACCCAATATCACGCCCACCGCTGACAAAGCGTTGGTTTACAAATGGCCGTGGTCCACTCATAAACCTTCTGTTTACCCATCACGAGCAGTTCATTTGCCTTCTTGAAGCTCCATTGCCTAAAGAAAGGTTACTTCATTTCTCTACATGACTCTTTAAGTAAAATATTTCAAGACTCAAAACAAGAGCCAATGTAGTGGACAACACTAACAAAATTTCCTCCTAGTCTTGTCTGCACTTATTAGGAGGTGCATAACACAAGCATCTCGTTTACCACATGATTAAAATGCTAGTTACGGGTCAGGTCGGCAGAAAATAATAGGTCAAGCATCACATAGAACAAACCATCTCGACATTCTATGATGTTTGCAAGTTTCACGAAGCAATCTGAGATGGTGCTGAGAAAGGAAGAGCGAGTGACTTCAAATTTTGTAAAACTATGTTGACGAAAAGTGTCAAGAAAAGGAAAATTCGGTATTTTTGTAATCTATTTTTATTAAAAACTATAATTTATTAACGTAAAAATTAAAGTTTGTGTCACCAATGTGATAAACATATCTCATCAACAACATTAATAGAAAGACTTTCGTTGGATTATTTTTACAAAGAATAAAACTTTTAAATATTTTATTGTCATTTTGAAAATTTGAGACAAATTATAAATTTTGGTAAATTTAAAATCTTGCATAATTAACCCAAAGAAAAGCAATCAAATATATAAGCTGACAAAAAGATCTCGTGTCATGAAGGTTCACTACAAAAACAAATGATCCCTAGTACAGTTGACAACAAAAGCAGATCAAAAGTGATGGTGGATATAAGAACCTTTGGTTACCAGTGTTTCAAGCTAGGTACTCAAAATAAAGAAAACTTGCGCTTCAAACTCCTTTACTAATGTGAGCTTGAATTTAATCCATCCAAAGGGGGATTTTTACCTTTTGCTTTCTTTCATTGGTAATGCTTGTCTTCTCGTAATCCAACACTCAATATGAATAAATAGAAACTTTGAGCGGAAATGGACCAAAAAGATCCTGAAGGTGAGTATAACCAAATTTCTGATGCCACACATGTATAATTGTCTCTTGAGCTTAATTAATCAAGTAAAATCCATCTACTATTAATTTTTTTCCGGCTTACAAAAAGGACATCAAATTATGGGATTCAAGGAAAGTAGGATCACTGCTTCAACATTTAAGTTCGAACGTGCCAAACCTTGGGATTGCTCCAAGCTTTCAGTCCTTCGAAGTTATGACAAGTAATCCCAGTGCACCGATAAGAATATACTACAAAGAACATAGAAGGTTACAGCATGTTCAATAAGAACGAATGAGAATGAAATTAAATGAGCAAACCTAAATGCCATTTTCGATCAAATCTTTGCAAATAATTTCACAAAAAAACAGACCTTGATGATAGGCTTTTCAGTCATAACAATGGTCACCCAACCAACGTATGGTAAGAACCTGGAAAAAAAAAAAAAAAAGAAGATTGGTTGACATTACCATCTCTACATTCTGGCAACAAACAACAACCAATGGTCAGTAGAAGTAACATATTTACCCAACAGCACGGCCCATGATATGGTTCCGATTAAGCCAAAGCTGTCCTTGAGCATAAAGCAGCCTGTCATCCCCATAATTATTATCTCCTGGGAAGAAGAATATTAAAGTATAAAGCATTAGCAAAGCTGGTCAACTAGCATGTTTAACAATATCTAGTAAATCGCTCAAAGTACATAATGTTAAAATTTACAGAGATATTGTAGGACATAAGCTTCTAAAACTGAAAAAAGCAATCTTTAAATCAAGGAAATGGTACCTTTGGTTAGGACTTCCACTTCCCCAGTATCTTGTCTTTCATGGACCTACAGGGCAACTATATATAAGAATCCCACTAAACATGCATTAAAGACCCAACCCAAAGCAATGATAAGAAGGCTACTTCAATTAGCCTGCCAAAATTCAAAGCTTGAGTAGGATAATTCATATAGTAAACTTCAATCAACTGTTAATGCGTATAACTAAGGAAAACCTAGTAGATATGAGTAATGATCTGGCAATCTCTCTTTGTCTATGTATATATATATGTATGTTTGTTTGTATGCATATATATGGACAACAACAAAAGCACACAAACAAATTTCTGTTTAAAATGAAGCAGTGTGTTAATTGAGGTAAACCAGCAAAATCATTACCTTAATCACACGATGGACTATTGGAATCTCACGACCCTGATCAACCAATAAGTAACTTTTAGAACAAAAAGCAGTGCAAGAGAAAAGCAAGTAGATAGCAAGAAATAAACAAACATCCATGGAGGAACTAAAGTGAATGATACCATACTTATGCTGGAAGATCCACACTTATCGTTAATATGCAAACAGAATACAAGTCATGCAACCATTATAAACTATTAAGTTAACATCAGCAACAGTTTACTATGAATAATTTATTGATATCCTCAATGTCTTTATTTAATTATTCCCACATATCCATGGGGTATGAATTTTATGGGAGTCAAAACTTTAATGACTAAAATTGCTAGTCCTGTTTTGGCCCTTAACCATTTCCTTTAAGAGGAAGAACAAAGTAGCACTTAAACAAAAAATAATAGGACATCATAATAATTTTTCACCCTTCCTTTATCTACTTCAAGCAGTAAAGGTTTTACAGCAAATTAAAAGATGTGAGGGCATATTGATAAGGAAGTGATCCGTGAGAAGAATAAATTCCTATACTCTATCACCCATGTGAAGGTAAATCAAATGTTATTGCCCCAGGGTCTCAACATCAGTTAGAACAAAGTGTAATGCCTTCCATTCCAGATGAAATAAATGAGAAATTCTTCTTTTTCAATAGAATATGGTTTCACAGTCATCAAGTTTCTTTGATGCTCAGTGAAAAGAGATTAGTACAAAAAAAAAAAAAAAACAGTTGTTAAAACTATAGGGCCAAAACATGTTCCCAGTAAAACCAATTTAAGAACTTCACAAACAGATCACCACCAGAAACCACAGCGTATTATCACCCACCAATGCATCTATGATTCAAACTCCATATTCTAACTTCAAAGAATTCATATTAAAGGATACAACAAAACAAAGACCTTACTCAGCCACTCAAGCTAATAAGCAAAAGTATATACCCGTGGCAACCGAGAATACTGCAGATCTAGAAACTCCACACCAATTGACTAGTGCTAGTTCTACTACCATAATGGTATGAGCATAGAAGCTTCAATTGCCACAGACGAAATTATTCAACAAAATCTAGAGAGCATAGACCGGTAATAACAAAATTACACATCACATGAAAGACATTAATGAACAAAGATGTATGGAACTCTTGAAGGGACATACCACCAAGTAGAAATCAAGTGAAAATACGGAAAATTAATTTAATAAAATAGAAGCACAAAACTAAATACAAAACGTGTCCTTACATCAACATTGAAAACAACAATCTCTCCTGCGCGAATAGGATCTTTATTCATGTGCAAAAACAGAATATCACCCTGCAAATGGAAAAGTCAAAATGCATAATCTGTTCAACAAGATTAACAAAAACAACATAGTCCCCTTGCAATTTTGTTGCATTACCAGTTCCTTGATGCCTGATATATTGAAAAGTAAGCCTGGAAACTATGGATTCTCACATAAGTGAGGACTACAAGAAAATATATGGATTCCTTAACAATGCACTATACAAAATTCACCAAGAGAAACTATTCCTACCATACTAAGGTGCCCAAGAATTTATCCAAACTCTTTGTGCTCATACAAAAGATGAACGTTTTTAATATTTCCTAATGCAGCAGCATTACAATGTTATCACATTAATAATAGAGATATTGGGTAAAGTATACGATGTGACCAGGTAAGAGCCAAAGAATATAAAATAAATTCATTATGTAGAACCAAATTAAGCATAGATCCAAAAGGTTGTCATACCCTCTTAAATCCGGGTTCCATACTACCAGAAAGAACAACCACCACAGGGGACTCACTGCCAGTTATGCACATCAATGCCTTCCATATTATTAGTGCAGAAGTTACAATCATTCCTGAAATCCAGAGCAGATGAATCAGGGAACAAGATACTATGACAGATATGATACAATCAAATACACTGAGATTTGTATGTCTTTAGAATTACGGATTTATTATCTTCAGCAAAATGCATGTAACATTATCCCATTAGAATGAGTTAAAATTAAACAAGTAAAATGTCAACAGGAGGTAACTTAAACTGGAGGTATACCAACAATAACTCAAAATCTACTGTTAGCACTTTGTTTGCCCGAGATGTCTAGCCATTGCTTGCTAATACTCCTTTAAACAATACTGAAAATGAGGCGTCGTAACTCCTAATGTGCATCAAATGGCAAATAATTCCATGAATTGATACTTTCAGCCACTTAAAACTGATCAATCTAAACTCATTGGCATCTATAATATAAGCTGGTAAACTTTGAGGCAAGCTTTTGATTAATCCAAACTGTAAACACAAGGAGTCAAAAATTGTAACTTAATCGGCTTTTTGTGACAGCTACGTTAAGCAGTTATACCCCCTTGAAACTCAAAAAAGCAATTCAACATACAGCAAATAACAAACAATCAGATAACAAAAGCTCAATTCCCGAACAAGGGCCAAAACTTAACCTTCCTTAGGCTTTCCTTTTCAAATCCAAAAGCCCAAGTAATTCCCATATAAATCATTCTCCTATAGCAGATAGACAATAGTATATGAGTAAAGCACACGAAGAGTGGAGGAGGATGTACCCAGACTTACGGCCTGAGTGAGCAGCTGCCGCACCTGAATGGACTTGATTGAGTCTACGGTGTCTCCGATCAAACCCATTTTCTCCTCTTTTTTATCTCTTTCAGACACAATGCTACTACACATATTTAAGAACGAATCACGAAGACGACCACATCAGAAACATAATACCAACAAATTAAAGAAAATTACAAATGCAGGCAGTTATATGATTCACGACCTGCGAAAGGGAGGAGAAAAACGGCCAGAAAATTGATGAAAGCGAAGCGAAGATCGGGGTAAGGACTTGAGCGACGCTTTCTAGCTTTAAGGACAACGCTGAAAGCAAGTACCGTGTTTCTTTTCAAGAGTACGCGCTGCCAAGGTCCGAAAACCTTCTTTTAAAAAACAAAGACAAAAAAAAAAAGACAAAAGGGTTAATTAGTCCCTAATAAATATCGCATACGGCATTAATTGAATGGATAGGAAATATGATAGTATTCGTAGCAATAGAAAAGATGAAAAATAAAATAAAATGAGTATTATTATTATATTATAAACTTAGTTTAAAAATATAAACTTAAAATAAGAAATAAATAAATAACAAAAAGATCAAAATGTCTTTATCATTATATTATTATTATTATTATTATTATTATTATTATTATTTACTTTATTATTCTTATTATTATTAAATATTATTATTAAATATTGTTATAAATTTTCTACTTATTATTAAATTATCAATTTTTATTCTTAATTATATTATTAAACCCATTATTATTATTATTATTCTACTTATTACTATTCTTATTTGTGCTTGAAACGCACATTTCTGAGTCGAGGGCTGCGCAAGTTTCGCGTCATCTCGAGTTTGACATGAGAGAAAGGGTAGAACCAGTTGGCTTTGCGGGAGGTATCTGGGTGTTGTGGCAATCCTCCTCCTATCAGATTACTCTGCTCCACTTCCATTGTCAATGTTTAACGCTACTCATTCATGGTCCTCAGGCTAGTGAGTGGGTCTGCTCAGTGGTTTATGTGAGTCTGGTAAATTCGGTCAAAGCTGCTCTATGGGACTACCTACATGAACTCAGCTCAAGCATTCACCTTCCCTCGCTTGTTATAGGGGACTTTAATGACTATCTTCGTCCTTCTGAGAAACGGGGAGGTCATTTTGACGGGAACCGCGCAGATTTGTTTCATGCTCGAATTGGAGACTATGGCCTCCAAGATTTAGGTTGTCAGGGTGCTCCTTACACGTTTGCGAGGAAGAATCATGGTATGTTTACTACCTATGTCCACCTGGATAGGACTCTTAGCAATGTGTCTTGGCACACCCTATTCCTAGACGCCTCAGTATCTCATCTTTCACGCACTGTGTGTTGGGACCCGTTTCCGGAACCTAACTCATAACGAACGAATCACAGCTTAACTAAAGTCGCTTCATTTTTTTTTT
>JANZLD010000004.1:47654599-47676459 GCA_026413575.1 Erythroxylum carthagenense | reverse complement strand
CGCTTTAACCCCCAAATATCATTTAAAATTTCTCCAATTCACATTACCCAAATAAACATTTAACATCACTAATTCCTTATTTAATAATTCTGACGTCCAATTAAAGTTCGGGGTCCAACACTGTGTCTGATCATAATCCTCTCCTGCTCCACTTTCAGCAATTTATTCCACCGCCTGTGTCACGACCATTTCATTTTCAAGCTGCCTAGCTCCTACATCCCGACTTCCCGAACATTGTCAGGGCAGCATAGGCTCCGTACTAATACTATATCCCAGAGGCCATTCGAGCGGTGACTCTAGCTGCTCAAGAATTTAATTCTAATGTCTTTGGTAATCTTTTTCTTAGAAAGTGCCTTCTGATGGCTCGCCTCAAGGGTATTCAACTTTATTTGAGCCATCGTCACTCTCCCTACTTAGTGAATCTTGAAGTCCAACTGACTGATAAATATCGTACCATGCTGCGACAGGAGGAACTATTTTGGTTTCAGAGGTTGAGAATTAAATGGCTTCAGGAGGGGGACAGAGCCACGACCTTCTTCCATGCTACCACCCTTGCACGCAAAAACAAAAACCGGATAGACAAATTATGCCTCAGGACGGGTATTTGGACCATGGACCCCAATGTTATTGAAGGAGAAGTTCTTTCGTTCTTCTAGGACCTTTTCTGCACCACCGAGCCCACACCAAGGGACTGGCAATTGGGGGCTTATGGTGTTCTTCCAGAGGAGGCTTGTGTCACTCTCCTTAAACTCGTGGACCCTGTGGAGGTCCTTCGGGCAGTCCGTTCTATGAAGCCCTATAAAAGTCCAAGCCCGGATGGCCTCTAACCCATATTCTATCAATCCTTTTGGCAGGAGGTGGGTGCATTTGTCGTTTGTATGGTACAGACTACTTTTGCCACAGGGAAGGTGCCCCCGAAAATTTCTGATATACTCCTCGTGCTTATTCCAAAGACAGACAACCCAGTGAATATAACTCAATACCGCCCGATTAGTTTGTGTAATGTCATATACAAGATCCTGACCAAGGTCATCGTTAACCGAGTTAGGTCCTTTCTTGCCACTCTGATCCATCCAGCTTAAGCAGCTTTCATTTAGGGATGCAAAGCCTCGGACAATATTCTCATTACTTAGGAGACCATCCACACGATCAAGAATCTAAGGGACGGTGGTATGGCAGTGAAAATTGATTTGGCCAAAGCGTATGATTGGGTCAATTGGGCCTTCCTTCGACAGGTGCTTCTGGACAGCCCACCCGTCTTATGGGATGGCAAACGACTTCAGGCATTCCAGCCCACCCAGGGTCTTCGACAGGGGGATCCACTATCCCTTTATCTGTTCGTTCTCTGTATGGAAAAGCTCTCGGGGTGGATCACCAGACAGGTTGATGAGGGTCATTGGCGGCCCATTCGCCCGTCAAATCATGGACCTAACATCTCACATCTCCTTTTTGTTGATGATGTCCTCCTTTTTGCACAAGCTTCGAGGAGACAAGCTCGACTCATGCACAGCACTATGACCAAATTTCGTTGCATTTCTAGCATGCAAGTAAATCATGTCAAATCCAAAGCTTCTTTTAATCTAGCCGGGTCGGACGGCAAACACGGGCTAGGATCTTCGCTGTCTTAGACATCCACCCCTCCCAGCATTTGGAATCTTACCTGAATATTCCTCTGTCAGCGGAGGAAGAAAAATGATTATATTGGCATCATTGACAAGATCAAATCTCGTTTAGCGGGCTAGAAGGGTCGGGTTTTGAATAAGGCAGGACGCTCGACTTTAATCTAGGATACTATTTCTTCTATTCCTATATATGCTATGCAGTCCACTTGGCTTCCTAGGGCCATGTGTGATGAGATTGACAAACTAGCGAGGGCTTTTCTGTGGGGCCACCTGGGAAATAGCAAAGGCCTTCCCCTTCTTCCTTGGCATACGGTGACCACGTCGAAAGCTTGTGGGGGATTAGGCCTTAGGCAAGCCCGCGAGTCCAATACAGCGCTTTTGGAAAAGATGTGTTGGGATTTATATATCGAGAGGCCAAGTTTATGGGTATAGGTGCTCCGTTCTCAATACTTATCTGGCTAGGATCTCCTGACTTACAATCCTCTGCCAAATGCGTCGGTAGTATGGAAAGGTCTCCTAAAAGCTATGCAAATCCTCAAGGATGGGTATGGCTGGCAACTGGGTGATGGAAGTGACATTCATTTTTGGCATGAAAAATGGCTCTTTGATGGCACGCTAGCAGTAGTAGTCGATCATATCCCCTCCTCTTTTCGTGACCTTCAGGTTGGAAACCTCATATCCTCCCACACTGGATGGGATCTGACACCTGTCGCGGGTCTTCTCCCACCAGAGTATTGTGACCGTATAAAGGCCCTCCCACGTCCCCTCCCCCACCATGGCCCTAACCGTCGTATATGATTTGATAGCTCCACTGGTGTCTACACCTCTCGGGGCAGGTATGATTTTATCACCAGGATACCGTCTTTTGACAGGCCCAGTGGTTGGAGCTGGATTTAGAGGCTACGAGCAGCACAGAAACATAAGATGTTCTTATGGTTAGCCACATGGAATCGCCTCCCCACAAACAATATGCAATTTGAGAGGGGCTTATGTGCCTCCCCCTATGTGGCCGCTGTGGAAAGCACCGAGAAACTGTCCTTCACCTTCTCCAAGATTGCCCTCATGCCAAGCACCTTTGGGACTTAGCCCTGCATCCACAACCCGCTTTGTTTTATCGCGAGCAACTCCCTTTTGCGTGGCTTAAGGCTAACTGTGCTACATCTAATGGGTCCATTCATAACCTGGGCAGATTTCTTTCCACTTATTGGGTCATCTGGCAAACCAAGAACAAATTAGTAATTGAGGGCGAACCCACTAACCTGCCCGATGAGCTCAACCAGGTACGCATGTTATTTCGCGACTTTATTATAGCATTTCACAGTGACTAGCTAGCGCAGTCTCACCCCCTACCTTCACGCCTAATAGCATGGGCTTCTCCCTTGACTGGTTGGCTCAAACTTAATGTTGATGGGAGTGTTCGAGGACATTCATGCCAGGCCGAGATAGGCGGCTTGCTTTAGGATTGTAATGGAGTGTGGATAGCGGGCTTCTCGTGTGGAGTCGGGATCACCATTATATTGGCTATAGAACTATGGGCCCTCAACTATAGACTTGCATTCGCTAGAGCCTACCTTCGGGCCGGCCTTTTAATTGAGTCCGATTCCATGGACGCGATGAGATGTCTCTCCCTTCCTTTCGACGTTTTGTCCTTCCATCCTCTGGCTCATCTCATTTCGGATATCAGATCCCATCTGGACAGGATTACTCATTACACACTCACCCATGTTTTTCGAGAGGGAAATCAATGCACGGATTTTTTAGCTCATTTAGGTTTGGTAGGAGCACCTGTAGAGCGCATCTAGCTTACCCCCCCCCCCCTCCTAGCCTAAGTCACCACCTGCGTGTTGATGCGCAAGGGGTTTTCTTTAGTCGTTAATGTGTTGTTTATTCTTCTGCTGTAACAAAAAAATCTAGTGCATTGAAACTCTTGCATAGGATTCCATCATCAAATATAACAATGTTCCAGCAAATTAATTCTAGCCATATGACACAATGTGATAGTATTAATATATTTCCATACACTCTGCCATTTACATTGGAGCAACAACCAACACAACTCTCCTTCATTTTCCCATCACCCTAAATAATTTCAGCTTTGGTCATGTTGTCAAAGTTATATAATATTGGTGTGCACCGAAGGAAGAGCTGTTTTCTTTATAGATAAATGGGGCTTCAGACTTGAAACCAAAGACAAGGAATGATGACGCGCATTGATGGTCTGAGCTTACCAGTGAATTACCAATTTGTCTCACCGCGTCAACTAGACCCTTGGTAGCTAATAAACCTTCTTTTAAAAGTTTGAGATATATATGGAACTAAATCCAACACCTAGCCTGAAAGTTTGCTCTTCGTGCTAAATCCTAGTTTGACAAGGAAAAGGGTCGAATCTTTTTCAGTTTGTGATGTTAGTATATAACCAGAGCTACAGGCAAAGGCAACACTTAAAAATTTGGTCCAATTTTGAAATCTATTTCCAATAACAAGCATGTTCTTAGCTATTGTTACTAGTAGCATCGTTGAAATTGGTGTTGTGAGCAAACCAAGTGCCAATTAAAAGCATTCTCGAGCTAAGAAGATTCTTTGTCTCATTGTCTTGCTACAATACAATGAGAAAAAAAACCTTAGAAGCTTCATAAAAAAGAAGTTAGTGTTACAATGGTGCTCATCTGTTGCACTTGTATACAAGAAAGCAAAGCATTCTAATTTAGCGAAACTTGATTCACAATTTCAAATAATGAGGACAAAATAGTTGCAAGCTTAGAAAGAAGTGATCTTACAAACTACAAACCAAAACTCTAACCTTCTCGATTTCTCATTAAGCTTATAAAGAAACTCTAGCTCCTGACTTGTGCACTCCTTTTCTTTGTTCCTCCCATTAAAATCATTGAATCAGACAAAGGCAATGGTGGAAAGTGCATTATGCAAACTTCATCACTTTGGTTAGTCTAGTAGTAATGATCAAATGGGAACCACCAGCACACCTAGGAAAAAAATCATTTAGGTCCTTTCATTCCCACTTCTCTCTCTTTGTTTCTAGATTGTCAATTGTAAGAAGATATAGCATGTTACGGAACAACTCTCATTTAACTCTTTTGAGTGCCTCAAATTCTTGCTCTTCAAAACTTCGAATTCCCCTCTTTTATTCTCAATATTGGCACTGATATCCAACCTTAGTTGATTGGTGATATATTTTGCATGTTTTGCCTAAAAAATCGAACTTCACTGTAACACACATGACCCTTTTGTATCTCTAGGACCCACCTCAGTTAAACACATAAAATGTTGAAAAAAACACAGCATTAAAGCTATATGTGGGACCCACCTCCATTCAATAAAGTCCCTGTCAACTTCTGGTGGGTCCCATAATTAAAAACATTTTTTAAAAATTCACCTCATTAAAATTTTGTGCACGTCAATAGATAATTGATAATGCTCTAACTTCTTTAGTGTTCAGGGTTCAATCTGCACGCTTTCCAAATGTTAAGGTTTATTTTGAACATTTTATAAATGTTTTTATTTACTTTAAACACAGTGAAATGTTAAGGGCTAATTTATATATCTGTGCAAATTTCAACGACTAATAAGCCCTTTTAGCCAAAAAAAAGGTCCCAAAACCTTCGTTTTATAACTAACGTGGCCAGTAAGAAATTGTCTATTCTAATAAACTATATCTGTTTTACGGACAATTATAAGCTACAAATGACGTCCATGTCAACATTATGATTATCGTATGATTACCACTGCTAACATCAAATTTAGTTTTAGTACATTTTTATATATTATTTTAGATAAATTTTAAAATTCTTAAAATTATAAAATAGTTTTTAATATATTGTACTGTATAATTTATAATTTTACATAAATCATATCTCTAAAATTACGATTATAGAAATTTGAAACTATAAAAATCTATTTATTTCTATTAATAATATTTATCACATATTTGACAAATAAATAATAAATACAATTAATATGAAAAAATCATTTAACCATCATACAAATATAAATTTGAGGATAATACAAAGTACTTAAAATATTACAATTTCATTACATGATAAATAATATTACATCAAAATATCAAATAATAAATATCCATAACTCTCTAAATATTACAATTTATAACAAAAGTTCGTATAAAGAAAACAATCAATTAGAAATAAAATTTGAAATAAAAACATTTATAGTTATATCTATATTACATTTATAGAATTTAACATATACATCAAATATAAGTGAAATTAAAAGAAGATGAGAAATGAAAACCTGAAACCTTATGCAATCTAATATCTTCTCAAATCTCATTGACATTAATTTTCATTTAATACAAAATTATCATCACTGAGAAGTATTTCACCATTACCATTATTCAAATTCATTGTACCAAATGAAATGTGAACGTCTTACAAATTTCTTGGAGATTTGTGATACCTTCAAGTTTAATTGAATGTTGGATATGTTATGAGGTTGAGATTGTTCTCTTTTACCTTGAGAGATCGGGCAAAGACATCGTACAATTCACTCAGTGCAAGCTAAATCACTACTTGGGAGCAGCTAGCCCAAGTCTTCCTAGTGAAGTACTTTCCCTTGACCAAGACAACAATAATCATTACAGAGATCACCAACTTTCAACAAGGTGATGGGGAGTCATTATATGAAGCTTGGGGAGAGATTCAAGGAGTTACAAAGAAGTTACCCCATCATAGCCTTCCAAGGGAATTTCTTTTGCAAACATTCTACAATGGTGTAACTCAAAGCACAAGGGGAACAATAGATGGAGCTGCAGGAGTATCTTTGATGAGGAAAACCATTGATGCAGCTCATAATCTCTTGGAAGAATTGGTGAGCAATAGGTGTATGTGGTGAAATAAAAGGAGCAAACAGGAATGATTCCACTTGACTTAGTGATAGCTTTGTAAGCATAGATTGCGGCCCTCACCAAGTAGTTAAGCAACATGCAAGGAGCTTCTTCATCCACAATCAAGACCATGCAATCACAATGTGAATTATATGGGCAAGACAACCATGGCATAACTGAATGTTTCTTATTGGGAGCGAGTGATATAGAACAAGTGAATTACTTGGGTCAGCCATAAAGAGATAACAACAATTCATACTCTAATACTTACAATCTTGGGTGGAAAAACCACCCAAATCTTTCATGGAGTTCTAATAATGCAGGTGGCCAAGTGAGAACAAAAGGACCTCCTAGATTTTAGCAAGATTGTCTTAAATCTTTGGAGAACAAGATGGACAAGTTAATGGATGCATTAGGTTCAAAGTTCTCGAGCCAAGAGGAAGGTTAAAGAAGACAATAAGAGAATCAGAAAAGAATGGAGGCAAAGTTTGACTAGATAGTGAAGAACCACACTTCATCCGTCCACAATTTTGAAGTACAGGTGAATCAACTTGCTAATGCTTTGTTTTCTAGAAATATAGGAAGCTTACTAAGCAAAACTTTGGCCAATCCAATGGAACAACTTAAGGCAATCAAACTTAAGAGTGACAAGCAATTGGAGGAGCCAAATGTTCGAAAAGATAGACAACAGAAGGAAAAGGTAGATGAAAAAGAAGAAGAGAAACTATGTGTACCACCACCACCCTACAAGCCTAAGATTCCATACCTGCAGAAGCTGAGACAATATCAAGTCAACACTCAATTCTCCAAATTATTGGAGAAGTTAAAGAAATTTCAAATTAATTTGTCTTTGGTGGAAGCATTGGAGTGTATGCCCAAGTATGCAAAGTTTCTCAAGGACATACTGACACTCAAACGCATTTGGGAGTACAATCAAATGGTGACTTTGACGGAGAATTGTTGTTTGATCATTACAAGCACAATGCCTTCAAAGCTATAAGATCTAAGGAGTTTTACGTTGTTAGTGATTTTGAGTTTTCTAAATGCTTATGTGATTTAAGTGCAAGTATTAACTTGATGCCTTTGTCTTTTTTTTAGGAAACTAGGGCTAGGAGATGTCAAGCCAACATCGATGCTCATCCAATTTGCAGATCAATCCATCAAGAAATCATTTGTGGTAGTAGAAGACATTCTAGTAAAAGTGGATAAATTTATAAATTTTGTTGATTTTATTGTGTTGGATTTTGAAGAAGATATAAATTGTCCATTGATTTTGCGTAGGCCCTTTATGAATATTGGTGGGGCATTAGTTGATGCGTATGAAGGAAAATTGGTTTTGAGAATTGGTGATGAGTAGGTTAAATTTAATATGACTAAATCTTTGAAGAAACCGATGGGTGAAAGTGCTTATATAAAGATTGATATTGTGGATAACTGTGTAAAGGAGGTTGAGAAGGAAAATGAAAAGGAAGTTAAGAAAATTATTAAAGTGCATAGGGATGAGAGTGTGAGTGAAGAGGAATTGTGTAAGGAAGGTGAGAGAGAAAAGTTAGAGAGAGAATATGCACTCACACCACCTTCCATTATAAACCCTCCACCTTTAGAACTAAAACCCTTACCTTCTCACCAAAGATACACATTTTTAGGCAAGGACCACACCTTACCCATCATCATTTCCAGCCAATTGAATATTGAACAAGAAGAGAAAGTCGTAGAGACCATTAAGAAGAGGATGAGAGCTATGGGGTGGCAATTTTCTAATATTAGGGGGATTAGCCCTAATATGGTGATGTATAGGATTAACCTTGAAGAAGGATGTAAGATAGTGAGGGAGAGGCAAAGAAAGTTAAATCCAAACATGCAAAAGGTTGTGAAGAAGGAAGTGATGAAGCTTTTAGATGCACGTATTATATACCCAATTTTAGATAGTGAGTGGGTGAGTCCGATGTAATGTGTGCCTAAGAAAGGAGGCATGATGGTGAACAAATTTTCACTAGGACCAACATAAGTTGGAGAGTGTGCATTGACTATAAGAATCTTAATTTAGCCACTAAGAAAAACCATTTTTCATTACCTTTTATGGGCCAAATGATTGAGAGGGTGATTGGCCATGCTTTTTATTGCTTTCTTGATGGATATTTAGGATACAATCAAGTGTTCATATACCCACAAGACCAAAAGAAAACTACTTTCACTTATCTTTATATGACTTTTGCTTACAGGAGGATGCCTTTTGGTCTATGCAAAGCACCAACTATATTCAAAAGGTGCATGATGACCATCTTTACAAATATGAATGAGGACTTCATAGAGGTATTTATGGACAACTTCTCTATTTTTTAGACTCTTTTGATCACTGTTTATTTAATTTAGATAGAGTGTTACAAAGATGCGAGGAGTCTCTTTTAGTTTGAACTGGAAAAAATGTCATTTCATGGTCCAAGAGGGAGTTGTTTTAGGCCATAAGATCTCATGCAGATGGATTGAGGTAGATTGAACTAAGACTGAAGTGATTGAAAAGTTTCCACCTCTTATTAACATTAAGGGCATCCAAGCATTCCTTGGTTATATAGGGTTTCACAAATGGCTTATCTAGGATTTTTCTCTTATTTCTAGACCATTAACTAACTGGTTAGTTAAAGATGTGCCTTTTATGTTTGATGATGATTGTTTATATGCTTTTAACATATTAAAGATGAAACTTACAACAGCACCTATTTTACGATTCATCTAGGATCTTTCTCTTATTTTTAGACCATTAACTAACTTGTTAGTTAAAGTTGTGCCTTCTATATTTGATGATGATTGTTTATATGCTTTTAACAAGTTAAAGACACCACTTACAACAACACCTATTTTGATGACACCAGATTGGTCACTTCCCTTCGAGATCATGCGTGATACAAATGACCATGCCATTGGCTATGTACTCAGATAGCGGAAGGAGAAGAAGTTGCATGCGATTTACTATGCTAGCAAAACCTTAATAGGAGCACAACTAAACTACACCACTGAGAAGGAGTTGTTTGCAGTGTATTTCCATGTAAAAAATTCCGTTCTTATCTTTTGGGCTCACAAGTTATTGTTCTCACATATGATGTGTCATTGCGTTATCTCTTTGTAAGGAAGGATGCCAAGGCTAGGCTCATCCGATGGATGCTTCTACTTCAAGAATTCAACATTGAGATTAAGGATAAGAAAGGAGTAGAAAATGTTGTGGCAAACCAACTATCGAGACTTGAAGCGGAACAAACTAAACAAGAGAAGGAAATTGAAGAGCGTTTTCCTAATAAGGCTTTAATGATGGTAGAAAATCCTTTTCTTTGTTGGTTTGTAGATATTGCCAATTATCTCTCAGGTGGTATTCTTCTCCTTAATTTCTCACATCAACAAAGGAATTGGTTCTTATTAGTGTTCTCATTATATTTGGGATGAACCTTTATTACATAAAACATGTGCTAACAGTTTGATTCGTAGGTGCTTCTTTGAAGATGAAATGCCTGAAGTTTTGACCCAGTGTCATAACTTAGTTTATGCTAGACACTATGGAGCAAATAAAACTACTGTGCACATTTTAGAGTGTGAATTCTACTGGTCGAACTTGTTCAAGGATGCCTAAGATTTTGTATTATGTTGTGATATATGCCAAAAAGAAGATAATATTTCGAAGAGAGATGAGATGCCATTTTTAAACATCATGGAAGTAGAGATATTTGATGTATGGGGCTTGGATTTCATGGGACCATTCCCATCTTCCTTAGGTAACTCTTATATATTGGATGGAGTTGATTATGTGTCTGGGTACGTCAAAGTAATAGCTACTCCAACAAATGATCGCAAGGTGGTACAACAATTCATCAAAAAGATATTTACTAGATTTGGGGTGCCTAAAGTTATCATAAGTAATGGGAGAACCACTTTTGCAACAAACCGTTTGAGACTCTTTTGAGAAGATATAATGTTCATCATTGAGTGGCAACCCCTTACCATCCACAAAAGAGTGGCCAAGTGGACGTGGCGAATAGAGAGTTGAAAAGGATCTTGGAGGAGGTAGTGAGCACTTCAAGGAAAGATTGAGCTTTGAAGTTAGATGATGTATTGTGGGCTTACAACAGCTTTCAAAACTCCTATAAGCACAGCACCATATCAACTTGCGTATAGCAAAACTTGCCATTTACCATTGGAGTTGGAGCATAGAGCCTATTCGGTAATCAAGAAATTGAACATAGATTGGAAGCTAGAAGGAGAGCAGAGATTGTTACAACTTAATGAATTGGAAAATTTAAGATATGATGCCTATGAAAATGCCAAGTTGTATAAAGAAATGGTAAAGAAGTGGCATGATGCCCACATTACTTAGTGCTTTTATTCAATTCATGACTTTGGTTATTTCCCGAAAAGCTTAAGTCAAGATTGAGTGGCCCATTCAAGGTTAGTCAAGTGTTTCCCCATGGAGCGTTGGAATTAGAAAATGCAAAGGGCAAAATTTTAAGGTTAATGGGCATAGATGCAAGCTTTACTTTGAAAAGCCATTTCCACAAGAAAGGGAAGTGCTTTTTTACCTTTCACTCACTCTTTTATGACTTCATATGGGATTATCAAGCTAATGACCTTAACTTAACATGTTTGTATTTCATTTGTTTGTTTTTGTGTTAATATGGTGTTATTTTGATTTGATAATATTTAGTTTGGTTTAACTTACCTCTATGACATACCACTCTCATATTGTAACATCTCATTATCCCATGCCAAGGGTTAGAAACCCAGAATAGTGTACATGAGAGATATTATTGAGAAATTAGGAAACGCATTTCAGGCTCATGCATCAATTAGCATACATACGTGAATTTGATAATTGCATATATTAAAATAACTATACATGCATTCATTTGATAATTATCAGGTATCATTGATCTTAATCGATTTATAAATGTGATTATATTAAGAATTATGGTTTTTTTCTTGAAAATAGATTTGAAGAGTATAATTGTTGATCTAGAATTTTTGGTGAAATTTAGAAAATTTCTAAAATTTTGGGTATTTTTGGACTAGAAAAATGTCAAGTGGTAAGACAATTAATAAATGGTAGTAGAAATAAGAGTCAAATGGTAATGGAAATTTTGATATATGACTTTGGCATTTATTGACAAGTGCCATTGAAAATTGGGAAACAATTGGAATAGAAATTAGAGACAAATACATTATTTATTAAAGGGGACCATAAGGTGGTGACACGTGGCAAGTGACAAGTGTCACTTGCCATATCACTCACGCACCTATGATTTTTTAACATTGAAATACCATTTTAATTGTTTTGTTTCTTGCTTTCTTTTTCTTCTTCTTCTTCATGGCTTTCTTCTTCACCTTCTTCAAATTTTCTCGCCAATCTCCATTCAAGTTGAACCTAGTTCTCTCATCTTTCACTTGTTACTCTCACCTTGTTGTCTTCTTCATTTACTATAAGAAAACATAAACCTCCATGATGGTGTACTTGGGTTGTGGGTCTCTAAAGGGGAAAACACTCCTTGTATTTTCATATGAGAGTGGCTACAAGGAAAGCTAGAAACAAAATTGTGTCCATCTCCAAATGAGAATCAATCATCATAGAGTAAGAAGAGTTGCAAAGGAAGCTAAAATTACTTTTCTAGTACTTTTAGAACATATAAGAAGTTACTTCCTTAGATCTTCTTATTAAACAAATTATTCAAAATCAATTGTCTAGTGTAGAAATAGGAGTTATTTATAGATTAGTAACTAAAATGGAAATTGACAATGTTCTTGAGGATTTAAATCCTACTAAGGCTCTAAGACCATCGTATTTTTCCTTAAAACCTAAAATATAATTGGGGAATTAATGGTAGCCGCAATTTATGAATTCTTAAAAGAAAGGAAGTTATTAAGGGACTTAAATAAAATTTTCATAATTTTGATGCCTAAAGGCAAAAAAACAGTAAATATGGAATGATTACAAATATATAGCAAGTTGCAATTCAAGTTTTAAAATTATATCAAAGATTATTGTTGAAAGGATTAAGAAGGTTCTACCTACATATATTGGTTATCATTAAAGAGCATACATTCTTATAGAATATGATGGAGACAATATCTTATTTATGTAAGAATTATTTAAGAACTACACTCAAAGGAGAAGTAGTAGGAATTGTGCATTTAAAATTTACTTTTGAAAGAAATAGGATTTAATGGACTAGAAATTACTCTAAATTGTTTAAAGGTTTATACATTCCAAATATCTTTATTAAATGGATTGAACAATGTATTACAAGGTCTTCTTACAACATCTTGATTAATAGGGAGAAAACTAACGTAATCAAAAGTATGAAGGAGGCAAGGGACCCAATTTCTCCTAATATGTTTTCATTAGGAATGGAAGTGCTCAGCAAGCTTTTAACCAGAGTGCTTGAGAGAAATAAGGCTTTAAAATTCCATGCTAGATGTAGGAGGAATGTTATATTATAACTAAATTATGCTAATGAATTGTTTCTCTTTTTAAAGGTAGATCATTGCTTAATAATGTCATTGATGAATGGTGTAAAAATGTTTTTTTTATTGTCTCAGGATTACATATTAATATCGAGAAAAGTGGGATATAGCTACCAATGCATCTCACGATGCCAATTGGTTTTCTAGCCTAACAAGCTTCAAGCCTTTGAATTTACATCTCATACACCTTAGGATTCCCATATCTTCATAAAGGCTTTCATATACTAATTTCAAACCCCTAATGGAAAAGTTGAAACTAAAATAAGATGTTAGAGTTATCCATAGTTAGAAGGTTACAACTAATATCATTTATCTTGAATTCTATAAGCCTTTATTGGGCTTCACACTTAGCTTTACCTAGTATAGTAATTAAGGAAATTAAAAAGATCATGAGGAGATTTATATAGAAAGTCAACAATGAGGAGAAGGTTAAAGCAAAAGTTAAATAGAGGGAAGTTTATGCTTCAAAAGAATAAAGAGGGGTAGGATTGATTCCTTTAAAGGTTATGAATCTAGCCTTACTAGCTAAGAGAAATTGGAGGCTTGTTAGGGACAAAAATTCTCTATTACGTAAATAGGCTCACTATTATTACATTAAAGATAAAAATATATAAAGTATGAAATGCCTTAGAAACACATCCTTAATGATGCAAAAAATATATAAGCTAAGAAATGTTAAAAGTAAGTCAATTTCTTATAAAATAAGGTATGGCTCTAAGATTTTCTTTTGGTATGACAATTGGTCGCTATATGGTCCTATAGAATGCCTACATGCCTTATCTCAATTGAAAGATTGTCTCTAGATGAATATCAACGTCAATGAAGCCCTCTAGAATAAAGAACTACTTTGTAAAATGATATTGGATGATAATTTAATGGAGCATCTAGTAACCTTACCTCTTACCCCAACAAGAGAAGATGAGGCGAGATGGATATATACAAGTAATGGGGAGTTTTCTAATAAAGTAGCAAGATTGATGGGAAGTTCAACCAAAAATTGCATGGCATAAATTATTCTAGTCTACATACATGCAACCTAGATCAACCATATATATGTCGTTAGTAGCTAAGAGAAAACTTCCTAACATTAAAAATTCCTAACATTAATAGACTATAAAAATTCCTAAATATACCCAATAGACGTTATCTACAAATCCAACATGGATTCAATTGATCACTCATACTTTCAATGCCCCTTTTCAAGTAGGGCATTGAAAGAGATGGTTCAGAGTGTTTAGTAAGTAATATACCTAACAATTTTCAACATCTAATCAACTAGACCATCAATTTTCAATATAGATAATCTAATGAAAAATGGGTATTCAGGGTAGGCTTATCATACCTTGTCACAACTATTTGGATGAAAGGAATAGGAGAGCATTTAGAGGATGGGAATGGATAAGTAATGTATTCATATAATAACTATTGGAATAGGTAGGACTTCATCTCACCATCCACAGGCATAGAGTTCCCCAAAACATTCAAGCAAAGAGGAGGTAGAGTATCAAATGAAGGTACATATGTGAATAAGCAATCTTTTCACCATCTGCTTAAATCCTCTTTTTATTAAACAATAGCATTTCTGTTAAGTTATGGTTCCAATAGCCTACTCTTTTGTAAATGAAGCTTTACGCTTTATGAATAGAGCATATGAGCTTCTGGTAGGTTTTATTGGTCTTAATGGGTCGTCTTAAACAAAAACCATCTACAATCATTTTGACTAATTATATGTTCTTTATTATTGCTCCAAAGAAATCTTAAATTCCAAATTGAGAGCAATAAATTTAGTCATTAATTGTAAAAGATTAAATTATCTTAAAGTATATAGGAAATTTCAATTATCTCATTATTCATAATTTTGTAAAATTATTTAATGTTTGGTTAAGCTCTTCTTATTTGAATATTAAAACCATTATAATTTTAATCAAGTTCCTTCCCCTCCCTCATTTTCTTTTTTATCTAATGTGGCAATATCACATCTATAAATTACTACTTTGATACTTTATTTAGTGAAACATCATCAAGTCATATAAATATAAAAATTGTATATATATTTCATTAGAACTAAAAAAACGTAAATTAAGATTCACATTTTTTTACACTAATGTCACTAAGATTATGAATTATCTAGCTCTAACTCAATCAAAGGGTAGGATATTTTATCCAAAGTTATAATTCCCCACAAGCCATAAGGAAACTACATCCGTTCTTTGGAAACCAATAGCCCCTCTAAAGAGCAACCCAAGATTGCCATATAGTCTGCCGCCTGGTTAGCCTCCCTAAAACAATGTCTTTCACAAAAGTATAATGATGTACTTCCCAAATGAGGGGCCTAATTCACCATATAATCTAAGAATGATGATTAAGTATATCCACAATTGCCTTAGAGTTAACTTCCACTAACAATTGGGAATCTTCTAGTATCTCTGCACAAATTCCAAACCTTGTAGTAAAGCTCGAATCTCAGCCTAGATACTTGTTAAATCATCAAGGGGCAAAGAATATATTAAAATAGGTCACCTGCTGAATCTCTTAAAATGCTCCCTACACCTCCTCTGCTAGAGTTGCCTTTAGATGCTTCACCAATGTTAAGCTTATAGAAACCAACTAGCAGAGGGATCCACTTATCAATATTTATAGTTATTGGCCTTATATATCCTCCTACTACCATAACCACCTCTTGCTAATTAAGCCTAGAGTTTGACAGGGATAGAGTTTCTTACAAGATAAAACCAACAACTTGTATAATATCAAAAATAAAGGAAGAAATATCAATCTTAGCCCCTATTAAACTTTACAGAACATCTTGTTTTCCAAATGGCCTAACTGATCAAAAAAGGCAAAACTCTGAACAAAGTACGTTAAGCAATGTTGCCTCCTAATAACCACCAACATAAAACCACGTCTCTATGCCTAGCACAAGGTCCAATAAGTCTAAATGGCATTCCAAAAAACTCCCATAATCGTTTAGCCCATTGCCCATGTAACAATAGATGATCAATAGATTCCTCAAATGTGGCTATACAAAAAACGCACCTCGAGGGGCCTTGTATGCCAAAGTGACATCAGGAGAGATCTAATGGCAACCTACCTCTTGTCAATCTGAGCATAAAAAATGATATTTTAGCTTGCAAACCCTTATGCTGAATATTCTATCCAATCATTGTCCCCACTCCTGTCACCCTAAGATTAAGATTCGCATGAACTAGTATATATTTCAATAAATGACTCTTTTTATTATCTTATGTTAATATTTCATTAAAAAACTTTAAAAGATATCTTTTTATAATTAGGCAGGTGCTATTTTTGGTATAAATTTATTACTCAAAAATTTTAATAGGGAAAATAAAAATAAAGGTAAATATAAAATAAATTAAAATATGTAGGAAGTTAAGTCTAAGAAAAAAAGTAAAATTTTAAATTTCTAAAAGGAATAAAAGTTTAATCTTCATCTTTTTTATCGAGTTGAACTTCTTATATGTTTGTTTAAATTTTCTAGAAATTTATATTATATTATACGATGTAGTGTGAAAGGCAAATGAATAGCCACACCTAAATTAAAATGAAATAATTTTTTTAGTTTCATTAAAACAACTTATTTCTTAATAAAATTTTATTATAAAATTTAAAAAGATTTATCTAAAGATATATTTACACGAACATTTGATTAAAAAACATTAAACATTGACAAGAATAAAATGTATACGACGACTATGTAAATATCAAGTACCATGACTTCCTAAAATTAAGAACAAGCATAAAAATTGCTTAAACAATTAAAGAAACTAATTCAAATTATTCAAATTTGTAAGCCGTTAACCTAGACTTTTAATTTGACAAAGAAAATATATAAATCTTGTTAATTTAACTAATAAAACTAAATATAAATTATCATTTTTTAAATAAAATAAACAAACATATTGCCCCATTTTATTTATGTTCTACTATACCACTGAAGTAGATCACTCGGATATATTAGATCATTAAAGGGTAAAAGCCACGATGACTCTTTTGTGTTTTAACTAACTTAGCAAAATCTGTCCACTTTAACATTCTTGAAAAGAATTTTTTTTGTAATTTTCAATTTTCTAAAAATAATTATTCTTTTAGACTCACATTAAAGGCCAAAAGTACATTTTAAACCTTAATGTTTTTATCAAAATATAAGTTGAACTCTAGCATTTGATAAGATTTAATTTGATCCCTAAAATAATTAAAGCATTATAAATGAACCCTAAGTGGACAAAAAATTTAATGGGTTAAGTTTCCATCAATTAGATATCATGTCATCATTGATATATTACATATTTATTTTTTAATCAATAAGTGGATTCCAGTATTACATGATAGTGTAGAGTCAAGTATTGAATTTTATACATTATTTACAAGATCAACAACTTGGGTTGTGGTAGAACCAAAAACTAATGCAGTACCATTAAAAAACACCATATACCAATAATTGCAAATTCACAGCCATCCAAGCTAAAGCACCTCACCATCACCCTTGTCCTAGAAAATATTATTACTACACTAAAGAGCTTATCTATAGGGAATCCGTAAATGCAACCTAAAAGTCTCAAATACACATTCTCATAACTCACCAATAAAATCATCCAAAAGAAGAAATAAGAAACTATCTTTAAGGTCTCCAAATCTTATCTCCTTTGTTTTTGCAGGATATACATATCAGGACAATTTTGGACTAAACCACATTATCCTCCTCACTATTTTGTTGATGTATTTATTGTCCTAGAACTATTGCATTTGTTTCCACTAGAGCTTAGATGTTACCATGTTCTTACCTGAAAAGGCAATGCCACAAGGGCGGATATCGACTATGCTTGTCATATTGGGAACAATTTGCTTCCTTTCCCTAGATTTTGGGGATCCCACTAGTGAGAGATTTGAATGGTGGAAGAATTTGGTGAAAAATTTGGGATTAGAATTAGAGTTAATATAGATTTGGAAATTTAATTAAGTTGTTTCTAATTATAATTTATTATAATTAATTTAAGTTAATTAAGGGTTATAAAGAATTTAAATTAAAATAACATAATTTAATAAAATAATAGAAGATATGTTTTAAACTTAATTATTAAAAAGAACATTAAGATAACATATTCAATTAAAAATACTTACTATATTTTCTATCAATTAACACAAATAGTAAAAATATAATTGTTTATATTCATGTTTTTGTATGTACAAGGTAAAAATAGAACTATTGATGAAAAATGACATATAATGTCTAATTTTATATTATATATATAAGAAGTACATATTAGTTAATATTTTAGATTTAATAGTCTTTTATACATATAATAATAATGGTAATTTTGAGTAATGAAATCTTTATTTATAAACAATTTATAAAAAATATTTGTAATAATTTGTTTAAAAATATTTTCTATTATTAAATAATATGTTTTCGATCTCTTATATCTACTTGTCCTATATTTACCCCTATTGAATGACTAAAAGTTGAAAGAAAATAAAGTGAGAATTTTAGAGAGAGAGAGAGGCTCTAACTTCTTTCTAGTTTTTTAGTGGTTCATTGTGGCGTGTTGCAAGGTTATGCACAATGGTTAGTAGAACATCTTCTTTTGCTTGCCTTTTAGGTTATGTCTAAAACATCATTTGAAACATCCTTCCCTTCATTTTTCATTCTAATCTTCTCCTTAACTTCTTACAATGCTAGTGACTTTCCTGCTTGTTTTTTTTTCTTGCTGCCCTTTTTCCTTTTTATCCTAAGCTCTCCCTTTTCTAAAACTCCCCTCACCTTATGTTACTTCTTCCCATCACTTTCTCGATTGTATCAAGTTTGGTGGTCTACCTCTATTGGTTTTTCCTCTCTTAAATCTACTCAACTTCTTTCCTCTTTTACTAACCTTTATTTTTGCTCAACCCAACATACTTTCTCCATTTATTTACCTTATTTTAGACCTTACAACTCTGTCCTCTGTGGATTTTCCTCTTTTGGCTCCTAATATTCAATCCTTTCAGTAGTCTCTTGTAAACACTCAAACTCCCCCAAACTCATCACTATACGTCCTATCCCTACGCCTAACTACTAAGACAATGCTCCTAACATAAAGACTTTGAGATAGTTCTAGAAGGATGTCTCTTAAACATTGAAGCTTCACCATTACCCCTTGTTCTTCACAAGGAAAACTAATTGTGGCTCTAGAAATTAACATTAAAAAGAAGAAGATACGATATAGGAGCCTACTCTGATCAGGTTCTTCATAGACAAGAGACCTCCATTTTTGGTTTTGCAAGCTTAGGTCAATCACTTCTAAAGTAGGTTTTACTAACTAATGAGAAACTCTTTCTCTTTAAATTACACTCTCTAAACAAGCCGAACAAGTCATATAATCCACCTCTTATAATTTCAACTTTAAGTTAATTCTCCTCCAAACATAGAAGGCTAAAGTTAAGCTAAACAATTTAAAGCGTAAACAAATATCCATTTGGTTGAATATACTTAATATTTCTCTTGAAAATTGGGCAATTAGATGATTGATTCATTTAACAAGTTTCATTAAAGAGTCTCTCTATTTCGATGAATCAGTAGCCAATATAAGAAGGGTACACCATGCCCATGTTTGTGTGCTCATTGATATTAACCAAGACATACCATAAACTATTCCAATATTAGGATTGGACGAAGCATATAACTTATTTGAAGATAGAGTCAATATTACCTATACTTGGAGGCATGAAAAGAGCCAACAAAAAAAATTATGGAGACCAGACATTAAAGATTTCAACTATGATAAACTTAAGCAACTTTTATTTTATAGAAAGAACTTAAGCAACTTGAGGTAAACTAAGAAGATAGTAACAAGGCAACTGTTATAAAGAAATGTCAGGGGAAATCCCTAAGGAGGAATAACTCCACGTGGAGATGAAAATGACATGGAAATAATTGACGTCACTTATATTCTGACAAGTAACCCCAATGGTTATGAAAGTTTTGAAAAAGCATAAACTTTATAAATCAGAAAGGGAACTCCATTGTAGAACCGAGATACTAAAGAAGCTTTAAGACCAACAAAGGCAACAAAGAACAATAACAAAGTAATAATACAGAAGAGTGAGATTAACTCAACAAACCTTACCATAGATAAAGAATCAATTCAATCCTCATTGACCACCTATGGAAAAGTAACAAGCAAGACCACTAAAGAGATATACCTTAAAATTAACTTTTAAAGAATTACTAGGAGAAATTCTAGGAGGAAGTAGAAAACTATAATCACTTCTCCCAAATGACTATCCTGGCTTAGAATACAAGAGGGCTCAATAGCTCCAAAAAATAACAAATTATTTTAGATTATTAAGGAAACTAACCCTTTTCTTGTAGGGCTTTTGGAAACTATAATTATTGAGAATATATGCAATAAACTGAGTTTTCTAAGGAGGTGTTGGATTACCATCACTAATCATCACTATCATTAAAATGACAAGCTATAGTAGTTTATGATCATAGTATTTTGGAGGTAACTGTTGGGCCCCAATTCGCATTAAGCATGATTTTTTTTTATTTTGAGGTTTAGATTGATAATTCCTTTTAGCTAGATTAATTTGGGAGTTAATAGAAATTAATTGGAGGGATTTAGTTAAAATTTGAAATTTGATAAATTGTTAGAATTTAAAGACTTAAGATGGAGTTAGGATAAATTAGGAAGTTTGCTTAGGTTTGTAAGGCTTAAGGTAAATAAAGTGGGCTTTTAGCCCTTTTAAAGGTTATTTAAATGAAGAAGAAAGGAAATAATTGTGGGGTTGCCGTAAATGAAGAGGAAGCAACTTAACTTACCTAAGTCTTTTAATAGACTTACGAAGATTAAGGGGAAAGGAAGGGAAAGATGAAACTACAACGTTTTTGAGGGCTTAGGTTTAAGTTAAAAGCAAAGTCCCTTAAGGCTTTTAAGAAAGAAGGCTATGAAATTTCAAGGAGAAAGCAAGAAGGTGACTTTCGGCCAAGGGAGGGAGAAGAAGAGGAAGAAGAAGAAGAAGAAGAGAGGTAAAGGCTTAGCTTTTTATGCTTTAGAAAGAAGATTTTAAGAGTTTTTTTAAGAAGAAGGGAAGAGAAAGAGCTTAAGCTTTCATTAAAAGCAAGAAAAAAATTTGTGGGTCTCTCTCTAAGGTAAGAAAAATTTCAAAATTTATGGTTTTATGGATGGGTTTTGATGCTAAAAGCTTAGTTAAGTTATGGGTAAAGTTAGATAGGTGTTAATTCATGTTTTCTCTTCCTAAGGATTATGAATTTTGCTATCTCTTATGCTTATGGGATTATTATGCTTAATGAAGGTCTAGAGAGGCCACTGGAAGTTGAGGAGAGGCAAATTAATCAATCCTAGAGCTTAAGGAATTAAGGTGGGTGATTCCTTAATAATTGAGTTAATAGGCAATTTAACGTTTTTATACTAAATGCAAATTAATGCTTTCCAATGATTTAAGAAGTTTGTAGCAATTATTCTTTGTGAGGATTTAAACTTGAATGTGATGTCTCTTGAATGTAGATTTATGTTGGAAATGTTGGCGAAATGATTTGATAAGTGAAAAGGATTGATTATGTGATTTTGGCAAATTGATGTTTTCTAATGACTTAAAATGTTAGTATGAATTACTCCTTGTTATGTTTTTCACTTGTATGTGATGTTCTTTGAATGTGAATTATGTGAGAAATCAGTTGTATAATGTTTTGTTATGTGAAAAAGACTCGAATGTGCGATTTCGGAAAAAGATTTGCCAGTTTGGCCTAATTATGCGAAAGTGACTTTGAAAAGGCCAGTTACGGCCAATAATTTCGAATTGTGTGAATTATGTGCTTTCTTTGGGTTTGTGGTGGTCCCATCTGAGTCAGGTGCACCTGTCTA
>JANZLD010000004.1:47622076-47647500 GCA_026413575.1 Erythroxylum carthagenense | reverse complement strand
TGTAGTGGGTTTCGGTGGGCAATGACAAATCCGAATGGATTTGGGCAAAAATTGGGAAGTAGATTTCGGTTGGATTGAAAATTGATGGGGTTTGATCCGTTTGGATGTTGTTGATTTTGATTCAACCGAGACTATGAGTTGTAAATTTTGTGATTTGTGAGTTATTAAATTAAACCAAAATTGGAAGTTTGAAATTGAATTTTGGAAATGGATTTTAGCAAATTGCATTTTAGAATTAGAGAAATTAGATTTTGACATTTTGTATTTTAGAATTAGAAATTGTAATTGGAATTGGATTTGTAAATTGATAGAAAATTAATTTTGGAATTGGAATTATAATTGGATTGAAAATTGGTTGAATGGAAATGGAATTAAAATTTGAATTGGAATTGAATTGAATGGAATGAATGGAATTATAATTGAATGTAATTGAATTGAATTGAAATTGAATTGAATTGGAATGGAATTGAAATTTGAATTGAATTGAATTGCAATTGAATTGAATTGCAATTGAATTGGAATTAATTTGCAATTAAATTAAAATTGAATTGAATTGCAATTGAATTGGAATTGAAATGAATATTCATACCTTTATATTTTTTTTAAAGTCATGTCCTTATAAGTCATTTTACATATAAACAGCTAATATTAAACAGCTAATTTTACCAAACATCTCTACCAAACTGTTAATGCAATCAGCTGGTCAAATCAGCTGATAGAATCAGCTATCAGCTAAAAGCTAATAGAATCAGCTATCAGCTAATGCAATCAGCTGTTTGCCAAACAGGGCCTTACTCACCTACCTTCACGTGGCCCTATTTTTCTGAATTTTTGAGATCCACTTTCGCCCCTTTACTTCTTTATTTGCATCTTTGAGAAGCTAGGCACAAGCTCAATTACTCCTTCAAAACTACATCCAGACTCCAACTCCTTCTGTCATTTCTCTACTTTGCGGTTTTATTGTACATGCAAATACATGTGCTTCCAAACTCGAAAATTTATCTAGATCCTAATGTCCTCCATTTACATCCTATCCTCCTTCCCTTTTGGTTGTCATCATCGTTTTCCATTCTCTGTTAACAATATTTCCTTTTGATTCAAGCCAAGTTTTAGGGATTTAATTTAGCATTTAGGTTAGATGAAGCAGAAATTTCGAAGATGGGGATAAATTTGTAATCACATATTTTTTTAATCTTAAATTATTTGTAACCCATTTAAAAAAAATGAAGAGTGCATGAGGTTAAAGGTAATTATCCTTAACCAAAGGTCTGGTGTTTGAACTTTAACTTATGGAACAACCTTAAATCTTCGAGTCAACTGTTCCATCTTATGAGGTGCCTATAAATCAACGAGAAGATTAATCACTTAGTCTACCAATGGATAACTGGTCAAAGACCAAAAGAAAATAAAAAAGATAATTAAGAAGAAGATTATGGTTATTAACAGAAAAATATTCGTCGACTTTGGTCGGAAACAAAAAGAAATAAGTTAGAAAGAGATCAGATTGAGTAGACACCCTGTCAAAGGCCCCATTAGAACTGTCAAAAATAATCAACCAAAAGAGATCGCACCCCAGAAATCTCTCCCTTTGGATTCTTTCTGGTTCTTGGTGAAGGGCCACAAAACTGAGGAGGAGAAAGGGAACATAAGAAAAAGATGGTTGTTGTAGTGACTGCCATGGATTCTCTGAGCGAGAGAGCTGCTAAGATGAGAGAGGCGCTGCAAAAGAGCCAAACCATCACTGATAATGTCGTCTCAATTCTAGGCTCATTTGATAGTCGCCTTTCTGCTCTCGAAACTGCCATGCGACCCACTCAGGTATTTCACCCCTCTTCTTTGTCTTGGATTTCTTTGGATTCTGGTTGACTTATGACTTTAAGATGGAGAGACCCAGATGACCAAGATCGTTACTTTTGTTGAGTTTTAGTTGATTTTCTACTGCTCTCTTTTATGGCTACACTCTCTAACTAAACGTAATATTGGATAGTTAGGAGGCATTAGCCTCTTTTCGCCTCTTTGTTTTTTCGTGGTTGTGGATGAGACTCAAATCTGTTTTTTTTAAGCTTTAAAATGATCGCTGACCAGGTAGGTAGGTTGACTACTTAGTCTGGTTGACAGAAATAGTATTTCCTACGTTTAAGTGCCTAAAATCATTAGGCTTTTCATCGTGGTTCATAGGACAATGACATCATGCAGTTTTGATTGATTGGTCAGCTGCATTAATTCGGTTTTCTGTTTATGCCATACACTCATTCCCTTATGATTTCAATTTGTAGATCAGGACTCATTCTATAAGGAAAGCTCATGAGAATATTGACAAGACTTTAAAGGCTGCAGAGGTTTTCTTGTCACAGTTTGATGTAACTCGGCAGGTTGGTCTCTTAAAACTTCTAAAGTGTCTGCGTTCTTGGGATATCTTTCTGATTTTCATAACAAATTAATGTGTTTGTCTGAGACTGCCATGACTAAAAGAGTTCTCATTCAGCCCTTTTGACTCTGCTTTTTTGAATTACTCAAGTACTTCATGCAGTTGTTTGTTTAATTTGTTAACAGATGAATCCTTAAAATATTTGAATTCTGCGTATTGAACACTGGAAAATGCTCTCTTAACAGTTCTTTCGGATGCTTTCTGTGTTTTGTGCTGAATTTTTGTTTATCTCCTTCACTATGTAGGCAGAGGCTAAAATACTTAAGGGACCGCATGAGGACTTGGAAAGTTACCTTGAAGCAATTGAACAGTTAAGAAGAAATATTCAGTTCTTTAGCAGTAACAAAGGCTTTAAGAGTACTGATGCAATGCTCAATAACGCAAATAATTTGCTTGCTAAGGCTATTTCAAAGTTAGGGGATGAGTTTAAGCAGCTATTGACATCTTACAGGTATGGCCTGCACAATCTATTTTAAATGTTGTACATCATGTGCTTTAATGGTTGCAATTGTAATTCTTTTGCTTCGACCAATATGACATTTTAGTGTCATTTGGCAATTTAGGTGACCATGCTTAGAAAAGAGCAACCCTTTTGCCAGTGTAGATTTTAAATATTTTAAAATGCAGAAAACAACCTCTAGATGTGAATCACGAGGGTCACGCATATACTACTGACTTAGCAAAGCTTACAGCAAATGTTGTGTCTGGTTTGCTGTGTGAGAGATAAATCAGTCTCCCAACCAACCTTTGATATTGACCTAAATCCACCGACCCACCAACTCCTGCTTGTAATTTGTGATTAGCTTCAATAGGAGAGTCTACTGGTTTACATCCTAAAATACCATTTTCTCCAAGAAGATCTAAACATATTTGCATTGAGAAATAAAGATTCCTATTTGATCTAGCAACCACTATTCCAATAAAATATTGCAACTTACCCAAATCTTTAATCTCAAACTCTCGAGCTAAAAGTTTTCTGAGTTGGCCAATCTCCTCCTTATTGTTTCCGGTCACAACTAAATCATCAACATAAACAATAAGTAATGTGACCTTACCACTACAATGTTTAATAAACAAGGAATGATCAGCATTGCTTTGAAAATATCCAAATGAGATCATAGCCTTACTAAACCTATCGAACGATGCCTTGGGTGATTGTTTCAAACCATATAATGTCTTCTTTAATCTACAAACTTTCCCTTTAGTTTTTGCATCATCAAATCTTGGAGGAATTTCCATATACACCTCTTCCTCCAAGTTTCCATGTAAGAAGGCATTCTTGACATCAAATTGTTATGGGTCCCTATCAAGGTTAGTTGCAAATGAGAAGATGATTATGATGGTATTCATTTTTGTCACAAGAGCAAAAGTCTCTAGGTAGTCCACCCCATAAGTTTGATTGAAGCCTTTTGCCACCAATCTAGCTTTGTACCTTTCGACTGAACCATCTGCCTTATGTTTTACTGTAAACACCAATTTGCATTCAACTGGTTTCTTTCCCAAGGGAGGAGTAACAAGTTCCCATGTCTTATTTCTTGCCAAGGCCTTCATCTCTTCATTCATTGTCTCTCCCCAATTTGGATCATAGTATGCTTCTTGCTACCTATGGAATATAAACGGAAGAAGCAGATGATACAAAGGCTCTATGGGAAGGAGACAGAGAATCATAGGAAACAAAGTTAGAAATAGGATCTTTAGTACAAGTTCTGACTCTGTTCTTGATAGCAATAGGAACATCAAGATCATTAGCGCTAGAACTAGAATTAGGACAATCAACAAGTAAGGAGACTCACCACATGAATTCTTAGGGATTGGAGTCAGAGGTAGCACTGGACTAGGTATAACGTGCTCGATGGCTTTGTCTATCTTGTCCCTTTGTGTATAGGTTTTCAAATCTGGTCTATCCAATTGCCCATTCCTAGCTTGTTCCTTGTCATCACTAGTATTTCTAGTGGCCTTGTTGAGCCCATCTGTTTTCCTCCACAACCCCTAGTTGGTCAACCATGTAGCTTCCAACAATTCTCCTTAGTGTACTGTGGCTTCCTGCAATAGTCACAGCTCAAATGATCCTTCTTTGATGGACCTTGGCTGCTGATTTTCAGCTGCTCACGAAAGGAATTAGCAACCAGCCCTGCCTTGTCAACTGAAACAGTGTGTATGATGGCATTTCTTCAACTTTCCTCCTGCTGTACGTAGGAATATGTTTGCCTTAAAGAAGGTAAAGGATCCTCACCAAGTACTTGAACTCGTATGTGATCATATCCCATATTCAAACCAGCAAAAAAATCATATATATGCTCCTTTTCCACTAATTTCTGGAATTTTGCTAAATCTTCGGAACATGCAGCTTGGAAATCTTGATAGTAATCAAGTTCCTGCCATAACCACTCAATTCAGCAAAGTATTGAGCAATAGTCATCTCACCTTGTTTTGTCTCATGCACCTTATTCTGCAATTCATAGATTTGTGCTTCATTGCCCACTTGAGAATGGGTTTGAGATGCTGCATTCCAAATCTTAAAAGCTTTGTTTAGTAATAGATAACCTCTAGCAATTTGAGGTTGCGTAGAATTAATGAGCCAAGACATGACAAGGGAATTTTCAGATTCCCACTATTGTAGGTCGGGCTGGTGACATCTGGCTTTGGTTTATCCCCGGCAATATATCCTTGCAGACCTCTAACTTGGATGAATAATAGGCAAGATCTTGACCACACAAGATAATTGGTTCCATCTAGCTTTACGGGACTGATTTACAATGAGGGATTCTCACCAATCAAACCAACCTTATTTTCAGCAACGATTATTTTTCCCATCAACCATGCTTTGAAGAAACAGAAGAAAACAGTAGAACCAATAAAAAATTGTTGATTACTCCAAAAGTCTTCAGCAATTACTCCAAAAATCTTCAGCAGTCAACAGATAGATATAGTTTCTTTCATCATATTCAACAAGAAAATGGTAGAACCTATCAAAAATTGATATTGCCGCCCAAACCAAAATAATACATGCCCAGAAACTCAACCAGAAAATAAGACGGAGTCCTCCAACTAACTAGAAAATAAGAAGCCTTTAACCAGGAGTACTCAAAGAGTTTGAACAGAAAATTAAAAAAAAGCGGGCTTTGAAACCATGTCAAACGGTTTCAATGCCCCTGCACTGAGAAGTTCTTCTCACTAAATAGATAACATTCTTCTTAATTACACCTAAAAATCTGTTCCCATAATCCCTTATAATCTCCTATAAAAGTTAAGTATCAACATACAGCTGATAGCAGTTCAAAGTCTGTTGCTGTGATCCCTCATAATCTCCCATGCAATTTAAGTATGAATGTACACCAATACACAGCTGTAAAAGATGTAACAGCTGTACAATACAATAACATTGAGAACCAACGTTAAGTTGGCTGCTATATGGGTTTGGTGCTTTATTTATAGTAGGACATTTAAGCAGAGAATAGAAAAGCATAACACTTAAGGATCCAAAAGCATGAGCCTTGAATTAATTTCTTAATAATTGAATTGGAATGCATGGGTCCAGCCAACTAAATACAAGGTTTTGGGGCTTATAACTTCTCTATAGTGTTCCTATATCAACCTGTCTTTCTGCAGCAAGTCCTTTTGGTTTTCAGTTTTACAATTGACTCTTCAGTTCATAAAAGATTTAGTTAGTAAAGTTAGTGGAAAGATTCACAAGCACTCCTTTGTTGTTTATTGTTTTTGTAACAGTGCATTTGATTAGAGTGTAGAATCCTTGAAAAATAAACTGAAATGCTATCATTACAAAAATAATCAAGGATCATTGCCAAATTTTCTGTTAATTGCATTAAAATCTTTAATTAACAGAAGCATTGTTTGAAAAAGATTTAAGCGACAATGGTTTCTCAGATGAAATTGAGATTATAGTGTTGTTTGTGAAAATTGCTCTAACAACAAGAGTTGTATGCAAGTTTACTTTAGAATTTTGTGCTCTGTGTCTGTAATCTGTTTAGTAAGCGTAATATCAACTTAGACTTTGAGGGTCTACGAATTATTGAGCAGTGCAGTAACTTTCCAATATGAAGTTTTGTATTAAAATTGCCACTGTCCAATTTGGAAAGATTGAAGACAAGTGGAAGTCCTTTCCTCTTTCAGTCAAGTTTTCAATTCTTCCAAATTTTGGGAACATGCTTGTAACGTGTTTCAATAACACTTTTTTTTTTTCTTTTTGTAAAGTTGCTAATATAGTTACTTTATTTTGCATTCTATGAAGGAACTATTCCTAATTGTATTGATGCAGCACTGTTATATCTAAATATATTATGTTACAACATTATTTTTTCTCCCTTTTAGCTCAATGTTAGGATCATTCATATAACAATAATTATCATCTCTTCCACTCTAAGTTTGTCTTTTACGTTGAAGATGTTTTTTATGGGGGAATAACATTGTTAGAATTTAATCGAATTGAACTCTTTCTAAATTTTACCTTTTGCCTTTTTCATATATTTAATAACCACTAATGTAGTATTTATTTTTATGCCATTATTTGGATTTTCATATGATGATATCTATATTGTAGCATGAAGAAAAGTCCTTAAGAAAGATATAATAATAAAAAAGGGCTTGGTTTTGGGAACTGATGGGTGTGAGATGGTTACTGAGTTGATATGGCCTATTACCAGAACAGTAAATGACATCTTATGTCAATTTATATGTTGGCAAGTTGATTTTCCTTATCTTTTGTAACAAATTATAGTTCTTTCATTTTTCAATTTCTTGATAAACGGAACATGGAGATGAAACTAAGAATTGAAGATATAATTCACTTTCCACCATTTTACATATCCCTGCAATAATTGGGTGCTAGTAGATGTATGGTTGTTGGTAGACTCCACATGGTTTAGGATGGGATGCGGTGTATGTGTTTTTCCTTACCTTGCAAGTTAGCTTTGTTCATAATATTGCTTGTTTAATCAGTTTCTTTCTTTCAAATTTTTAGCAAGCCTGTGGAACCTGATCGTCTCTTTGAGTGCCTCCCTGAATCAATGAGACCTTCTGCTACATCACCTGGGAACCAGCATGATTCTAGTGGGAAGAATCATTCCTCAAACAATCATTCCGAGAATCAACCTGAAACAGGAGGTTTCAAGCTTCTTACTCTAATACCTCCTCGAATTCTCCCTTTGCTGCATGATCTAGCCCAACAAATGATTCAAGCTGGACAGTCCCAGCAACTGCTTAAAGTTTACAGGTAAGAACTTCATTTTGTGTACAGTAGAAAAATGGTGGTGTAGTATTACAAATGCAAACCTTTCTATGTTTTCCAACATTGTTAAGAGAATGAAGCTCATCAAATTATGTATCTTTATTTTTCTTTCTATGATAATTGCCAATACATTTGCAGCAGCTCATCCACGTCTTTTTCACTTATCCAGGGATACACGTTCTTCAGTTCTGGAAGAAAGCCTGCGCAAACTGGGGGTTGAAAAGCTTAGCAAAGAGGATGTGCAAAAGATGCAATGGGATTTGTTGGAGGCCAAGATTGGAAATTGGATCCATTTCATTCGTATTGCTGTAAGAATTTTGAATTTGTATGACTGTTTTCTTCTCTTAGTTTGCATATCTAATTATGTTTGAGCACGTGAAAGTCTTTTTTACCGGAGAAGGTAGTTTTTGACCAAATATTTGATGGGTTTGATTCCTTTTGAGCAGGTGAAAGTCCTTTTTATTGGAGAAAGGTTAGTTTGTGACCAAATATTTGATGGGTTTGCTTCCCTTCGTGATCAATGTTTTGCTGAATGCACTACTACTAGTATTTCCATGCTTCTGAGTTTTGGGGATGCAATTGCCAATAGCAAGAGATCTCCAGAAAAGCTATTTGTACTTCTGGACATGTATGAGATAATGAGAGAGCTTCACACTGAGGTATTAATGTGTTCTGAATTTTGTTTTTTATGATCCATCATATCCTGTTTTTGTTTCATTCCATGCAAGAATGATAAGCTTTTAACACTATTAAAAGAGCATATGTTCAATTAAAACATATCATGATCATTAGTGCTTTTATCATTTTGATTTCGCTAGGTTAATAGTTTTATCGACAAGCAAGGCTTTGGTGTGCGAGAGGGATATTTATGGACATGATTTTTTTTTGCTTGCAGATTGAGTCACTTTTTGGTTGTAAAGCTTGCAATCAAATTAGGGAATCAACAAATGGCTTGACCAAACGGCTTGCACTGACAGCCCAAGAAACTTTTGGTGATTTTGAAGAAGCAGTTGAAAAAGATGCAACAAGAACTGCTGTTGCGGATGGAACAGTTCATCCTTTGACTAGCTATGTGATTAACTATGTGAAATTTCTCTTTGAGTAAGTTCATCTGCCTGTTTTACTGGTATTATGGTTCTCTCAGTTGGGACAGTGCAATGTTTCAGGCATGCAAGTTTCCTGATGTTAGATTCTAATTCATAATTAACACATCATTAACCTGCTTCCGAGTGAGTTAGTTAACACTCAACTGTGTAAATGTCAAATTCTCAAAAAAAAGAAAAAGTAATTGTCTGGAAATTGATTTTCATGTGCACTTAATAGATGAACTAATTTTTAGATCTCTGAATTACTTTTTCTATTGAGACAGAAATCTACATTCTTTCTTGTTGACCATAATAGCATTTTGTTCCAGCAGTGGCAATGCATCATGCCCATGCATGATATTCCCCTAGATTTGACTGCAGACTTTTGGCTGCAACAGTAACAATATGTACAGCTTAATTCTCTATTAACTGGTTCTAGATGCTGAACTTTAATAAAGATTGACTTATGTACTTAGAATTTAACACAATGACTAGCCTTTTGAACTGGTAGTACTGTATTCTTTTCCCATCTCTATTTTCTACATTGAATTTATGAAATAGATTTTTAGACATTATTTCTTACCTCATACCTGATACATGGTCATCTTTGCCTTTCTTTATTCTTGTGTCTTCAACTGATTCATATTGCTTCCTTACACCCAGTTTCTGCCTACTGAGCAGTTTTTATATTTCCCACTTGTCACAAGTTTGATTATTTTGGATTACCTTTTAAGCAAGTTTATATTTGAATATACCTGGTGAATTGCCAATGGAAAAAGAAAATAAAAGAGAAGCCTTTAAATGTATCCCCAGCAACTACTCTATTTCTACAAAATATATTCATTGATAATGTGCAATAAGTTGGCTCTGCCTTTTTGTGTTTAGCTGTAAGCTGACTTCAAATTGAAGCTATGTGATTGGCTTCAGTTTGTTACATTAAGAGACTTCAAACTGATTGGCTTCAGTTTGTTACATATTAAAGCTGGCTTTAATATGGGCTTATGACAGAAAAAGCTCCTCAGCTTGTTACATTAAGAGATACATTTCTATGATTATCAAATCCTTCTAGATGTTTCTTTTTCTACTATGCAAATCATCTGTTCTTTTGCTTGAATTGGCCTGACCTCTCGTTATGATAATTATGCTTTGAAAACTTGCTTTTAACAGCTATCAGTCAACCTTGATGCAACTGTTTCAAGAATTTGAAAATAGAGGAGAGACAAGTTCACAGTTAGCTTCTGTGACAATGCAAATAATGCAGGCTCTTCAAACCAATCTTGATGGGAAATCAAAGCATTATAAAGATCCAGCTCTCACACACTTATTTCTCATGAACAATATACACTACATGGTCAGATCAGTACGCAGGTTTGTCATGAAACTGCACCACTAGTTTGTTTCCAGCCTTAAATGTATATAGAGATTAATGATCTCGTTCTCTTTCTTTTCTCTCTCTCACTGTATCCCCAGATCTGAAGCCAAGGACTTGTTGGGAGATGATTGGGTTCAAAGACATAGAAGGATTGTGCAGCAGCATGCTAACCAATACAAAAGGAATGCTTGGGCAAAGGTTTGTTTGCTTAGGTGTATTGTTGGAAATCGTTCATAAAAAATGAAATTTGTGCCAACGTTTAGGATTACTCTTTATGAGCTCAAGAAGTTAGGAGGGGGAAATGCCCTTTGTAAAAATTAGAGAATGAGAGAAAACCTTAGAAGAAAAATATTGTTATGCTTATTTTACTAGGCTTATAGTATAATATATATACTAACTATATGGGACAAACCAAAAACCTAGTGTTAGCCTAACTAATACAAAATAAGCTATATATACAATATATACAATTCAACACTCTCCCTCAACCCGGAGCACAAGTCATATGCGTTGAGCTTGTTACAAATAAACCCAATACGAGGACCCTGTAAAGATTTATTGAAAATAACCCTATAAAGATTTATTGAAAATATCTGCTAGTTGGTCATTAGAGCTGACATAACTAGTAGCAATATAGCCTGATAAGACCTTCTCTCGTATAAAATGATAGTCAATTTCAATGTGTTTGGTCCTCTCATGAAATACTGGGCTGGAGGCAATATGAAGTGCCACTTGATTATCGAAAAGAAGCTTCATTTGTGATACTTTTGCAAATTAGAAGCTTCATCTGTGATACTTTTGCAAATTTTAACTCATGGATCAACTGTTTGAACCATAGGGGTTCACAGGTTCCCAAAGCCATAGCACGATATTCTGCTTTTGCACTTGATCTAGCAACAATTGCTTGTTTCTTGCTCTTCCAAGATACTAGATTTCCTCCAACAAAGATGTAGTATCCTGAAGTAGACCGTCTATTAGACGAGGATCCTACCCAATCAGCATTAGCATATCGAATCACTTGTTTATTACCCCTGTTCTCATACAATAGTTCTTTGCCTTGTGCCCCTTTGATATATCTCAAAATACGAACCACTGCATCCCAATGACTATCAATCACATGGAGACTGTAAGAACTGACTAATGACAGTAACTGCGAAGGAGATATTAGGCTGAGTAATAGTAAGATAATTGAGGTTACCAACCAATCTCCGATACCTCCTTGGATCTGCAAGAGGCTCCCCTATTTTGGTAAAAGTTTTAAATTAGGATCCATAGGAGAGTCTATAGGTCTACAATCTAACATGCCAGTTTCTTCTAGAATATCCAATGCATACTTTCTCTGAGAAATAACAACACCAGAGCTAGACTATGCGACTTCTAGACCAAGAAAGTACTTGAGTAATCCCAAATCTTTGGTCTGAAAATGACTAAATAGGTGTTGCTTTAGTTGATCAATACCATCCTGATCATTACCAGTGATAACAATATCATCAATGTAGACAACAAGATAAATGCATTCCCCCTGTGACGAATGTCTATAAACAAAATGATCAGACTCAGTTCTAATCATACCAAACTCTTACAAGACAACATTAAAGCGATCAAACTAAGCTTGCGAAGATTGTTTCAGACCATATAGTGAGTGACGAAGTTTACAAACCAAACCAGACACCCCCTGAGCAACAAAGCTAGGTGGTTGCTCCATGTAAATTTCCTCCTTAAGTTCATGTAAAAAGGCATTCTTAATGTCCAACTGATGTAAGGGCCAGTGCACATAGCAGCCATATATAGAAATAGTTAGACAGAAGACATTTTGGCAATAGGAGAAAATGTATCACCAAAGTGCAGCCCATAAATTTGGGTATATCCCTTTGCCACTAGATGGGCCTTGTAACGATCAACTATACCATCTGGACCAACCTTAACGGTATAAACCCAATGACTCCCAACAGTAGAATGACCAGGAGGCAAAGGAACCAAATCCCAAGTACCATTATCATGTAAAGCAATCATCTCTTCTACCATAGCTTGTTGCCACCTAGAATTTGAAAGTGCCTCACCAACAGTTTTAGGAACAGAAATAGAAGATAAAGAAGACACAAAAGCAAAATAGGGTGCAGACAAGCGATGATAACTAAGGAAAGTGTAAATGGGATGAGGGTTACGAGAAGATCATGTACCTTTTCAAAGAGCAATAGGAAACTAATCAACAATGGGTAGGGCCTCAGCCGGTTGGGATGCTGAGTTAAGGTGTGAGTCAGAGATGTCATCTGGTGCAGAAAGAGCAACGGCGTCAGAAGTAGTATGTAGATCCGGAGTAGGAGAGGAGTGGATGTCTACAGAAGGTTGAGACAAAGGGCGACGACGATACACTTGTAGTGGTGTAGAGGGTAGAATAGTTTCTTGTGATTGAATAGGCACAAAAGGAGGAGCAGGAAGAATTTCAGACATCGAGTGACTCTCAGAAGAATGAGAAGAAAAGAATGGAGACGTCTCAAAGAATGTAACATCAACAGAAATGAAGTAACGTTGAGTAGTTGGAGAATAACACTTATAACCTTTTTGAAGATGGGAGTAACCAAGGAAAATGCAGGTGGTGGAACGTGTAGAGAGTTTATCCTAACCAGGGACAACGTTATGTACAAAACAAGTGCAACCAAAAACTCAAAGAGGAAGAAGATATAATGGTTGATCAGAAAACGGGATAGAATAAGGAGTCTTGTGCTGTAAAACAAAAGAAGGTATCTGGTTAATCAAGTAAGATGCAGTGAGAACGGCGTTAGCCCAACAACGAAAGGGAACCTGATGATGCAAGAGAAGGGCAAGGGTAGTTTCAACAAGATGTCTATTTTTGATCAGCCACCTCATTCTGTTGTGGTGTATAAGTACATGAGGATTGATGGAGAATTCCTTTTGAAGACATAAAAGTATAAAAGGGAACAGAGAAGTATTCTCGAGCATTATCACTACGTAAAACACAGATGGATGATTAAATTGGTTATGAATTTCAGCACAAAAAGATTCAAAGATAGAAAACAATTCTGAACGACTTTTCATTAAAAACAACCAAGTGCAACGAGAGCAATCATCAATAAAGGTTACAAAATATTGAAAGCCTAAAATTGAGTTGACACAACGAGGACCCCAAACATCATAATTAACTAACTCAAATAGGGACGCAGCCCGATTATTAACCCACTTTGGAAACGAAGTTCGAGACTGTTTTCCAAGCTAACATGACTCACAGTTAAAAGATGACAAATTAGATAGACTAGGAACAAGCTTCTGAAGCTTCACCAAACTTGGGTGACCCAAACGGTTGTGAAGGAGAGCTAGAGACTCGGCAACAGTGCAAGCAATCGAAGGACTGATGTGATAAAGGCCTTGTGACTCAGACCCTGCGCCAATCATCTGTCCCATACCTCAGTCCTAAATAAGTTCATAATCAAAGTCAAAGATAATAGAACAATCCAAGGCACGTGAAAGTGTGCTAACAGAAACCAAATTAAATGGACAGTGAAGAATATAAAGGACAGACTCCAAAGGCAACGAGGGAAGAGGATGAACACGACCTATAGCTTTAGCAACTGTTTTGGATCCATTAGCTTAAGTAATAAAAGGTAAAGAAGTGGCAGTAGCAAATTGTGAAAACATATGGGGGTTACCAGAAATGTGGTCTGAAGCACCTAAATCAAGGAACCAAGGTCCTAAGGAAGATGATTGAGAAAGGCACGCAACCGAATTACCAGTGTGGGCAACAGTGACTAAAGAGGCGGTAAAGGAAAAGAATTGTTTGAAATTGAGGTACTCTTCATAATCAGCACCAGTAAGAGTTAAGGATAGCGGTGATTGGGCATCATACTGAGAATCTTCATAATGAGCAACGTTGGCCTAAGGAGGATGGCCATGTATCCTGAAACATTTCTCCTTCATATGTCTCCAGTTATCACAATAATTACATTTGGGGCGATTACTCCGATTACCTCCATGATTATCCTCCAGTTTACCTTGATCACTATCCTAAGCTTGAGAAGCTAATACTCTGATTACCCACACGATCATGCTTTTGTTTAACTTGACCACTATCCTAAGCTTGAGAAGCTAAGATTGAATTCTCACCAATAGAACCACTCGATATTGTAGGAAACGAGGAAATATGAAGAAGGCAAGCAAAAACATCATCCATAGTGGGCACAGAAGGACTAGCAAGAATTTGGTCATGAATTGGAGTAAGTTCAAGGCCCAAAATGGCAAGGGTACAAACCATAAAGAACTCTCTTTGAGCTAGATCCTCTGACGCAGTTTGACTTGCAAGTAAAAGAGAATTATACTCAGCTTTGATAAACGCCATCCGACCAAGAAACTTTGGAATTGTCATACCCTGCTGTTGCAAATTAATCAATTCAGACCCAATAGAATATAGGCCCTGGATGTTGTTAGTATAAAGAGTTTTTGCCTAATTCCAAAAGTCATAGCAATTTGTATAATTGGTATAAATTGGGCGAAGAGAAGGGACAATTGTTTGCCACAAGAGACTACACAACAAGGCATCAGCTCTCAACCATGCTTCTTTGTCTGTTTTCACATCTTTAGCCTTGGTGGTCAGATGATCTTTCAAGCCTTGACCCATTCACCACAATTCAACGCTTTTTGACCAAGAGACATAATTAGAGCTTCCCATCAACTTATCCGTAGCAATTGTTAGAGACGGAGAGAACATGCTCGAAAAAGGACCCAACTTGTTTGATGAATCAGCACTTGACATGTTTGGATCAAAGGCAGATCTAAGAAGGATCCAAAGGAATTGAAAAGCGCAGAAAACGATGCAAAACAAGTGCGGAAACTGATTGGAATAAGCACAGAGGTGTGCGGGCGGCGGTCAGGTAGTGAGTGCAGCAACGGTTAGTCAACGGATGGCGCGTCCGACGACGGAAAGGTGGCCGAATTTCAGGGATAGGCCGGCCATGACCTCCTGATTCCAATGGTGTGGTCGGTGACTTCAACCAGTCATTGGTTTGGCGAGATTTGGTTCCGAAAGGTGTGACAGCGCAGTGGACTTCAGCAGCGATTGGCAGCGCGATTCTGACGACGACACTCTGGGGTTAAGTTGATGGAAGGATCCCAAACATGGTGGTGTGGTTAGATTTTCCAACAGCCACCGGAGAGGACGGGATTGACCTAAGAAGATGTCGAAGGAGGAGAGAGAAGAAAAAAAATTCTGCCGTCGGTGAGAGATTTTAGAGTTTTTCTCAATCTAGCTCTGATACCATGTAAAAATTAGAGAATGAGAGAAAACCTTAGAGAAAAATATTCTTCGGCTTATTTTACTAGGCTTATAGTATAATCTGTATACAGTAACTATATGGGACAAACCAAAAACCTAGTGTTAACCTAACTAATTCAAAATAAGCTATATATACAATATATACAATTCAACACCTTTAAGGTGTTGACTCTTAAGAATCCAAACCAAGTCGCTTGGCCAATACCATTGCATTTCTTCATCATGTGGATGAAATTTTATGACACATACACGATTTGAAGTAGAGTAATGAAATTGTATGGAATAATTTAACGTAAAACTAGAGGAAATGAAATGCATATCAACAACAAGAAAAAGTTTGACGCAACTGAAATCCTGTTCTTGTATCAGTAGGTTTGCTATTGTATGTTTCATTCACTATACTAGGCTCTTGGACCTAGATACTATACATGGTAAAACCTTTTGTCTTGCTTCTAGTAATCCAAAAATTCTTTTTCTGATTCTGAGAGCCTGATGTTAGACATTCTTAAATTTAGAGTGGAGTGATGTGTAAAGCAAAATGGGTAAAATGGCAATCAAATTATAGAAGCAGCATGATTTCCTGTGTTTTAGAAGAAATGCTATGAAATTTTTTTATGGAAAATCTCCATCTTTCTTTTCCCCTTTCTTTTTTATGGCCTTGGCAGGGTCAACCTTTTGTCTTATCACAGGCAACAGGATCTATTTAGAACCTGATGGAGAAAGGGATTAGCTTAAGCATTGATGTGTGATAGCATTTATTCTCCTTGTTATTTTTGTATTAGGTTGGGGCTATTTTCCTTAATAGTCAGTTTTTGTGAATTTTATGCATCTGTCAATATCCTTCGTGGGAGTTAAATTAATATAGGCTTATTTTAAAGAGTTCTTGTTTAGGTTAGGATTAATTGCTGTTAGGCGAAATGTGAAGTTGATTGTTTAGCAGGATTAATTGGGGCCAAGTCTGCATGTTTTTATTTTAAGTTCAGTTTATGGAGGAGAAGAAGAGTGAATTTTTTGGAAACTCTGAATTTCAGCCTTGGGAAGTAAAGAGTTGACTACGAGAATGGGGAGTGATGTATAAACCCTAGAGCTGATTTTTGAATCTATATGTACGAGACTAATACTTTTGATTTTCCAAGATGTGATTCGTAGTTTCTTGAACAAACCTTGATAGTAGTTCCTAGACCTGTTCGTTTATTTTAATTCTGTAAAATTCGAGCAAAACTAAAAAGTTCCAACAGCCGTAGATTTGCAGTTCATATGTGCTATTATCAAATAGTTGGTGTATTCTGTGGCCATCCTACATCAGACACTCAGAGATTGATTCTTTTGACAGCCTGATAATGTTAAGCAGCGTTCATGTTTTGATTCCTTAGATTGATTCTTCAACTGGAGAAATTTTTGAGTAATTGAGTAGAGTTGTTAGCTATGCTCGATTACAATCACTTTAAATGATGGTGTTTACATAACTGGATTTTGCCTTAATTTGGAGCTTGCAGATACTTCAGTGCCTCTCAACTCAAGGCCTGACATCATCTGGGGGAAGTGGCTCCGTGCCTGGTGAAGGAGGAAGCGGGAGTGGAGCCTCAAGAGGTCAGGTTAAGGAGAGGTTAGGATCGGATGAACTAATGGAAACCATTTTTTAGTGTTTTAAGTGGTTTTTACGGAGCATTATTCATAGAACCTTTTGACCTGGATGAAGAGCAATTCCATGTTTCAGGTTCAGGAGCTTCAACATGCAATTTGAGGAGCTTCATCAAAAGCAATCTCAGTGGACCATTCCTGATACTGAGTTACGGGAGTCTTTAAGACTTGCAGTTGCTGAAGTCTTGTTACCTGCTTACAGATCTTTTGTAAAACGCTTTGGGTATGTTTCTTCTAATAGAAAATTTACATCCGTTTGTTTCTTTTATTTAAGTTTCTAGATTAGATCATATATTAGATTGATATTTTTTTCCCCTTTTGATATTGCCCTCATATATCTGTTCATATCTACATAACCTCAATATGTTTCTGATGTATACCGGCATCTAATTCATGTCATGTTACAGGCCTTTGGTTGAAAGTGGGAAAAATCCCCAAAAGTATATAAAGTACACACCAGAAGATCTGGAAAGGATGTTGGGTGAATTTTTTGAGGGTAAGACCTTAAATGATTCTAAACGGTAAATCTGATAACAACTTGGAAGCTCTAGCATTATGCCACAGTTTGTTTGTTGATTTAGTGTTCAAATAGCTACTACTAGAGTGATGGTGGCAATGGTTGTGTATATTAACTACTTCTGTAAAGGTGATGAATAAGCAAAAGGAAAGGTCTCAGTTGGAGAGGAAAATAAGTTGATTGTTGCTAAACCCATAAATCAAATGCTCTGTCAAAGTTATTTCTTCCTTTATTTCTTTTCTTGCATTCAGATCAAGGTTAAAGGTTTTTTGTGGAAGAATTCTGGGTCTGGCATGAAGTATCCATAGGCATTTTGCAAGAAAAATATATATCATTAATGAAGGTTGTAATGTTATAAGCCTAATGATGATGGGACCAAATGGGATAGTACAACAGTGTCGATCTTCCTTTGGCAGCATACTGCACAAATGATGAAAATTTTCAATATTGTAATAAAAATAGTCTCGTCATAATGTCTCATCATTAGAATTATTTAATTCACGAGGCATTTGTATAATTGATTTAAAATTAAAAAACATTCATCCACCTGCTGCACAAAATGACGCAAATTAGTCTCTCTTCAGCGTTTGCTCAATTTAGAGGCAGATTTGGCCAAGAGCTTGAGATTTCTGTGTCATTTCTTCATAGGCAAGGGTTCAAATCACCTGTTTTTGTCTATTTTATTTCATGAGTATTTATTTATTTATTAGATAAATGAAAAATCATAAAATATAATAGACATATAAAGTAATAATAACATGTGATCTGATGTCTAGACGATGCAAGTTTGAGAAGAAGCAACTCGTCATTGAGATTAATTTATTCCAGAGTGATTAATTTATTCCGTAATATTCTTATCCAAGAGAGAGTGTCATAGATGAAAGAGCTTTGACATGAGACCAGCCGTTTCAGACGCTAAAACTGAGGAGAGGTGTGGAGGTTGATTCAGATAATGGGTTTGAAGCATATTTTTTGAAACACAAAGTTTGCTTTGTTAATGACAGGAAGACAACAATATCAATTTATAACAGCAATGATTCAGGAACTATTCATCTCCTTACCAGCAACTGATTCAATTGCATGAAATAATTTGGCCATAATGCATGCTCTTCTGGGTGGTTTATGTCTGTTATGTGGAATGGAATCTAAAAACATGTCTGAGAAGGTTTGAATTTGAGAAATGGCATGTCCTTGTAAATTTTGGTTTACAACTCTATGCATCACGAAGCAGTGTGTAATAAGTGCTAACATTAAATAATAACCAACGTCATTTTTGTTTCGTAACTTCCTTTGTAAAAACATGATCAGTCTGAAGCTTGTTATATGCATCACTTCGACCTCTCTCAACTTTGGGAAGGACTGATGCGTATCTCTTTGGCAAGTCTGAAGCATTTTTTAATACCTTTTTCTACCTATTTCTCCATTTTTTGACATCTTCACACTGTAGGTGACTTTTAGTGTCTTCTATAAAGTTGTTTTTTTGAGTTTCTTATCTTCCAAATGACCCTAAAATGGACAACGGTAGAGAATGCTGCACTTAATTTCATGTTCATCTCTTAAAAACATCACCTAGAAGACAATGAACGACACAGAAATACATCATATGCTCCATATAAAGCCTGCTTTAGAAGTCCAAATACTAAGTTATTTAAATAACATATAAACTATAAATGTATCAAATTCTCCCATACTTGACTCATTACTGGCCTTTAATCAATCAATAATCAATAAACCCTAACTACTAACCTAAACTCATCAAAAACAAGAAATAATTCTACTTTTGTATGCTTACGGTAACCTTTAGCATATTCTATAGGCCTTTAAACCTTTAAGTTTCCCTATTGGAGGAGTTACATTCTCATAATGATTTACTTAAGTGATACCTATAAATATTGACCTAAATTCTTTTGTTAACTTTATAGTTTATAACATAAGATATACGTATCCAATTCTCAATTGAATTGTAGAAATTAAACACATAATATTTCTTAAGTAGATCCCTATACAAAAAGACAAAATATGCATTATTCTACCTCCTCTATAATGTTCAAATGCTTTAAATTTGACAATTTCTCTATAAGGTATCACTCATTGCCATAAGGGTTTGAAATTTAGATGAGAAATACTTATCATCTTCTTTACTTATCATCTTCTTATAATAGTGAACTTCCTATAAGCTTGAAAATCATCTGATATCCACTACTTATATACAAGAAAAAAAAATTAAAGGACTTTGAATAAGATTGTAATAGGGTTAAAGGGTTAAGTAGGCTATAAAGGATAGGGAATAGAAGAGAAAAAAAATATTCACAATTAGTAGAACAATGACAAGTAAATCAAGAAAAACATTAATTCTTTTTCCACTAACTGCTCGTATTCATATAATTAACCCTTTTTTTCTTTTATTCTTTTTAAACAAAATAATCCATGCTAATTGATTTTCAAACACTTTATTTTATTTTTCTTTCATAGTTTTCTTTTTTTAACATTTTGAATTGGCATGAGATTTTCCTTTTTAAATTGCTTCTTTCATATACTTTGTTGTATCCGCCATAATTATTTCATTGCACCCTATTCTCATAAACATCAAAATATAAGTAAAAGCTCTACTGTCACGACTAGGAATCACATCGGGCACATGACAACCGCCGCACACCCAAACTAAGGATACTCACGATACCCTTAACCCGACTATGCAAGGTTAATCGAATATCCTTTGAAAACATTTGAATAGCACAAAAGCTATATTTTGAAAATCTTAAAACTCAATTAAAATACCTATAAATTAGTTTTAAACGTACTTTTATATTCACATTTAAAACTCTACCACAACATCTGTACTTTTAAGTCCACTCAAGAACAATCTCAATAACAATCCCAAAGGTTCATACATAAGGTCTTTTACAAACTATAAGACAGTTAAGAGTTAATTTATAAAATCATAAAGCATATTAACATAACCAACCTAATTAAAAAAACACTTCATGAGCTACTATACAACAAAAGTACAAAACAGAGACAACTCATGTATAGTAATGCACCAAAAATGTCAAAAAATCGCACGATCTATTCAGAGTTTCAAGCTCATTAAATTAACTTGCATGGTTGAAAAACAGAAGAGGTGAGTACACTATATAATCAATGAGTAGGAAAAACATATATCACAAATATAACTCGATACACTGTGTAAATAACCTATGAAGCGAACATACATGACATAGAAACATATAGGCCTAGCTTATGACTCAACATATACTGGTTAGGAACCACATAGGTCTAGTCTAGTAATCACTCATCCGATAAACATAGGTTCTATTTCCAGTCACAAAAGCAAAAAAACATCACATGTATAAATCAAATCTTTTCAAAAAATAAATATCATAATAAGTTAAAACAATCATGTGTGTCACCAATAGTTGGCCAAACTAGTGTGCACACCCATCAATTCTTGATGTTGGCTCGACTTTCATCCATGGTGAGTCCGAACTACAGTCGACAAGAGCATTATGACCCTAGGTGATGACCTTGTTGGAGTCCAGACCCTAAGTGTGGAATCACCTGCAAGTTTTGTAGAAAGGTGTTAATATGGGGACTTGACTTTTATATACCAACATTAAGGGTACAGAGGTCGCTTAATCTATTATACCTAGCACACGATTGGCCAATCGTTACCTCACCAATCACAATAATTATATACAAATATTAAGTACTAAAATCAAGTAGGACACCATGCCTTTATTTGTCGATCCAATCGACAAAATGGAACCTTGCCATGGCTCTAAGCCAAAAGAGAACATATACACGCAACATACATGACTTAGTTATGCATATGTAAATTCCAAAACATTATTTCATGCAATAAAAGTCATCTTTTACACTCTAAGTGCAACATTATTCAAAAATATAGTTTTAGAAATAAAACATTGTCCTTTGCACTTCAAGATGGTTGAAAAATAATATCATTTCTCAAAATATGTAATAAAAACATCACCTACACTCCAAGTATAAGAGTTATAAAACAATGTCGCTTATTAAATACACAAGTATACTAGCATACATTTGAGATTCAATTCTAATATGCATTACTTAGGTTCAAAATTCACATACAAGTCATCATTCATGTCTTAGGATGTTCTAATCCCATTTGAGAGATATGGTTTCCCCAACTCACCTCAAAAGAAGGTGTAAACTCCCTTGTCTTTAACAATCCTTGTTATGAGCTCCTTGATCTATAACTCCCGAGCCTTTATACATACAAATATACAATGTATTTACTATTCAAATATGTATCTCAAATTCATCCCTAATCAATCATCATGAATGTTATTTTAACATATGTCAATAGGTCAATAATTCACTTACTAATTCAACTCAATGTCTCCTCAACCATCAAGCTAACCTAACCTTATGTGCAATTTTTTACATTATTTTCTTCCTAATGTTCCTTTATGAACAAGCTGTCTTCTTTTAATCATAACTTTCTCTACAAACGTCCAAATGTCATGATTCTTATGTCCTGTTTCTGGTAAGAAACAGGCTGGCAATCAATACTCAACCCCTAATAAATCATTATCAATACATCTCCTAACAAAACCATTTTACAGAAGCATTAATAAGACATTAATAATCATTTTTCATGTTTTATACTTTCACTAATTCGGACTCTAAGGTCCCCAAAAATTAGGTTATAATACAAGGTTTCTGTAAAGGGGTCTATCACAAGCAGTATTAGGGAAATAGGCATAACTCGAGCTCTAGTCACTATTTTGTCAAGCCAGTTTCACGGAGGTCAAGTTAAGACCTCTATCTACAAGTTTCTTTTTTTTTTAAGTTTCTTTAAATTCGTGTTCTAAGAATATGAAAGACAGATAGAAAGAGAAATATAAAATTGAAACCAGAATTTCAACTTACCTTGATAACTTCATTCCTTCTCCTCTTCTCGTCCCTTTTTCTCTCCTTCTCTTCTCATTTTCATTTTGCTCCCTCTTCTAACCTTATGACAGACCTTCACTCTTACTTCTATTGCCTTCCATCCATTTTCTCTAAAAAATTTATGAAGGTCAAACTAATCCACATGTCACCATTCCATTAGTCCACGTGTCACCATTCTATTAGTACATATATTATCCTTCTATTGGTCCATATGTTACTATTCTATTAGTCCATGTATCACTTAGTTTAGGCTATACATGTAACTCATTTAAGCCTCCATATGCCACTACTTGTAAGGCTACACATGTCACCAATTGTAAGGCTACATATGTCACTAATTATAAGGCTATATATGTCACCATTTGTAAAGCTACATATGTCACCATTCTATTGCTCCATATGTCATAAGCCTAAAGTGCCAGTTGTCACAAACTTAAAGGGTCACTCATCGCAATTATCCTCAAGCTACTTGTCATCCATTTAACTGAGCCATTTGTTACTTATTCCCATTGCCACATGTCACCATTTCATAGGCCTAATCAACCTAAATTCCCTTGTATCAATTTATCTTGCTCTTTAACATTTTTCTTAGACTAGATGCACATATCACCTCATCAATTACTCAATTGTAACAATAAATTCCTAATTCACTAATTATAATCCATCAATTCACGTTATTGGTAAATCAAAATGCAAAACATTGGGAATGCACATTCATATCACATTCATTTTCATTCCATACCCCAGAATATGTCAATTAAGTGCATATACTATCTTGCAATGTTTTCTAAATCATGATTCATATGTGTATACCAATATTATGCATGTGAATGAATTGCACCTTGTAAATTCTTAAAAGAAATAACTTATGTGACTCATTCTAACATTTTAATCTCTTAACAATTTTAGGAGGCAGGATATTACAACTCTCCTCCCTTAAGAAATTTCGTCATCGAAATTCTTACTTGACTGATCAAATAGATGGGGGTAATGCTATCTCTATAAAATCAAAGAAAAAGACATTATTTAATAAAATAGATCAAACTAAGCCTAGTTTATTCAATATCCTAAACACCCTAAGGAATGTCGACAAGTACTCCTACCAAGTTCGAAATCATCTGACCATTAAGGACGTCAACTTAACGATCCGAGACTCGGCTTCTTGACTAAAGACTTTCGACACCCAGGCTTAACTCCTAAGGCTCATGAACCATTTGAAAATGGTAATAACACTTTTGAAAATGTAAAAACCATCAGTTGCACTCTAAGTGCAAAGAGTTATTCAAACAATTTCATTTATTAAATACGCAAGTTTAGTAGCATCTATTTGAGATTCAATTCTACTATGCATTACCTAGGTTCAAAATTCACATACAAGTCATCATGCATATCTTGGGAAGTCATAATCCCATTTGAGAGTTATGGTTTTCCCAACTCACCCCAAAAGAAAGTATACACTCCTTTGACTTCAACAATCCTTAGTACGAGCTCCTTGATCCACAACTCCCCGAGCCTTTATACATACAAATATACAATGTATTTACTACTCAAACATGTATCTCATATTCATACACCACCACATCCAAATTCATCCCTAATCAATCATCATAAATTTTATTCTAACATATGTCAATAGGTCAATATTTCACTTACTAATTCAACTCAACGTCTCCTCAACCATCAAGCTAACCTGACTTTATGTACAATGTTTACATCTTTTTCTTCCTAATGTTCTTTTATGAATAGACTATCTTCTTTTAATTATAACTCTCTCTACAAAAATCTGAATTCCATGATTCTTATGCCCCCCAGAACTAGACTTCCATTAGTCTTATTATATCCAAAAATTACATAAACAACACCTCCCTTTAAAATATAATCTCCATCCAAATTCTGTCCTATTTCTGGTAAGAAACAAACTGGCAACCAATACTCAAACTATAATAAATCATTATCAATACATCTCCTAACAAAACTGTTTCATAGAAGTATTAATAAGACGTCAATAATCAATTTTTTTTTATGTTTATACTTTCACTAATTCAAACTCTAAGGTCCTAAAAAATCAGGTAATAATACAAGTTTCCTGCACAGGGGTCTATCACAGGTAGTATTATGAAAACATGTATAACTCGAATTCTAGTCACTATTTTGTCGAGCCAGTTTCACTGAGGTCAAGTTAGATCTATATCTACAACTTTTATTCTTTAAGTTTCTTCAAAATCATGCTTTAAGAATATGAAATATAGATCAAAATAGAGAGATGAAACTGAAATCAAAATTTCAACTTACCTTGATAACTTCTTTTGTTCTCCTCTTTTGTTCCCCTTTTTCTCTCCTCTTCTCATTTTTGTTTTTCTCCCTCTTCTAACCTTATGACAAACCTTCACTCTTACTTATATTGCCTTTTCATCCATTTTCTCTAGAAAATTCAAGAACATCAAACTAATCTATGTGTCACCATTCCGTTGGTCCATGTGTCACCATTCCATTGGTACATATGTTATCCTTCTATTGGTCCATATGTTACTATTCTATTGGTCCATGTGTCACTTACTTTAGGCTCCACCTATCACTCATTTTAAGCCTCCATATATCACTACTTGTAAGGCTACATATGTCACCAATTGTAAGGCAATACATGTCACCATTTGTAATATGTCACCACTTGCAAAGATACACATGTCACCATTCTATTGCTCCACATGTAGCAAGTCTAAAGTGCCATTTTTCACAAACTTAAAGGGCCACTTGTCGCAATTATACTAAAGCCACTTGTCATCCATTTAACTGAGCCATTTGTTACTTATTTCCAATGTCACATGTTGGACCCCGAACTTTCAGTAGAAATTAGAAATATTAAAATGAATTCAATGAGTGTTTTCGGATATGAATTGTGTTATAGAAGTTTTTATGCCTT
>JANZLD010000004.1:47574352-47587174 GCA_026413575.1 Erythroxylum carthagenense | reverse complement strand
TACTAATTATTCCTTATCAATCCCATCCTACAACAAATTTCCTATTTTACCCTTCCAGGAGGGGGTGGGATGTTACACTAGCAATGTTTTCTCAATAATGATTCATATATGTATACGAATATTTTGCAAGTGAATGAAATGTAGCTTGTAAATTCTTAAATGAAATAACTCATGTGACTCAATTTAACAGTTTAATCTCTTAACAATTTTAGGAGGCAGGATATTACACAAAAGTTTAGGTTTTCTTTTAAATTTGACATTTCAAAGCTAATTGAAGAGAAAGAGTGGCTGGGAATGTTTAGAGACTTTCAAAGGTGGTTTTAGAGGTGATTCGAAGCTAAATGAGTGGAAGACGTAGGATTTTTATTCAGAGATTCATCAAAATGCAAGATCATACATCTACATTGTCAGAATATACATTAAAGAACATACATATTAACCTTAATCCAATTTTTTTCTTTGAAGACCTTTTTATTGTTTTACACTTTAAAGGTTATTTAATTTATTTATTTGTTGAGACTTGTATTTAATGAAAGGTCCAATATCTATTGAATTATGGTACTGAATGCTCGAATTGATTAAAAAAAAGAGCATATAAAAGCAAAAAATGTAAAAGTAAGTGGTACCAATAGAGTTGCATTGAAAGGACCTATGTGTATTTGTAACAAGTCTTGAAATATTTCATGAGTAAATTTCCTTCACTTTTAACCCTGTTTATCAACACATTCATACCTTACCTAAGCTTAATTACAACTTATATAAAGACCTTTTGATTTTTGTTTTTAGTTTGAACATAAGTGGTGGAGTTGTGATTTTACTACAAACCTATAGTAAGGATCCTGCCATGCATTAATTAAGAGTCTCGACACTTTTCATCTTAAACACTTGAACACATTGAGCGAAATCCTAGTGAGGGTGTAAAGAGGTATGCTTTTGATTTCAATGATATTGTTGATTTGATTATTATTAATATTACTTAGGAAGTTAATTTTATGACAACTTGATTCCTATTGCATGTTAATTTGATTCAATATGAAATGATGATGTATAGTATAAATGGACAGGTTAAAACTGATGATAGATTGATGTTGTGAAATTTATAATTTTGATTATAGTTTGCTTGAGGATAAACAAAAACTTAAGTGTGGGGATATTTGATAGATGGTTAATTGACTATATTTTTACCCTATATTTAATGTATTCTTGCTTGATATTTTATACTTTTGTTTTATATTTGGTACTTAATATGCTTCAATTGTGTTTATAGGTGACAATTGTCTTCATGGACTTAAAGGAGAGGAATTTGGATGAAATGCAGCATAAAATAGAAAATCAACAGTCTAGAAGGAGTGCACGACTGTACACTTTTGCATACTTATGCACTTTTGCGCTATCCAATAACTTTCAATTATGCACGTTCTTGTGCATGGCCATGCACACGACCATGTATAACCCAAAAACCTAGATTTTCATATAAAAGCGAAGTTTCGAAGGCAAATAGAGGATGAGACTTTGGGGAGGTGATTCTAGACTTAGGACTCATTCTTTAAGTCCAATTTTGATCTAGAGAAGTAGAAAATACAAAGAAATCATCAATAGATCCATCAGAATACAAGATTAAGTGATAGAAGAAAATAAAAGAGATTTAGAATTATTAACCCATTATTTTCATTTAATTTTTCTTTCAATTTATGTTTGATTTCATGTTCGATCGTGTGTAATTAAACATACAGTTAGTATTTAGTTTAGATGAACCTGATGTTAATACTTTAATATGATTTGATTCCTTTAACAATGTAATTGGTTTGCTTAATTATTGCAATATGATTATGTGTTTTATTAATAATCTGATTTCATACATAAAGATTGAGAAATCCTAGTGTAAATAGATCTACCGTAATTAGAAGAAGTTGATTGCAATATTAGAGATAGGATGACATAAATCGGTACTGCAATCCTATAAGATTTAACCTGAGTAATTCGGTTAGAGATTTTATGATTAATTGTTAGTAGACTCAAGGTCAACCACTAGCATACCATAGGAGTCTCCACATCCAATTAATCAACAAACAATTTCTTGATAAAAGATCATTTTATTAAGGTTTTAGGGGGATTCGAACTTGGATACTAATTTTTGATAACGATAGCTTTCTAAGTGAATTCCACTATCTAAGTGTTCATTATTGTTTCCTATTTTATTTTATTTGTTTTAGTTTTATTTTCTTTTTAATAAAAATATAAAATCAATCCTTAGACTAGATAATACGGGAAGGGTAAGTACTAGTATTTATAGTCTTCGTAGATCGATTTGTAGTTATCAGAACTAGCTACAACTACATTGTGCATTTGCGATATTAAATTTTGGCTACTCATGAATTATTCCCAATCATAAGTTCGGGACCTTATCGAGGAAGGAGCTTGGTCAAGGTTTTTTGAGATCATGGAGCCCTCTTCTTAAGAGCTAATGCTCGAGGTGCTCTTCATATTCTCTGTGATGGAAGGATGATATGATTGGGACTGATCGAATATCATTAGTTCCAATTGCTAAGGGAGATGGTGTGAATAAGTTATCAGAGTTCTTCGTTACCATAGGATTGTTCGACCAAGAGTTCATGGAAATGTAAGCTTACTTAGACTTATAGATAGACTTTCCATATAGGATGTCTTCTTAGTAATTCTAGTGTACTATTAGTGATGACGATGATTATGACCCAAGTAGATCTAAGGTCTTATACCTATGACAACCAACGCTTAGATATGTACATGGAGTTTTAAGTCACATGTTGAGCAAATAAAGTGAGAATGATGGTGTAGTTGACGTCAAAATGAAGAAAGGAAGGTCAGCACATTAGACCTTATGTGACTAGAATTGCACGGTAGATGGGGGTCTTTAACAGACTACTAGCAATAAGATTGGTAGGTACCATGGCAACACTAAGCCTCAAGGTGATGAAGCATATGCATATGGTGAGCAGACGACAGGGACCTATAGGTGACATCTACCACCTAATTGGCATCGGGAGGAGCTAGGGAGGAGCCACGAATAATAAAGAAGTCATTACAGCTACATTCACTATCATCCCAGATGGGAGGGGTTGTATAAGAAGAGGATAGTACATAGGCACCCAAATTGCGAACACCATATAGGAACCAATTGAAGATAGCTCAGCTAGAGAAACATGTGGGATAGCTCATGGGTACCCAATGCACTATTTAGATACATCAAGTAGAGATTGTGGAACAAATAAGACAACTTAAGACCTTTGTTAGATGGATAGGGGATCTACTATTGCAGATGGTGAGCTGTCAGGGCATCACTATTCAACCTCCACCATCTGGAGCAGGTATATCATCATCAAATTGTCCAAATTTTGAGTAAGACTCGAAGACCCTCCATTAATGAACATGCCAAAGTCACAGCATGATTGAGGGATGCTGCAATTTGGTTTCTTTTCTTTTCTTTTTCTCATTATTTGTGTATTTTTATTTTATATCCAATGGTAATTCGTATTATTCTAAACATTAGTGCAATGTATTTTAGGATATTTCTATTTTCATATTTCATATTTTGTTTCTTTATTGTTATCTCTATTTTCTTTTAATATTTTATCCCTTTATTTTTATATTTTGCAAGGATGACTGTATCTAATATTGGATTGATCCCTCATCGAAATAAGAATTCTAAAATTCTTATTACTTAAAGAACTACCAATTTCTTTTCCTCTCCTACTTTTTCATTCATATGTGCTTATATTATATACATTGGGAACAAGGATTATAGATTTCTTAAGCTTATTATAATATTTGTTATTACATTTTATTAACTGATATCCTGAATTAGTTAAAATATGTCTAAAAATACTTGAAATCATTATTGATTATTGAATTAAATTAGTATGCAAAAGAATGAAATTTAGAATAAATATGCTTTTATAAGTCACTTTTTTAGTAGTCATTGAGATAGTTAATTTAAAGAAAAATTGCATATTATTTACACACATAAGACCCCAATTTTTTAAAGAGCATCTGAACTTAAAAGCAAATGCATCATTTTTTAAGGCCCTTTTATTCTTTTATCTGTGTTGTCTTACATAGTTGGATGATTCTAAAACTTGCTTTTACTAAGCATATTGAGACTACATATGTTAAATTATATGCATTGAACTAATAAAGGCTCTTAAATTTAACATTTTTTAAACCTATTTCCTTGATAATTACTAAATGATATTTTGTCCTTAGGAGTGACCAATTTTGAGCCTTAGATTATGACCCATTATTAATAGTTACCTTATCTTTCTTGAAGCCTTTTTATTAATTTGGACCCTGAAGGTTATTTACATTAATTGTTTATGTGGAAATTAAAATTTCAAAAGGTCTAATATTTCTTTAATTGTTAGGTTATGATTAAGATTAAAAAAATGTGTTTAAGTTATGGTACCAATGAATTAAAATGCGAAGGACTAAGAGTGTGAAAGAAAAAGTTTCTTACAATTCTTGTCCTATTGTTTTTTAAAAATTTTCTTCAAATTTTATCTCCCTTTATATTATCCCAAACATGCCTTACCTAAGCCTATTAAAACCTTATATTAAGACCTTTTGATTTTTGTTTCTAATTTACTTATAAATGGTGGAGACATGATAATATTACAAGCTTATGGTTAAGAATTCTTATTTGCATTAATTTACGAGTTTTATATGTTTCACCCTAATCACTTGAATGCATTGAGTGAAACCTTGGTAAGGGTGTAAAGATTTTTTCTTTTGATTTCAAAAAGATTATTGATGTGATTATTATTGATATTGACTTATGAAAGTTGGTTTTAGGATAACTCGAATCTCATTGTATGTTAATTTGATTAATATGATATGATAATTTAAAGTGTAGATGGATATGCTTAGGTTAATAAGGGATGGGTGTTTGTAGGATTGATAATTTAGATTATGATTTTCTTGTGGACAAGTAAAAGCTTAAATGCGGGGATGATTAATAAATGCTTATTTGAATATATTTATTTACCCATATTTACTGAGTTTTGCTTGTTATTTACTAGTTTTATAGTATTTTTGGTACTTAATTCATTTCAAGCATATTTATAGGTGATAATTACCTTTATGGACCAAAGAATTTGAATGAAATCATGGCATAGAACAAAGATTTCAAGCAACTTGAACCTACATGACCATTTATAAAGGCTATATAAGTCTTTGCAAATGTGTGAAGATTTGAAGAATGTTGATTCTAGTCATGTATATATCCCATGTAAGTCTCTGTGCCTGTGTAAAATCATGAATTAAGTATTTTTGAAGATACACAGTCACCTACACAACTATGTATGTTGATCGTGTATATCCCAAATATCCTAGTTTTTACTATTAAAGGACATAAATGAAGGCAAAACAGGAGGAAACAAGTTTAGAAGTAATTTTGATTCTTAAAGAATGTAAAGAGGTGATAATTCTAATCAAAGGATGATGAAAATATGAAGAATATGTCACAAGATCTGATAGATAACAATGTCCAATCCATCTTGCAAAAAGATCCATTAGAAGAAAAATGGAGATTTATAATTATGATTTCTTTGTTTTCGAGATGTTCTTTTTCATGTTTATCTTTGGTTTTGTATTTTATGGATAGGAACTAAATTTATTTAGTGCCTAAGTGTAATGAACCTAAGTTGCGGTAACAATATGATTTGATCTTTTATTTAATGCAATTTTATTGATTGATTTATTGAAATTTAACTATGCGTTATATTCTTGTTCTAATATATCTGGAATATTATTTCATGATCGGATTTCATATGATTGAGACTAAGAAATCCTCTCATATGAATAGATCTACCATAATTGGAATGAGCTATATATAAACCTAAAGATAGGTTAATATAAATCATCTGGATTATGGTCAAACCTAATAGTGAAAATCATAAAGTGATAATGCAATTCTATGGGTTTTAACTAGAAAGACTTCTATTAATCAACTGATGGATTAGTTATTAATAGGCTTGAGAAAGATATTAACAAAATATAGGAATTTCCATGGTCCAATAACCAATAATACAATTCTTTGATAAAAGGTTAATATCTAAGTATTTTCCTTTGTCTTAAGTTCAATATTTTTTCAATCTTAGTTTAGTTTATTTAGGTTAATTTTTAATTAAATCCATAATTTGAATCGACAGTTAGATAATAGGAAAAGGGTAATTACTAGTACTTGCAACTCTTGTGGGATTGACCTGTACTTGCCTGTGTTAGCTACAGTTAAGTCGTGTACTTGCGGTTTTAACATTCATAAATTTCTTATAAGCATAGAAAGCATCAATAGACCAAAAAGTTAAAGATGGCTAAAGGGATATATTGAAGGTATACTTGATTATACTTGCTCTATTAACCATCTAATAAGTTCAAGCTTATAGGCTATTGTGGTATAGATTAGGTTGGAGATATTGATGATAGGAAAAGTATCGTTTATTTTACATGAGAGATACTATCTTTAGTTGGAGTTCTAAAAAGCATTATATTTTTACTTTGTCCATTTATGAAGCTGAGTATATGGCTGCTAATTATTGTGTATGTCATGCCATTTGGCTAAAGAGTTAGATGAAGGAATTTCACATGTCACAAGAAGAACTTTATTGGCAACAAGTATCCATTAGCTTTAGCGAAAAATCCAATATTCCATAATAGGAGTAAGTATATAGATATAAGATATTATTTCATAAGAGAATGCATAATGAGAAAAGAAGTAGAGAGGAAGTACGTGAAGACTCAATACCAAGTATCCAACATCTTTATAAAACCATTAAAGAAGGATATCTTCATCGAGATTAGAAGATACCTTGGAGTTAACAAATCAAGTTTAAGGGGGTATTGGAATATAAATTTGTTTTGGTTTTCATATATTAGGTTAAGAAAATGGGTCATCTGTGAAGGTCTAAAGGATATGAAGCACAATTCAAGTTCTAGATGTCTAAAGACATCTTTATCTAGAAGTATCTCTTAAAATATCTGGACACCTTGAAAAAAATATCATCCAATTATCTAGATAAAACTATGTAGTTACTTTGTAGAAATATCTTAAGTCCAGATATTAGTTGAATAGAAAGATCTTTTAGTAGTATAAACCACCACAAGAAAATTGCAGAGCGGTGACGAAAATTTAGCACGGAAACGAAACCGTTAGAAATTAGCAACAAAAAGTATACTTTCGTCATTAAAGTTGACTAATTTAGCGACGGTAACAATATTCATCACTAAATATAGAGGGAAAGAGTGTTGGTAAAATTTGCGTTGGAATCAGCGACAGAAAAATACACCTATTGGTAATTGTACAAAGTTTGCGATGGAAAAATACGGGCTTGTTATATCAGTCGGTAATATTTTTGTGGGAAAGGAAAAGATTTTAGCGACAGAAATATAGGACGTCGGGAATGGCGTCGGTAAAAGCGTTGTCCTCCCAATGGTTAATGATTGTAACAAAACGATGTCACTTTTGATTGGAAAAAAACGACATCGTTTTGTTACAATAGGGAGAATGTTTTCTTACAGACCAAAACAATGTCGTTTTTTAACAAAGACGTCGTCATATGGTTGAGAGGTAAACGACATCATCTCACATAATAACAGATGCTTTAATGTTAGACAAAACGACATTGTTTTGGTTAGCTTAAATAATGTTATTGAAGTAAACCAAAATAACGTCATTTTGGTAAGCTTAAATAACGTTATTGAAGTTAACAAAAACGACATTGTTTTGGTTTAAACCAAAACAATTTCATTTTGGTTAAATGAAGAACATTATTGAAGTTAAACAAAACAACGTCGTTTTGGTTTAATTAAAAGACAACCATCTTCCCCCCCTCCCCAACTTGGCGCGCGATCTCCTTCGACTATGGCTCCCACAACTCGACGTCATCTGGCCTCTGCCCTTTATCGAGTTGTTGCGTCTCTGGCGCGCGATCTCCTTCGACTTCTCTGGTGGTTACGTGATAAGGTAAGGCCATCTTCTCCTAGCTCATTTGCTTTTGATGTGTGGGTGTCGTCCGTGGATGAAATTTTTTCAAAATATGGACTTAATTATTGACGATGGGTTGGCTCCATTGGTTTTTGTTGTTATTGTTTTAGGGTTTGCTATCTAAACTACTGGACATGATGATAAATAATGAAAAAATGATGTCAATTTGTTGATAGTTAGGGATGAAAACTTTCTGCATACCATGTGTTCGATGAAATGTATGCATATGAGTTGTTGATCTTTTTGGAATAGATGCTACATTATTAATTATACTATAAGTTTTTGAACCCATTTGTCAATTTTTTCTGAAAATCTCGTATATCAAACTACGAAATTCAATAGGAATGTGGTCTAGAGTAAGATTATTGTTGAAAATGGCTTTACTAGTAGGGAATTTTGACAATCATAAGTGGTTAACTAATGCCCTATCAAATTTTTTTATCTGATGAACGATCTCTAATTTTGTCTATTATTCTATGTGAAGAAGTTGCCTTTAAATCTCAAGTTTGTTACTCTAATCTAATGTGTACAAGATCTAACGTCATCATTTAAATTTCTTAAGTTTATATTGCCTTTTGATTTTAAGGAGAGTATGGTTTTGTTGAAGTCACTAAGGACAATCTTGGCAGCAACTATATTGTTATTTATCACTTTTAGATCATTTTGAAGAGAAATTATTTGAAAAGCAAAGTTTGTAACATAAAAAGGTTTTAAAAAATACATTAAGGGTCAGGTATAATCTTAATAGTCAAATGGATTGATTAATTTGAGGTTTTTGAATGTATGACTTCAATTTTATCAAGGTTAAAGGCAATGACTATCTTACCACTTAAATGATGTTATTCATTTTTTATAATAGACTAATGCTTACTCAAAAATCATAACTTTTAGCATTGATAAACTTTCAAGCTAATCTTTAGAAGACCTGTTAATATATGATTTATTAATAAAACATAATTATATAATAAAAATTGCTCTTACATTCCATGCTAGAATTAACATTAGGGAGTAGTATGGGAGATGGTTGAGCCTTTTGCTTAGCTTTCTTGCCAAATATTATCCTAGCTACCATTTAGAAATCCTCTTACAAGTTCATTTGATCTTTGATGCCTTTATTCCTCGAATTTGGAGTGTTTACCTTTTTGGGATATCCATTAGTAGTTTAGGATGAATTATTAATATCATAAGTGTTGATTCTTATGTTCATATGATTATATCTATCATGAAATGCTTTCTCAATATTTCTACCTTGCTAGTTTGATAAAGTGATCACCTAAGTAGCTTTTGGGTGGTTGTTTTACTTTTGTGTCATTGATTCTTCCTGTGCTAAGTTTTCTATAGTTCCTTCATTAATCTGATTGTTTTCAATTTCATTGCTTACAATCTTAACAGGAAGTTATGAATAATCTTTGCAATTATGGTTAGAAGGACATTTAACCAACAATTTTTTTCCATTACAGTCCTCTAATTCTATTAATTCATAATAATATATTCTTTTAGATTAATAGTGGGACTTTATGGTTATTGATCCAAATTGATACATGTTTCATCTTTAATTTCTCTATTTGGAAACTAGGTCCCCCCACTATTTTAGAAATACATGTTTATTATTGATATGTTAAAGTCCATCTTCAAATATTATTTAGATGTAGGCTTTTAAATCAAATTTAAAAATTAAGAGGTTGTCCTTATTGATAAGAACTTCTTATAATCCTGTTTTTTTCATTGTTACTGAATCTTAAGCATTCATAACGGGACAAGTTGGTCTCTTATCAATAAAAAATTCAACCGAGTAAGTTTACCATTATGGAAGCACCAACCTATAAGACTTCCATGAAAGTTAACAATACTAATACATCTATATAAGTAGGAATGATATAACAAAGCATGTAAGAGTTGTTGATCTTTTTGGAATACATGCTATATTATTAATTACACTATAAGTTTTTGAATTTGTCAAAAATTTTCAAGCCTACGTAATAAAATTGTGACCTATTATAAATTGTAATTTAACCTAAGTCATGTATTTTAATATAATCTTTTATATCATCAATTACATAATGTATTCAAGCAAGTTTTATTCTTATAATGGAGTAATCTATTAGATAATGTATTGAAACAAGTTTGAAGGTATTTAAATGGCACAAAAAATTATATACTAGCATACATAAAAGATGGTAATCTTATCCTATAGTTTATACGTACGTACATAAAAGATGCATCACAATTTGAATGATGAAGAAATCTCGTTGGGGAATTTTTTGAGTTGATTAAAATTTTATATCCATATTTTTGTATTGTGATAACAATTAAATATTGTTGATGTTAAGAATTGTTAACCTTCAACTCCATTGCCTTATTTCCTTATTCATAAATTATGTAAAATATTGAATTAAATTTATTATATTTGTAGAGAATTCGATAAACATTGAATTTCAGGTAAAAATATAGGACCATAAAGATAGCGAGAGGTTATGCGGCCGAGGTTTAGAGGGATGTTTTGAGCAACTTACTATGAAGGTGGATCCTCACAGTCTGCAGCTTGCACTGACTCACCTCCTCCTCCTCCAGGGCTGACAATTGCAGATGACGCATCACCTACTACTCCTCATGCTACACCATCCACTTTCCCAACTTATATATCATCCAATACCTCTTTATCGAATAGAGGAGAGGTCCGTCACCCTGGAGCTGAGGGACCTGATGGAAGAAAGTATATAACAATTGTCAATCAACAGTAAGTGAAATCACATTAATCACATATTATTCACAATCTTCTATGTCCAGTACAGCAGCGTCTACTAGACCAACACACAGCAATGAAGTCACCAAGCTTTGGGCCCCAGTGCAAACATTGATGGACCGAATAGCTCACATGAAATAGGAGCAGATGGCTAACGTGAATCATCGAATAAAGCAGGTGAAGCAGATGGCTAAGATGAGAGAGCAGATGGAACAGACAACTCAGTTGAGACAGGAGATGGAATAGCTAAAGGGGAGGCTTAGCAGCTCAGAGCACCCGTGATCACCATGATATTAGCTTGTCCTAGTCATTTGCTTTCAATTACAAATATAAGTTATGTACATTGTAATGTTTTTATTATCAATTAAAATAGTTTTAACTTTATATCATCAATTATTTTTCTGATTCAACAAATTATATGTATATATATATACAAATTAATATATTATGCACAGATAATTGATAACTCTTAAAATTATACATTTATCACAAGATCATGAAACCGATTTTTTTTTTAAATTTTCTTATCACTTATTACTGACAGAATATTATATTCCGTCAGAATATCAATATATTTTACCGACAGAATACAAAACATCGTCGGTAAATATACAAATCTTTGAATGTTTATTAACAACGAAATATAAAATACCGTCGGAATATCAATCCATTCTACCGACGATATTTTATAAACTATCGGTAATTATGAAAACATTTTCATTATATTAACTACGGTTTATCGACAGAATGTCTCTCGTTGGTAAAATTTACCGACGGTTGTGTTGTTTACCTTATCTGTCGGTATATATACCGACCGAATATAGTTTTTCGGTAACTTTAACTACGGTCGTTTTAATAATAATTTCGTCCATCATTGATTTCCGTCGTTGTTTACCAACGGTTTGTTCCATCGGTAAACTACTAATTTCTTGTAGTGAACAGAGTCAGAGGTCCTCTCCTTTATTGAAACAAATTAATATAAGTTGAGGTAAGTACTGTCTTCAAGTGAGAGCTCCTCTACCATTCAAAGTGTTTTTCTCATCTTTGAGTTGCTACTAAAGTTTCAATTGAAATTTAAAATCATCTCTTAATTTTAGTTGGGTGTCCATTCTGAATCTTTTTGATTAGTTTCATTAAAAGACCATCATCTTTCAACAATAAAACCAACAATTTATAATAAAAAAGAAGGCTCAAATAATAATAAAAAAGACATGTTTGGTATGCGAAACTCTTTCTATTATCAACCAATGCCCAGTAGGTAAAATCAGTTAACTTCAATGAAACCATTGCATTGGGTTGTCAATAGAATGGGAAGACATGTCCAACTATTGGTAATAGGTTAGTTTTGGGCACATTGAGTAAAGCATTTTGGTAATGACTTATGCACGATAACAATCCAGTAAGGTCAGAGGATGGAAGTACTATTATTCTTTTAACATATTAAAATCTTTACATTGTGGTTTAACTCCTTTTATTTTTATTTCATTCCTAAAACTAATGAAAAAGAAGAAAATCAGTGAAAGAATCGATAATTTCCCAAGTCTTTCAACTAAATGGCTATTGGACCGATTAAGATTCATGAGACATTCAGATGCTAATGTCACCTTTTGTCCTTTAACATGTTCTTGGTTCAACTGGTAATGTTGAGCCGAGACCTGTTGAATTCACACCCTCCTACATAACCAAATCAGTGGCCAATTTGGTTAAATTAAGAATGGTTTTCAGGAAAGTTGTTCCATTAAATGCATGTTTAAATTTAAACACAAGATTTCGATGAAGATTTAACAGAAAAGCATTTTCTCTCTGACGATTCTCCATGTTGCTCGCTATAATTTAAGTGACCTCACTAAGAAGACAATGTACATGGTTAACTCCATTTATTAATTGCATTACCCTCCATTAAAGGGTAGGGTTGTAAGGATTTTTTAATCAAACATGTGGGCTTATATGTGTGTAATTGTATATAAAGGCTATCATATAAAGTTGAACCCAATTAATTAAAGTGGTCTAATATGTTTATGGTATTTGGGCTTCATGCATCTATTTTAAGTGTGGGCTCTATATG
>JANZLD010000004.1:47534512-47545570 GCA_026413575.1 Erythroxylum carthagenense | reverse complement strand
TGCATACATGATTTAAAATTGCTCATGAATTGTTTGAAAATCAAGCATTTTGAGATGATGATATCTACTATTTACATGCGAAATTACTATGATTTCGAAAATGTACGACGGCAATGCGCTTTTGAAAATAGTTTTACTTGTTTCTTTATTATAAATATGTTACCCACGAGCTTTATAGCTCACCCCTTTCTCCTCCTTCTAATCAGGCGATGATCAAGAGATCGAGTAGGTCAAGAGTTAAAGCATCACTCCGAATTAGCATATTTTTGTATTGTCAAGTTATATTTATGGAATTCAAGGCTTTAGTCACATTTCAAGTTTTATTAGTTCAAGTGCATTTTTTGTTTTTGGTTCTTGAACTCAAATGATGTATTATGGCTTGAAATGCCTTTAAAGCTTTGTAACACTTTTACTTTTGTTCTTAATGAAACATGATTTTGGATTTTGGAAATTTCATGTGTTTTTGTATAAGTTCATTTTTATTTTGAGTTTGAATTAATGATGGTTGTTGGGAAGTTAGGGTTGCATCTAATAGAGTAAATGTTGGGGTTGAGTAGTTGGAAGAGTTTAAGTTTGCATTATTTGAGGTCGGGTGTGTTCGCCGCGACGAGAAGATTTGCTCGCCGCGGCGAAAGATTTGCTCATCGCGGCGAAGGTAAAAATCGTGGGTTCGTCGCGGTGAAAGTTCATTTGCTCGCCACGGTGTGAGTTCCTGATATATTCGCCACGGCGATGCCCACCTTTGCTTCCGAAGGACTTTTCTTCTAAGTTTCCAACTTCCAAGTCTTTCCTCCACGCCCCAAGCCTCATGCTTCCGTGTCCGATGTTGGGCTCCGGAAATAGGGTCCAACACTACTTGATTAATATGTTGGACAGCTAATGGGTGTGACCTCTAAACTATGAACTATGATGGGACCGAAGTGTGCAACAGTGACATGTGACTTGTAATGGTGTGGCACGTCCATGGTGCCGATGCAACATGCAAGCTGCGATGATCTAGGTTGTAACAGTGCGAGATGTAGTTGCAATCGACAACATTGGTGTGAGGTGCGTACTATGATGCAAGGTAGAGGAGACGGCGATGAAGGGTGGTGGAGGATGGATGATGAGCGATAATGCAAAGATTGAGAGAGGAGAGTGAGCGAAAGAGGCAGCGACAATCAACAATATAGAGGAGGTGGGTGGGGGAGGTTTTATGGTTAAAATTTTTAAAAATTTCAATATAATCCTAAAAAAATTTAATCTTTTTCATTAAATTTTGGTAAGTGGCTAACATTTCAATAATTATTGGTACCGTTCGACCTATATGAAACAAGTAAGTATCATATTATTTACCATACTGCCTGATACTGTAATCTGCATCTCTAATCCTTCAATTAAGTTGCCATATTATTGTTTGATTTTGTTAGACTATTTTATGTCCCATGTAACTTATAATTTGAGTACCATGAAAAGCACCCAAGATAATGGTTATTGGGTATTAAATAATGGGTCTCAAATGGGTCAAAGACCTTTTCCTCTCTCTTCTAATTACCAAACGACATATCGGTTCGTGATACTATATAAGTTGAAAAAAGTTATTAAATAAGGAATTCTGAACCATTGAAAAAGTCACTAAAAGAAACAAGCAGAGAGGAAATAAAACTCTTTCAAGAAAATCAACATCTAATGAAAAACAATCATGGATACAGATACGCAAAATGAATCAATCCATAAATGTCTTACAATTGGTATCAGAGCATGGTATTGTTTGTTGCATTTCTGGAGTGTGATTTTTATGTTATTTTCTGTATTGCTTGCTTTCATACGACGCATATTTATTTTTGTTTTGTTTTGTTCTTTAATTTCCATGCATTTCTGAAACTGGTTTTTGGTCTTAACGATGGAAATGAAAATGAAAACCAATTAAATGTGATGAAGAACTGCAATGATGCCATCTTTGACATGTGTATGGTTGTTTTAAAGAACCGAATATGAATGTTGATATGTATGTGTTGACTAATCTTCGGTGTTGATATAACAATGCATAAGACAACATAAAAATAAACACACCATCGTGTTGGTATGAAAGAAAACTCATTACCAATATGTCTCTTCCTCTGTATCCATGATAATGCCATGCAAAATTGAAAATATAAAACCTAAAGTTTTTGGTATGAAGAGATGCTCTGGGTAAGGTTGGATGGTTTAGAGTGAGAAAATAAATGGGTTTGTATCATGTAATGACTATCGAATAAGACAGTGGTAGATTACATTTTGTTAGTTAATGCAAGAGAGGATTCTAGAAAGGACTTGTCAAGAAGAATCCATAAAAGAAGAAAAAAAAGTATGAAACAACAGATGAAACTAGCGAAGAAGAAGACGCCTCGCCTAGAAATAGCGCAGTGTCTGGTGTGTGCAGGGACAACGCTGCCTCCGAGCTTCCAGATGCTAACGTGTGCTCAGACGGGCTTTCAGACCCAAAAATTAGCTTTTGGACTGATTTTTGTTGAGTTTAATATTGAGTTAATAAATGTTATGGCCCAATAATAATGGATTATTTAATTCATAATTGATTTATACGTAATATAATTTTCAAAATTAGTGCCATATTATATATTTCTTTGGTACTTTGAATATTTTACATTATGTAATAGTTGGAATTAAAATTTCCTATTATATGTTGGGTGTAATACATGACATTATGGATGTTTAGAATAGTTTATTAGTCACCAAAGTGACCAAACTAATTAAATTAAATTTTGTCATGTATGATAATTGTCTAATTAAATATTTATTGCATAGAAAGCTTATTAGTCACAAAGTGGCCTAGCTTGAAAAATATTGAGCATTTAATTGTGATTTATTCAATTGTTCACTATGATATGATGCTAAAATGACATAAAGGTTGAACTGAGCAATTGAGATTATTAATTATAAAGCTAGGAAGTCACCCAAAGGTGGACCATTGCTTATAATTAGACATTAAAGGGACTTTGTCAACATATGTGGTTAATATGATTATATATCCAAAGATAACATACATGTTGATTAGAATATGATTGATTGTCCATTATAGTAAATTATATATATGCATCAGAATAGGTTACTACTATGTATTTAAATTTCACCCAAAGGAGAATTTAAATGCATAATCAAAGTTTATTAGGTAGTTTGAATTCATTTAGGTTTACTCAAAGCATTAATGTGTGGACTATATATTGTATGTGTAGCATCTACTAGTTTGTTCGCCTTAGGCAATGGCTTGATTAAGTTCAATGGTCTGAACTATAGGGATTGGTCCAAACAAATCTAGTTCCAACTGGGTGTAATGGATTTGGACTTCGCCATAGTCTCAGACGTAAGGCCTACAACCATAACTGAGGCTAGTTCTGAAGCTGACAAGTCTTATTTTGAAGCTTGGGAATGGTCTAATAGGCTGAGCTTGAATTTAATGCGAATGACGATTGCGGAAAATGTAAAGCTGTCAATGCCTAAAACGAACAATGCAAAAAAGTTCATGTTAAAGCTTAAAGAATACTCCCAATCTGATATAGCTGACAAGTCCATAGTAGGGACTTTAATGAGTGAGCTGACGACTAAAAAGTTTTGGTCACAACCCATTCATGATCATGTAACTCATATGTCAAACCTAGCTGCAAAGTTGAAATCCATGGGTATGGATGTGAGTGAGTCCTTTCTGGTATAGTTCATTATCAACTCCCTTCCTCTAGAGTTTGGCCAGTTCCAAGTGAATTATAACACTATTAAAGAAAATAGAACCTTCAAGAAATTAAGGCCATATTAGTTTAAGAGGAAGGGAGATTAAAGAAAATAAAAGAACACTCTGTTCATCTCACGTTTCATCAATGAGCTAATAGCAGTAAGAACAATCCAGGAAAGAAAGGCAAAGATAAGGATAAAGCTCTCAGCAAAGTTAATGAGGGTCGAATCAAGAAAGATAAGAGATGCCACTTCTGTAAGAAGCCTGGTCACTTTCAGAAAGATTGTCCTAAAAGAAAGGCTTGGTTCGAAAAGAAAGTTACATATTATGTCTCAATATTTTTTGAATCAAATGTTATTGAAGTGCCTAATAATACTTGGTGGTTAGATTCTGGTGTAACTACTCATGTGACACATGTTAAAACAGAGATTCCTTTCAATTTAGACCATAAACTGAACTAAAAAGATCTTGTATATGAGAAACCGAATGAAGGCACAAATAGAGGGCATTGGGACATATAGATTGATCTTGGACACTAGGTGTTACCTAGATCTAGAAAAGTGTCTTTATATTCCTAAATGTGCTAGGAATTTAGTTTCTATTGCAAAAATGGCTAATGATGGTTTTAACTTTAAGATTGGAAATGGTGTTTTTTCATTTTATAAACATAAGCACTATTATGGTTCTGGTACTTTAATTGATTGTTTATATCGTTTCAATCTTGATATTGATTTTGCTAAATCTCTATTTCATGTTGACCATAGTATAGGAAGTAAACGTAGTGCACAAAAGGAATGTTCTATTTTTTGTGGCAAAAAAGATTAGGTCATATATCCAAAGAAAGGATACAAAGGTTAGTTAAAAATGAAATCTTACCTCCGTTGGATTTTGTTGACTGAGATATATGTGTGGATTGCATTAAAGGTAAGCAAACCAAACATATATCAAAGCATCCAGCCACAAGAAGTAACGCATTACTTGAATTAATACACACTGACATCTGTGGTCCTTTTGACATTCCTTTTTAGGGCAGCGAAAAATATTTCATTACCTTTATTGATGACTTCTCACGATATGGATATATTTATCTGCTACATAAGAAGTCTCAATCTGTGGACATCCTAGAGGTGTTCATTAATGAGATAGAAAGGTAATTAGATAGAAAAGTAAAGATAGTGAGGTCTGATAGAAATGGTGAATATTATGAAAATTTTAATGAAAATGGACAATGTCCATATCCATTTGTAAAGTTAGTCGAGACATATGTGTGCAATAAACAATGCCTGGTAAACCACAACAAAATAGTGTAGCTGAAAGGCAGAATCTACTTTTATGAAAATGGTTAGGAGCATGTTAAGTAATAGTACTATACCTTTATCATTGTGAATGCATGCATTAAAGACCGCTGCGTATCTGCTAAATAGGATTCCTAGTAAGGTAGTTCATAAGACACCTTATAAACTATGGACATGAAGAAAACCTAGTTTACGACATCTTCACATTTGGGGTTGTCTGACAGAAGTAAGGTTGTATAATCTACATGAAAAGAAGCTTAATGCGAGAACCGTTAGTGGTTATTTCATCGACTAACCTGAAAAATCAAAAGAGTATAGATTTTATTGTCCTAACCATAGTACGAGAATAGTTGAGTCTGGAAATGCTAGGTTCATTGAGAATGGTCAAATCGGTAGGAGTGGAGAATCACGAAAAGTGGATACACCCGAGAATCAAGTAGAAACTACTCCAAGATGAGTAGACACTACCACATCAGACGTGATTCCACCGGTTGTTATTTCTCTTGTTACATCACGGATACGCAATATACCGGAACAACAAATTAATGTTCCAATTCCATAAATTGAACATATTAATGATGAACCAGCTAATGGTAATCAAGTTACAAATGATCAAGTAATGTTAGTAGACATAGCATTACGAAGGTCTGTAAGGTAAAGAAGACCAACTATTTCAAGTGACTATGAAATTTACTCACTTGAACATGAATGTGACTTGAGCATTGATGAGGATCCAGTCTCATTCAAACAAGTCATAGAATGTAACAATTTTGAAAAATGGTTCAATGCTATGGAAGAAGAGTTGAAATCGATGGATGGCAACAAAGTCTGAAAATTAGTTAAGTTGTCGGAAGGTGCAAAACAAGTGGGCCATAAATGGGTTTTTAAGACCAAATATGACTCACAAGGTAATATTGAAAGGTATAAAACCAGACTTGTTGTCAAAAGTTACACTCAAAAGGATGGTATTGACTATAAAGAGACCTTTTCTCCAGTTTCAAAGAATAACTCTTTAAGAATTGTTATAGTACTAGTGGCTCATTATGATTTAGAGCTTCACCAAATGGATGTAAAGACTACCTTTCTAAATGGTGACTTGGAAGAAGAAGTTTATATGGATCAACCAGAAGGTTTCGTGAACACAGGAAATGAATGATTAGTTTGTAAATTAAAGAAGTTAATATATGGATTGAAGCAAGCTTCCCGACAATGGTATATGAAGTTTGACTTATTTATTTTAATAAAATATATTTAATTTTTATTAATAAATTTTTTAATATGAGATTAAAATACAATTATTTATAAAATTTATTTATCTCTATATTTTGTTTGATATTTAATTACTAATAGTAATTATAATATTAATAACTAACATATTTTAATTTTTATTTGAAAAATAGAAACTGTTAATTTTAATAAATAAATATTTGTCCGTGAATAAAATTTTAATAAAAATTTCACTGTTTATTTTTAATAAATACTGTATAAGAAAATAAGTTGATTAATTAATTTATCTCTCATATTTATTTAATACAAAATATTAGCACTAAATAAAATATAACTATATTAATATTAATAATCAAATTTTTTTGTTAGAAGAAAAATAAAAAATAAAAACTAATAATTATAAAAAATAAATAAAATTACCTGTGTTAAAAGATTGTTTGGCTTGATGGTAGGTAAATAGGAGTATTTTACCTTACCATTTACGCAGTTAGATTAATGATAAGTAAAAAGAAAAATGAAGGATGTTTATAAAACATTTTTTTGGACCATACATAAGTAGGAAGTGTAGTGCTTTTTACTAGTAGATTTTGGTCTCTTTTTTTATGTAGTTAATTCGAATATATATATATAGTTCCTATTAAAAGAAGAAAAGGAAACGTGAGGGTAGCAACTACTACCAACATGAAGGAAGCAGAATTTTATAAATATAAAAAGAGTACAACCGATAAGTGTAGAAACCACGGGGGGAGGTCTTCTTTTTCACTAATCCTGTGCCAACTAAATCATTTTATAATAAATTAATGAAATGTGTGAATAAGAATGAGTAAAACAGGAACACAGTATCTGTTCATAAGCAGAATTTGCAATAAATTGGAAAATATATATTTAGAAAATTGTGAAGTTGCCGTGGACAAGTATAATTGATTTTATCAACTGTAGGAGGGGACATTCAATGATAATTTAATACACTCACACGACAGACCCTACCTGCCTCCATCTTCCCCTCCTACTCTGTCTCGCCTCTCCTTTAAATATCACCTCTACATCACATTAATGCCAAAACCGCAAAATCTCTCTACCCCTTCACGTTCAGATTCACATTCCTCTTATACCAAAATCATATATTCGAAGCCTTGCACGGCCATCTCGCTCCAATTCTCTCCAGAGTTTGAAGTAATTAAGAACAATGAAGATCGCTTCTCTCTTCAGGAACAGACAAACTACTACGCGGACAATCCCTTCTTGGCAAAAATGGCCTTCATGCAAACAACCAGAGACTCTATCTTTCAGGGAAAGAGACGACATGTTCAAGACTGTAAACTCAGTTTTCTTCAGCCCTTCTGATGGCGTTGAAACACCAGACTCATGGTTCACGAGCGCATCATCAGAGGCCACTAGCTTCCCCACTCAGTCCGACGACTTCGATGGGGAATCAGTGGAGATGATTGTAAGAGGCGTAGTGAGATCCGAGAGGCTATTTTTCGAGCCCGGTGACACGAACTCGATCCTCGAAGAGTCAAAGCCTGGAGGGTTTCCGTTCAAAGAAAGCGTTGTCTTGGCTATGGAGTCAGAGGATCCATACATTGACTTCAGAAGGTCAATGGAGGAGATGGTGGAGTCTCACAGCCTCAAAGACTGGGACTGTTTAGAGGAGTTGCTGGGATGGTATTTGAGGGTTAATGGGAAGAAGAATCATGTGTTTATAGTAGGAGCATTTGTTGATCTCTTAGTTGATATTGCAGGTTCCGGTTCCGGTTCCGGTTCTAGCTGTTGTGATTCGGTTACTTCATTTTCTTCTGCTCTTTCATCTTTTCCTTCATCTCCTTTGTGTTCTGTTAGGGGACGGAATGAGGAAGATAAAACTCTGTTTTCTTGACCTGATTGTACATTTTTTATGTGTGAATATTAGTAGGATTAATTATAAAGGGAAGAAAAGGAGATTGACGGTTTCTCTGTCCTCATATTGATGAGACGATGCCTAATTGATAAGGGAGTTCTTGACTTACGTTAGATGCACCGTTCTCGTATTTATAGTTGTTTAAAATTTGAGGTTAGAATTTTGTTTAATTTAAAAATGAATAATTTTAAAATATTTTCTTATAATTAAAATCCTTCTAATTCACTTCGTAAAAAAAAACTAATTTATTGTACAAAGATGTTAATGCCATGCTATCTCAGCGTCATCGGATCTGATTTCGAGAAGAGATCTACATAGGACACTTCCTGAACTGTAAATCCCAGCGTTTGTACTTCCATCTGTTAAGACATTTCGACCAGACGCTCATTCTAAGAAACAATGAAGCAACTTCTTTGCAGTGTCTGTATTTAGTGCAAGACAGACGAAATGCCATTTCACCATGCATAAAAAAAAAAAAACCCAAAAGTTATAAACTATAAAATCAGCAACCAAATTTAGATAGTATTTATGTCCGAATTGACCACCCGCCACGCATATATAAAAACTTGAAATAGATTAAAAAAGGAAAAGAAAAGAACTTCCCATACATTTTCTGTCCCGTAGCAATCATGAGAGGCCAATATCGCAAAAATGGGTTGGGATCCGATATTGCATGCAATAAAATAACTACAAACTTTTTTGTATTTTAATTTTTACAAGTCAATATCACTAAAATTCTATAAAATAATTAACACATAAATCATAATAAAACATTAATATTAATTTATACTTTATTCTAAAAATTAATTATTTCAATGTCGTATCCCTCAAAATCACTTTTGAAATCGATCTATTTCAACTATCGTAGCCGTATAAGTGTCCAACTTCTAATGGTCTTTACATAACTAGTTGAGAGAATTCTACAACTATTGCTGAGAGAGTTAGGCAAGGAATGCTAGCTTTCTTAGAACTTAAGTCTATTTATAATAGGTTTTGAATATTTTAGTAATTTACTTCTAATTAAATTCTAATTTCAATTAAACTTTAATTAGAATTTAATTAGAATTAAATTACTAAAATATTCAAAACCTATTATTAAACTTTAATTAGAATTTTTTATTTGGACATAACTGGTATTTAATAATACCATAATTCTAATTAAATACCAGTTATTATTAAATACCAGTTATGCTCACATAAAATCCAATATCTCATATTAACCATTATTTATTAAATATCATATATTTAATTATAAAGTTTATCAAACTTTGTAATCATGTCTAACTTGATTAAAATATGTTTTTCTATCTTCAATTTGTTCTTTATATGACCCCCCATTAGATTTCTAAATATGTTAACAATAGGTACAAATTATAACCCTAATTTATATTTAGGATTAGATAAATTAAACTTCTTTAATTCCCCAACTAAAAAATTTATATTCATAGATTAAGATTGATATCTAACATGACATCTTTACCACTCAAATATTTATGAATGTTAAAGTAGTTTTGTAGCACCTTACTCTCACAAGACTTGTACTCGACATCTTAGGTGATGTCCGAGTGCGAATCCCGTAAGGGTGACATGCTAGAATAATCGAACACTTGAAACTCGGTAGAAATTTTTTTTTGAAAAACAATATACGCATATGCGGAAATCAACAATCAAATTTCGGACCCATTCTTTTCTTTCATAACATCAAAAACACATTTATTATTATTATTACACTGAAGATCATTCTCATTTACAAACCTTTCCACTTTGAAAAGTTATTACATATCGAAACATATTCAAATATGTATGATACAAAAATTGCGAAATACTCAATTTGATACAAAAATAAGAAAATACAAATGTAGACATCACTTGATCCCGACCTCTATCTCTTACTTGAATGCAGTGGTTATACTCCGGTTTGCCCAATGGGATAATTCTTCTGAGCCTGAGAAATATTACAAATTTTAGGTGAGTTTTGCAAACTTAGTGAGTGACTATCCTCAATGGCTCACTCAATCACATAGCACATACAGTTCATATAATCACATCATTCACTTCATTTCATTTATAATCATGTTAATCACTAACATTTCAAAATCATGCTGCACTTCATTCACACATGTTAATTTAGCACATAGCATCACATATCACTTTCAGAGCAATCGTACTGATAATTTCCTTTGTACGAAATACACATATCACTTATAAATGCAATGTGCAAGTGACTCATTTTTCTTATTTTGTTGTGACAAGTGCTTTTTAATTAGCTCATATCCCTTATGGATACCGAGCTGGCCTATATCTTTTGTGGATACCGAGTTGTATTATATAATGTACCATATTCTTTAAAGGATACCGGGTATATTCACACTAAGCCTAAGACTCTTTTTCACATTCTAAACTTTAAGATCTTTTCGGTGGCAACTCTAATCACAACTGTCTTTATGTTTTATACATTCATGTAATGAACTGCATCACATACACATTTTTAATCAATCAAATAATTTCATATTCACAATCACTTTCACATTCATCATCGGACCTTGGTTCGACATTTAACAATTAAGTTGAGAATCACTTTTCTTATTCATATGCACATTAACATTCAGAATACATTTATCATTAGACCGTGGTCTGGCATTCAACATAAATGTTGAGACACACTTATTTCTTCTCATTCATATATAAGTAGCACTTCAATATCACATTTATTCATCAAGTCTCGGACCTTCATTGTTTGGCATCAACATAAGCAAATCATATTCATATCAATTATATTCAAATTGCATAATAATCATAACCGTAGTTATTCAATGCAGAAATTGAAGTTTAGAATAAATAATGAAATGAGACCATCGATGTTGGGACCCGATCCGGAAACCGGATCCCAACCGGAAAACGAAGGAAACAAGGCGAATTCAAATAGGATAAATTGA
>JANZLD010000004.1:47426982-47440791 GCA_026413575.1 Erythroxylum carthagenense | reverse complement strand
AGTTTCATTGGACCTTCCCATTTAATTCTAAGATCATCCAAGATTATCTTCAGCCACAAAAGTTCACAAATTCCAAGATTATAGATGTTATTATTATCTAGTTTCTTATTGATTACTTGTTTGATTTGTTTCTAATGATATTTCAATCTTGTTAGTTTAATTTAGTTTATGTTTTAATCTAACAAATTCCTTTATTATTGATTAGATAACAGTAGTAAGGTTTGACTTAATAATTATATTATTTCTCATAGGATCAAGCTCAACCTATTGCTACACTAGTATAATACAATAAGTCTACTTGCATATATTTTCATACTAGGATAGTAGAGAAAAAAATCGATTAAATTTTTGGCGTCATTATTGGGGACTAATGTAGTATATAAAGAGACATGATAATTGTTAATCCAGTCCTTTTTGTTTACTTTTGTATTTATTCTTCTATTTATGTTTTAATTCTTTGTTTTATGTACTCTTGTTGATTTAATTTCAAATGTGTGACACCTGGTATATGATAAGATGCAACTCCTCTGAAGAGGGTCCAAAAATTGAGAAAGGAAGAGAATTGTCAAAATTTGAATAAGAATTGTATTTTTTTGCATATCTCTAAAGTTTATAGCAAGTATTACTCATATATAAAATTCTAGTACCTTTAAATGGAAACTAATAATTTTAATACAATATCTAATTCCATAATTTATAGGATACCTTGTAATCCTATAATTTATGAGATATTCTAATATAATAGGAAACTTAATAAAATATAGTCAATCAATCAATCGATCAATATATATGATTTTTCCACACTCCCTCTCAAGTTGGTGAATAGGTATTCTCCATTCCCAGCTTGGATATAATAATCTAAAAAATTGAGTTGCTCAAATCTTTGGTGAAAATATCAGCCAATTGACCATAAGTAGACACATAAGGAGTACAAATTAATCCACTTTCTAACTTTTCCTTGATAAAGTGCCTATCGATTTCAATGTATTTTGTACTATCATATTAAACTGGGTTATGAGCTCTGCTGATTGTAGATTTATTGTCACAATAAAGTCTCACAGGGCCAGCCCATTTAATCTTTAAATCTCTAAGAATAATCTTCAACCAGAGTAGTTTACACACACCTTATGCCATCTCCAAAATTCAGCCTCTACACTTGATCGAGCCACTACACCTTGTTTTTTACTTCTCTAAGCCACAAGGTTCCCACTAAGAAAAGTGCAATATCCCGAAGTTGATCTTCTATCAATAATAGATCCAGCATAATCAGCATCATTGTATGCCTCAAGAACCAAACTTCCATTTCTTTTGAACAAAATACCCTTTCTTCGTGTTCCTTTAAGATATTGAAGTACTCTTTAAGCTACTTGCATATGAAATTCCTTTGGACTATGCATAGATTGACTAATTACACTTATTGCATATTCTATATCTGATCGTGTGTGAGAAATAAATTAGTCTTTCTGCTAGGCATTGATACATCCTCTATCTACTGCATCCTCCTTCTCTGCTTTTCCAAGCTTGAGATTTGGATCAATAGGAGTGCTTGTAGGTTTGCATGCTGTCTTACTTGTTTCCTTGAAAAGCTCTGTAACATACTTTTCTTACAAGGTAAAAATTCCATGTCGAGAATGTACAACTTTAACTCCAAGGAAATACTTCAACCTTCCCAATGCCTTAATCTCAAATTCCTTAGCTAATCATTGACTCAGCAATTGTTTCTCTTTATCATTATCTCCCACTATTATGTCATCAACGTATACTAGAAGAGCTTTAACTCCCTTTGAAGGAGAGTGTTTGATAAACAATGTATGATCACCTTGACTTTATTTGTATCTCATAGCCAACATAACTCTAGCAAGTCTTTCAAGCCATGCTCTAGCCAATTGCTTAAGGCCATATAGCGCCTTCTTCAACTTATACACAATATAAACATCCAAATTCTTCCCATAACCTGCTGGAACTTCAATGTAAATTTTTTCTTCTAGATCTCCAAGACATGCATTCTTGACATCAAACTATTGTAGTTCCCAATCATAATTAGTTGCTAATAACAATAATAATCTAACCGTATTCATCTTTGCAACTAGAGCAAAGGTCTCTAAATAGTCAATCCTATAATTATGATTATAACCTTTTTCTACCAATCGCGCCTTGCATCTCTTAATTAACCCATTTGTCCTATGTTTCACCATATATACCCACTTACAACCTACTAGTTTCTTTCCTATTGGTAACTTCACTAATTCCCAAGTTTTGTATTTTTCCAACACCTCCATCGCCACATTCATAGCTTGTTTCCATTTTTCTTTAGATAAATCCTCAAATAAGGTGGTGGGGATGGTAATGATATTTAGGCTCATAAGGAAGGCTCTGGGAGATGGTTAAAATTTTTTAAACGATAAGCTATGTGCAAGAGGGTATAATGGTCATTTTGTACACTCTTTGATTCCTTTTCTGATGACAATAGGAAGGTCCTGCTGATCATTATCCATATGAACTTCAGTTTCCTTTTGTAATTCAAGATTAGGAATCGTTAACTCATGTGAAGAATTTGAGTTGGACTTTTAGACTTGTGTAGGTTTAGGAACAACCATCTTCTTTCTTGTGAACACCTTGCCTTTGTCAAATCTCACATCTCCAAAGGGAGAATCAAGTTTTTCTTGTGGTTCACTTAGTGCTTCTAGATAGGGTTTAGACATGGATTGTTTAGGAGTAAGGTTAGATGGTTGTTTTGGCATATGGTTTAGACAAGATGAATAAGAAGGTAAGGTTGGTGTTGTTAAGGATGTTAAAAAGGGTCCAGCCCGATTTTGGCTCGGGTTAACCGAGCCAAGGGCCAAGGTCGAGTGGGCCTGGCCCGTGGCTTGATCGTTACTTAAAATATGATGTCGTTTTTTACGGGTTTCTTTAATATATATATATATATATATATGACCTGGCCCGCCCGCGGCCCTCGTAGTCGGGCTAGGCCATGGGTTGGTCTATCCCAGCCCGTCGGGTGACATCTCTAGGTGTTGTAGAATTGGACACAGGAATTAGATCTAGCAAAAAATTTCCTTGTCTTCCCTAACTGAATTCTCCCCCTAAAGATAATTATTATTGAAATACGATTCTTGTTCATTGAATGTGACATCTATTGAGATATAAAGTTGCTTTGATGAATAGGGATAACATTTATACCCTATATGAGTTGAAAAATAGCCCACAAAGACACATTATAGAGCCCTAGGATCTAATTTTGTCTATTATGAACATGAACAAATAACAAACACCCAAAAATTCTAGGAATAAGATTGCTGGTAGTATTTAGATTTGGGTAAAATGCTCAAGGGACGTCCATAGGACTTTTGAGACTCAAGACTCTAGAAGGCTCTCCGCTGTAAGAACTGCTTCCTCCCAAATGTCTTAGTCATATTCTTTTGGAATAATAGAGCTCGTGTTTTTTCAAGGAGATGATCATTTTTTACTGTACTACCCCATTTTGTTATGAAGTATACTCATAAGAAGACTCATGAACCATTTCTTCTTTTTGAAAGTATGGGATAAGAACTCGATTGAAATAATCCTTGGCATTATCTATCCTAAACTTTTGATATTAGTCCTAAATTGGTTTTTGATCATGGAGAAAAAAATTGGGAGCATGTTACTAACATTAGATTTATGTTTGAATAAAAAAATCCAGGTAACACGAGTATAATCATTGATAAAAGAAAAAAATCATCTTGTCCTAGAAGTACTAGAAACAATAGATGGACCCCAAATAATTGCTAATCAGAAAAGGCACATGCTTGTGATTAGCAAGCTCACATACCACACAATGAAAATTTTCAAAATCATGGTTTGTAAATAAAGAGGAAAACATAATCTTAGTAATTCGAAATGATGGATGTTGTAACTGATAATGGTTAAGCAAAGCTTTTTCTTTATTGGATGCAATAGAATCTGATATGAAAGAATGAGATAATTTGCACTTAGTTATATCCAACTAAATTGGTGCTTTAAGATATTAGAGGCCTTCTCATTCTCTAGTAAGTCCAATCATCCTACCTGGATCCTGGTCTCAAATACACAATGACTATTGCAAAAAAGTCACATTACAACATAAATCTTGGGTGAGTTTTTGTATGGAAACAAGGTTGGTTGATAATTTAGGAACATAAACAACATTTCTTAAGAGTTATTGATGGACTTATTTTGATATTCCCTAGACTTGCTACAGTTGTTAAAGATCCGTCAGATATGACTCCCTTTTCAACTTCTTGGACATGGAGTGTAGGTTGAGAAACATGTGGATAAATGGGTCATATGGTCTGTAGCTTCTGAGTCCACGACCCAAGAGTTGGTAAAGCTTGTATTTGAGGCATTTAATCCAAAGAAAAATGGAAACTTACCTGAATATGCCAAAGAACAAGTACCCGAAGGCTTTTCATGGCCGTTTATAAGAGATCTTACTCTCTGAATCTCTTATTGATTAAGACTACTCTGTTTTTGTGATGCTAATTCCACTAATTGCTGGAATCAAGCAGTTTCTTCCGACCATGTAGTAGTGATATTTCTTGTTTCTTCAACTTTTGATATTTTCCTCTTTCTACAAGGAGGCTAAACCTTAGGCACTTCCAACAATAAAGGCTGGAAGAAATGTGCTGTTTTAGAGCACAATAATCAGCAATGAAGGCTAAGATGAAAGAGATAAAACAAAGAGGAGACAACAATGAAGGTTGAAATGGAAGGAAGAAAATAGGGTGTAGCAATGAAGGCTGAACCAAAGGAGAAAAAAATAGAGATATGTTTGCAGCAATAAAGGCTGGAAACAACTTGATCCAAAGAATCTAACTTGGCTCTGATATCATGTCAAAATTTGAATAAGAACTGTATTTTTTGCATATCTCTAAAGCTTACAGTAAGTGTTACTCATATACAACATTCCAGTACCTATAAATGGAAACTAATAATTCTAATGCAATATCTATTCCCAAAATTTATGGGATACTCTCTAATCCTATGATTTATGAGATATTTTAATATAATAGAAAACTTAATAAAATACAATCAATCAATCAATCAATATACATGACTTTTCCCCAAGAACAGTAATCCAAGTAGATCAATAGCTTAAAATAATAGAAAGGAAGCATAGGACTTTAATGGCAGCATAGGACTTTGTTGGACTATATAAAGCTATCATTAATAGGACATGGTCCAATATTATAAGATAAATGATTCATCCAAACAACTTCGAGATCACACTGAATATCATCCAAAATTTACAATAGTTGTATTTTGATGGGTTTTCAAATGAAGATCCTAATGCGTATATTGCAAACTTCCTGAAGATATGTGCTACATTTAAAGTTTAGCAACCAATGATGCTATAAAGTTGAGGTTGTTTCCATTCAAACTAAAGGATCAAGCAAAGCATTTGGTTGAAGTCACTACCTACAACTTCAATTATCATAAGGGAACAACTTAATGAAGAAATAGAGTCCAAGTACTTTCAACCAGCCAAGACTCAGAAGCTAAGAAAAGATATCTTTGCCTATGGACAGCCCAACAATGAGACATTATACTCCTTATAGGACAGAGATAAGGATCTACTTAGGAAGTCTCCATACCACAGGTTACCAACATAGTTACAAGTTCAAAATCTCTATAACAGTCTAGACTATGCAACAAAGTAGATGGTTAATGTAGTAGCTAGGGGAACCTTGAATAGCAAGACTCCTAATGATGCTTTAGCCTTGATTAAGGAGATGATGATGAATAATTACCAATGACAATAAAGTAGGAGAAGGGCAAAAGATGATTTGGTGTACACAATGCTGATGCAGCCATAACATCGAAAACTCAAATAAGGCACTCATAAGGAATATTGATAGCTTGAGTGGAGCAGTACGACTAACTCAACAATTATATTATGATTTATATTGGGGATGTCACAATAATCGTGAATGTGAAGTTGACAATCTCTTTGCTAAGTCAATTGTTATGGTCCCATATATAGGATCTGGTTATGGGTTGTTGAAGAATGCAGTCGTATTCGTGGAATTGTTGTTGCGAAGAACTCTTGTTAGTATTTCTACCTTTCTTATTAGGATTGGGCATGAAGGGGATGAGAGCTCATTTAGAGAGAACACTCTAATCTCTGGATTAATGTATTTGGAGTAGGCAAAAACTTGCTTCAGTCGTTTTCCTTTATTCATAATATATAGGCGTTAATGCCACTGTTGCAATTACAATAATTAACTACTATCGCGACTTAAAGAAAAGTAATTGCAAGAATGCTAAAATTTAAAAATGACCAATTCCAAGCTATTCCTCAACTGCTGCAACGTTCTTCTGGCCCCACTTCCTGTGAGAATAGCGTCGGTAGACCTTAGGACCCATAACATCACTCCCCTCCCTGTCAATGAGCTTGTGCTCAAGCAAAAAGGAAGGATAAGAGTTGCGAATAGAAGCAACGTCTTCCCAGGAAGCATCGGCTGGAGAGAGTCCTTGCCAATGAATAAGCACCTGTTGACTACCATGGAAAGTACGGCGGTCCAGAACCGCCTGTGGTTGAGGTGCCTCAACGGTAGAAGAAATGGGAGGCAATGATGGAGTTGTCCCAACGGGAGGATCCCATGATACGACTTTAAATAGGACACATGGAAAACTTTCCGTACCTTGGGATTCTCTTTTATGGCATAATTCTATCTCTCCTAAGGCATCCTTCATATTGTGGCTTGCTATCCTCAATAGACTCAAGACTAAATGTCGTTTGCATAGAAATGTCGACATTACTTGCTTTTTGTGTAAATTGGAAGTTGAAGACCGTGATCACCTCTTTTTCTTATGCTCATACTCAAAAGTGGTCTGGAGTAGGATCCTACATTTGTTATTGAGAACGGCCTCTCCCTACTCTTGGGACCACGTTTTTGCTTGGGCAATTAGATACTCCCGGTAGGGTTATCCTAATGCTATCATCTATCAAGGCGCTTTTCTTTATACCATATATGTCCTTTGGAAGGAGTGTAACTCGCGATTATTTGCTCATAAGGAAACTGGAGCCTATCGGGTTGCGACGAACATAATTAATTGGATTCGATCTTCTTTAATAGCAAAAAATCTGCACACTACCTGATCTACTGACATGAAGTATAGTTGGCACCTTTAGCTTGGTCATGTAAATAACTTGTGTTAGATTTGCTTTCTTTTGTTGTATATAGTCTTGAACTCATTGTAATGTTGGTTTAGATATATATTTTCCTTTTATTTTTTCAAAAAAAAGTATAAATATTCATTTAATCTTACATAAAGATGACTTAAACTCGTTCTCCTCTCATTTTATACATACTAATTTTTATCTTCGAAAATGTTATTAAGGATATGACTTCCATTCCTTACTATATTGGAGTGTATGGAGTATTGGGATATAAAAACACTGTTTATCCAATCATTATATATTACAAGCATCTTTTTTCATTCCTTACCCATTCCTTTCTTCCCATACCAACTATCCAAGCACCCCCTAACTCATTCCTTATCAACTGAAAAATTGATATAGGTTGATTTACTTTTTTCAAAACTATGTATATCTACTAACTTTTTTCATGTAGACTTACTTTTATGGAAGGGAAATGAAAATAATTAAAATATAACTTGTTTTATCCTCACTTTATACGTTATCTAAATTTCAAGATTTTAAATGTTAAGCTTATTCAAAAAATATATAAAATTTAATTCATTTATAAATATTAAATAAATTATTTCCATATTAACTAATTTATATTTTCAATTAACAAGGAGCGAATTGATAAAATTTTCAAGAACAAAAAGAATTTATACATTTGTAGGAGAATGTGTTCTTAATTTTCTATATTTAGGTGTTATGTAAGATTGAGTAGTTTTTTAATGAAATATATGTACACAAACCTAAAATTGTATTTTTATAATAAATAAAAAATAATTCATCAACTTCTAAAATTAATATCGAATGATATTTGAATTTAAATAATATTTGATATAACTATAATAAGTCTATTTTTACTTAATTAATATGATGTTTTAATAATTTCAATTATTAACTTATTTTAAACATATTTTTTAGGTATACCAATTCCTATTTCAAATCTATTTTTTCCAAAATTATAGTCATTCTCATTCCAAGTTTTGATTTTCATTGCTTATCTCCTTGCCTCGTAAGTCTGATTTTTTTTTATATCAATATATAATGGGAGAAGAGAAAATGTAGAGAAACTAGAACCAACGTATCTTCATTAATAAAGCTCTAATAGAGGATTGCAAAGTATCCATTAAGAACAAATTTATTCTCCCGTGCAGCCAGGGATGGATGTCACAGATTAAGAACATAGCTTATCTAACTAGCAATAAATTGGTTGTGAATCTCTGGCTACCTTCAGGGACAATGAATCCGTATTCTAATTGCTTTCATTTGTTCTGCATATTAGGTTAGATGAGGGGTTCCAAGGGACAACTATTCCCTGCACTACGAGGCCTGTAAATAGCTCATTGCCTGCACTTAGTGAATTATTTATTGAAATATACGAACAACTTTAATAATTTAACCTTTTGGGTTGAGTTATTTCTCAGCAAAGTATTGGAGTCTTTATGATCAGTAGATCTCACGCCTACCTCATTACTTTGATGGATTTGGGGAGGGTTTTACTTTGATGTATTTGGGGAGTGTTTAATCTATTTTCCATTCCTAGACCTGGGATGATGGTTTCTTGATAGTATTCAAAGATGTATATCTTCAATTTTCTTGCTAGTATCCCAAGAAGGATATTAGAAGTATTGTGTTTAGTCCTTTTGCAAAGTTTGCTTGTATATCTTCTACAAATTATTAAGAAATTGAAGATATGCAGTATATGAAATTCAAAGCCACCTTTAATGTCTTAAGGTGGCAAAATTATTGTGTACACACTTGACTTTTCCTTCACAAGTGGTTTCGTGGATACCAAGTTATGACTAATAGTAATTTTTATGCTTCTCAGGAGGGTTACCTTACATTTTGCGGTGGATTTTGGAGCAACTTTAGTATGGGTAAGAGTTCCTCTCAGACAAGTCTGTGAACTCTTTATTTGTTAATTTATTCAATTAAAAAATTACTTGTGGATTTAGAAACATTGGGTTTAGAGAGGAGGTTAAAATCCTCCTCCTAGACCATTGTTCTTTTGAAAGATTCCTCCTAGACCATTGTTAATACTGTGAAGCTTATCTTTCCTATCTATCCCAAAAGTGTTCGTGGAATTGGAGAACACTTTTGTTTGTGTGAAATGACTTGTGTCAACTTTCATAGTAGATCTTCAATTTAAAGTTGGGAGGAGCTGCATGTTTCCCTTTAGATAGAAATCGTAAACAATGTGACCAAGGTTCTCCGGAAATTTGGGACGTAGTATTCTAAGTCTTTACCTCACGCATTGGTTTGCTGTTTGTCATGGTGTATGGTATAACTCATGTCATGGTATAGTTTTGAGACAATTTCTCAATTCCATAAAAGAGAACAAAAGCACAAACATTCCAATCACTTTCTTTCTGTTTATACAGGAATGGATGCTCAGATGTTGAATCCTGAACAAACAGTTAATCAGGTGTGTGATGCATCACACTCTGCATAGTGATCCAAGGGTGTAATCGGATGATTATTGATCTTTCCTCATTTCGTACTATAACCACTTATGTTTGCACAAAACTAAATCACAGTTAGGAGAAGGATAAGTTCCATGGAGCCTTGCATTATCCCATTATAAATAAATAGACTGCAATCTAGTTAATAACAAGTCATTTCAATTGTCTCTTTCTCTTCCCATAAGCATTTATATAATATGCAAAAGAAATTGTTTTAGGCTTGTCTAAGTACTGCTGTGAATATGTTCCTTCCTTCCAGTATGAACGTCTGCGGCTCTGCTGTGCACAAGGATGGTTTTGTGCTTCCTTTCTGTATCCCTCTTCAAGGTTAGTAAACTGAAGTCGCCATTTAATTGAGAAGTGCCTATCCTTTTTAGGCTTTCTTCTGCTAATTTTTCCTTACTGTTACTAAATACAGCGGTTCAACTTCCTATTAGGAGTTACTTTTTCTGAGGGTCTATATCTTCACTTCTTGTTTATTTCCAAACTTTTAGTCTGAATAGATGAAGTCTACTTTTGACAAATTATGCTGTTATATTTTATTATTTCTTGTATAGAAGAATTCTTTACTGCTTTCTTGACTTATCCAATATCACTATCCTTGTCTTCGCCAGGATTCCATAATTTAGATCTTTATGATTGCTTTTTCTGTATCCGAATTTCACAATGTTAGTGGTCGTTTCTATTAATTGTGTTTGTCGACTTTTTTTACTTCAGTACATCTTCTTCACTACAAGCAAGTTCTTGGTACCTAAAATATTTTCATGCCTCTAGCTGGATCGTTCTTTTGACTTTTTCACAGACTTGAGCAAATCCCATTTATAGCTTCTTTTGGGTGATAGACTTCTTCCAAAGACATGGAAAGAAAAATGAGAGATGCAAAAAAAATATAAAAAGATAAGATTTCGAATTTGATGTTTCTTTAACATGACACAATGAAATGGGTTTTTTCCCACACCTCAAATTAAGTTTTCTTTGTCCCACATGTCATATGCTGGACGCAATGGTTAGTTTGTGAGCCACTCTTCAGTGGTATGCCCTAGTAAAATTGATAGTGAACACAATCTTTCGTTCCAGGAACTTAGCTAACATAGTAAAGGTGAAGATCATGAAGAGATATGGAGAATGGCAAGACCTACATGTGCCCCACAGGTAACTTGATTGAATATTTTGGATATAAACATACTTTAGCGTATATTTTGTGCTCAAATATTATACACGCTGTTGGTTTTTTAACATGACTTATGTTTCATCTAAAGATGCAGATGAGACTTCTTGTGCAAATTAAGCTTGCCCCTTGCATGAGTTAAACTAAATAAGGTCGCTTCACAAGTTCACTTGCGAAGTTCAAGATATTAATTTAATCTGACAGACTAGAATATGAGATGCTGCATTTAGAATTCTTTGTCATTTTCTGCAGTTCTTGAAAGCTCTTTCATCAAAACCAATAAAATGCTTTCTCATGCATACACCTATTCGCCAGCATATCCTTTTTCTATGAATTTACAATGCTTCTTAGGCACAGCTCCATAGAATTGTAATGATTAATTAATGTATTTGGTTTCTTTCATTGCAAGTCTAGTTTGCTGTTATACTAACAATATGAGAGCCTCAGGGTTTAATAGATATGAGTCATTGCTACTGGGATGCAGATTAAGATAACAATTCCATCATTTCTCTTGCTATTGCATCAAAAAGTAATTTGTGAGAACGAAAAAGGAAACTTTATCCATTAATTTACTTCCTACTGCTAGTAATATGGATGACAAGTAATTTACTCCTCAAGAACCGTATGCCTAGTCAATCATCTTCCCCTTGCTCACTTTACGTATTACTTTTCTGTGTGAACAGTATCAGATGGATTTCATGTCTTAACTTGCCCTACTTTTCTGATGGAACTAGTCCTTGGGGAATGCCGAACAGAAAGAGTAGGCGCGATGTTGGTTCCTATTACACTCTGTTGCTTGTCTGCCTGAAATTCCTTGATGTGATGCAGCAATTAGTTTTATGCTAGTTTCACTTTTTTTCCCCCCCCTAAAATGTGGCAGAGAGACTTGACTCCACCATATATTGATGATGGGCTTCTTGAGATTGTTGGTTTTAGAGATGCTTGGCACGCACTTGCTTTACATGCCCCAAACAGCCATGGAACTCGTCTAGCTCAGGTAAAGTTGCACGTTTTTATGAGCAATGTCATTGTGCATTACATTTATTACGTTCTTTTGGCAATAGGTAAACAGGGTCCGTTTTGAGTTTCACAAAAGTGCCGCTGATTATACATGCATGAGCATTGATGGAGAACGATGGAGGCAATCCTTGCCTTTCGATGATGAAACTGTGGTGGTTGAAATCTCTCAAAATGGACAGGTCAACATGCTTGCAACTGATGTTTGCAGATCTAAAAGTGTTTTTGATCCATCGTGTCTAGGCAGCTTTGACGACAATTACGTAAGTGATGAAGAAGAAGAGGCAGAGAGGAGGAAATTTGGTGCAGCGAATACATTCAAGATACCAGACGCCGTAGATATTGCCAATTTATCCTGAGAAAGACGTGTAGTGTATGTAGTACGACCATCCCTCCTCTCCTCGTGTCTTTTTCTTTTGGATAAAGCTGGAAACTGTCTTTAGTTGTATTAAGCGGTGTTTCATTGCTGGACAGAAATAAATACTGAAAAGATTAAATAGAGCCTAACATATAGTCATGTATCAGGGCATGTTCTTCACTAGAATTTGCGTGGACAAAGTACGACCTCTTCATGGCGGAGGGAGAGCCCCTTCGGCCTGACGGATCAACGCATCTAAAACATTAGAGCTCATGTTCCACTTTTTAAAGGATTGTGAAGAAATACAAATCAGTGCGTCCCATCTCATTTGTGATAGAAAATTCTTTTTAAATGAATAGAAAAACGCTAAAAAAGTATGAAGATTTTTTTTAAAATTGTAATTAGGGTTAAAGCCGTCTAGGAAGAAAGAGCCCTATAATACACATCTTGTGGCCCTCCTCAATGAGATCAAAGATAAAAAGTCATTAAGGAACCAAATCAAATCAAATGGTTGAGATCATCATTATAATATAATTTTCTATTTTTGTGATTTTAAGGAATATTGGTTGATTTGTTTTATATCTAGATTGATTAAACCCTAGTTGATTATTGTATGACTTGATTTCAATTTTTGTAATGATGAGCTTTATGTTTGAGAAATATTGATGTTGGTTAGAGATATGATACCTGATTTGAATTTATACATGGACGTTGTTAGATGAACCTGCCTAAATTGACATCGGCGCCGACATTAAAGATTGAACAAGTACTAGGAATCAACCTACATGATGTTTCAAGTATTAGCGTGCAACCTTTTATGGGATTTCACAAGTATTAATGTGTTGTAAGATGTGTAACTTAAATAAGGACAGTGGTTACTCATTCGAAGGATAGGTGATTTTACAATAGGAAGTGATAATTCATTACTTTGGAAGATTTCTTTGATCCAATCATAAAATTTCTAAATAATCGAATCAAAGTTACAAGACGATAGATGCTGGGGAGAAATCTATTATAGATATTATTATCTGATTTCTTATTGATTACTTGTTTGATTTGTTTCTAATGGTATTTCAATCTCATTAGTTTAATTTAGTTTAAGTTTTAATCTAACATATTCCTTTATAGATAATAGTAGTAAGGTTAGACTTAATAATTATATTATTTCTTGTGGGATCGACTTCTACCAATCATTACACTAGTATAATACGATAAGTCCACTTGCATATATTTTTATACTAGGATAATAGAGAAAAAATAAATTAAATTTTTGGTGCCATTATTGGAGACTAATGCAATATATTAAGAGACATGATAATTGTTAATCTAGCTGCTTTCATTTAATTTTGTATTTATTCTTTTATTTATGTTCTAATTCTTTGCTTTACATACTCTGGTTGATTTAATTTCAAGCGTGTAACAGTTGGTAGATTATAAGACATAACTCCTTAGAAGAGGGTCCAAAATTTAAGAAGATGCTTCTTTATATGCTAATATAAAGGAAAACATTACCGATCCAAATAGATCAAGAGCCTAAAATAACGGAAAGAAAGTGGTTGGGTTGGCTATATTGGGTCCAAGCCCACCCGCAACTGTCTACAGGCCGATCGGTCACCAAGCCCAATCCATACTCTTC
>JANZLD010000004.1:47404512-47426882 GCA_026413575.1 Erythroxylum carthagenense | reverse complement strand
AGTCATTTCTTGACTTTCTAGGGTTGTCTCCTCGGTTTCACTATCACGTGGCTCTGATACCATGTGAATTAGAGCTTATTTGCTCTATATCTTTTATTAGAGACTGCAGTATGTATATATACATGAATAGGTTTACAAAATAGGATAGAAATCTGTACAGATATGGAAATATAAACCTAAGATACTATATATCTACAAGATACTGCTATCTAATCTAAATGATCTGATTATGATCAGATCGTAATATTATGAGATATGCATATCTTTGACCACAAAAGACACATATCAAAACCTTAGGATCTAATTTCCCTCTATTATGAACTTGAACAAATGACACACACTCGAAAATTGTAGGAATAAGATTCCTGGTAGTGTTTAGATTTGGGTAAAATGTTGAAAGGATGTCTATAGGACTTTTGAAACCCAAAACTCTAGAAGGCAATCTATTTACAAGATGAGTGGCTGTAAGAACTGTACCACGACCTTCTCCAAGCTCACATACCTCACAATGAAAATTTTCAGCAACAAGATCTACAAATAAAGAGGGAAACATATTCTTAATAATTCGAAATCATGGATGTCCTAACCAATAATGACGAAGCAAAATTTTTATTTATTGGATGCAATAGAGTCTAATATGAAAGAATGGGATAATCTGCCCTTAGTTATATTCAACTGACTTGGTGCTTCAAGATAGTAGAGGCCATCCCATTTTATAGCAAGTCCAATCATCCTCCCCAAATCATTGTCTCAAAATACAAAATGACTACTATAAAAAATCACATTATAACATAAATCTTGGGAAAACAAAGTTGGTTGATGGTTTAGAAATATGAAGAACATTTCTAAGAGAATGATGAATATATTTTGACATTCCCTACACCTACTATAGTTGTTAAAGATCCATCGGTTGTGGCTATTTTTCTACTACTTGGACATGAAGTGTAGGTTGAGAAACATTTGGATAAATGGGTCATAAGATATGTAGCTCCTAAGTTCACGACCCAAGAGTTCGTAAAGTTTATATTTGAGGCATTTAATCCAAAGGAAAATGGAAACTTACCTGAACACGCCAAATAACAAGTACCTAACAACTTTTCATTGTTGTTTATAAGAGATCTCACTCTCTGAATCTTTTCTTGGTTAAGACTACTCGGCTTTTGTGATGCTAATTTCGCAAACTATTGGAATCGAGCAGTTTCTTCTGACTGAGTAGTAGTGATATTTCTTGCTTATTCAACTTTTGACATTTTCCTCTTTCTACAAGGAGGCTAAACCTTACACTTCCAACAATAAAGGCTGGAAGAAATGCTTTGTTTTAGAGCATAATAATCAGCAATGAAGGCTAAGATGAAAGAGATAAAATAGGGAGGAGACAACAACGAAGGCTGAAACAGAAGGAAGAAAATAGGGCGCAGCAATGAAGGCTGAACCAAAGGAGAAAAAACAGAGATATTTTTGCAGCAATAAAGGCTGGAAACAACTTGATCCAAAGAGTCTAACTTGGCTATGATACCATGTCAAAATTTGAATAAAATTTGCATATCTCTAAAGTTTACAGTAAGTATTACTTATATACAAAACTCTATTACCTATAAATCGAAACTAATAATTCTAATACAATATCTAATGTCATAATTTGTGGGATACTCTCTAATCCCATGATTTATGGGATAGTCTAATATAATAGTAAACTTAATAAAATACAATCAATCAATCAATCAATGTACATGATTTTCCACAAATTGCGCAAATGTGATAAGATTTATTTTGCTTTTACTCCTAGGTTATGTGGGATATTTTAACACACTTAACAATGAGTATCTGCAATTCTTAGAATGTATCCAAGTTAATGGTTAGCATCAAAAGCGTGATGAGTCAACTTTTAATCGAATGAAGCATTCCCATCCAATGTTGTAAAATTTTGACTAAATTAAAAATAGAAATTAAAAGTTGGAACAGCTTATTCATAGCCATCAAACAAAAACTTGCCAATTTGGCATTCGAACTCTTCACCATCTCCTAGAAAAATGTCTAATGTTGATTCTCTAGAAGCATAAACTCTTGTGAAATCATTCCTTCTGTGCATCTTTTGCATAAATGAACAAGCATAAAGGAAGTACTTACCACTGTTTCTGAATATAGGCCAACACTTTGCAGCTCCATCAAGAGTCTATCCTCCAAACACATTTGCATATACTGACAATCCATGGCTGAAATGCCAGAAGGATTTTCAAGTGTAGTGCTTTTGACAGAATTTTTATCAACTTCACCAGGAAAGATCCCAATCCTTGGTCCATCATCTCCTTGGAATAAAGCATCATTATAAAATTTACCATGCAAGCCAGCTATGCTACCCGTTGTTATAGTTCCATTACATGGAAAACCATCAATAGATGACTGCTCATGAGTTTGAAATATCAACATGGAGTCATGATCAAATTCAACACCATCACCATTTCTGGAATCCAATTCAACAGAAAGGCAACTATCACCAGGAGAACCATCTCTACTATACTGTGAAGAAACATGTCTCCTTCCATTGGTTTCTTCATATTCTTCAGGTTCATCTTCCACAATCAGAGCAGATAATATTCTTTGGTAAAGTGGAGTGACCTTGTTTCTTCTATCCAGGCCTGTACCAAAAATGCCATCATCCTGATCTCGATCTATTAAATCTCCATTAGTGCCTGCATTATTTGGCCAAACTAGGCCCAATAACATATTCTCACTTCCTTCAAGAATCGGTAGAGATTGAAAATTTCCACTGTGTGCAATATCAGCCTGAGACAGTTAAACAAAATATGGAAAGTAAAAATGCTTATTAGGACATGAGAGCGGAGACTTCTAACAAGCGATAACGTAAGTCCAAATTCTGGAAATTACAAAACAGAATCCCAACTGCACAAGCAATGGGTTAATCAATTAAAGAACTTAGTGTTAGTGATGAAGTCCATAAAGCATACCTAGATAGTAAAATTTACGTTAAACTACAAGCAAAGAATGTGTGCAAAAAGAAAGTATAAATATCAACTGATCATAATTAGTCCCTAAAATTGAACAAAAACATAAAGAAAGCTTTGCATCGTAGCTACATAAGTTCAAAGAACAATTATAGTTGCAATCTTCTGGTTTCTTCAAACATCATATTTATTGCTGGTTTTCATCAAACATCATATATATTCAATCATTTAAATTAAACACTACATTGATAAGTCTTTAAATGTCACTGTAGGTCCACTCATTAGCCCAGCCCAGTGTAACCTTCCATTAGAACACAAAAGTTAATATAGTTTGAATATCAGTTTTAGTGTCGCATATGATCCAAGATCAACTCTATCTTGATTTTTGGCATGAGTGCACAAAATTACTTTCTTGTAGACAACCAGGTACATAATTTCCTTAGGCTTGAAGTTTGTACCAATAACAAGCTAAGTTTCAACTGTAAACACGTTGGTGATAGTACTAGCATTTTGGTGATATATTTTCCATGTGAATAAAAAATGTTTTGCATTTTCCTACACTGTGTCAAAGTAATTACTGGAAGAAATACAATATAGTTTTTTATCCGAATGATAATTACAGTTAAGAAAAATATAACTTTTACATGAGTTAAAATATCGCTATCTCACAATCATAATCTTGGCAAAATTGTAATTCCAAAATATAATATATTTGGTAATGGATACCAGCATTTAATTTGAATAATTAACTACTAACAACTACCTAAGGATTTGAATGACTAATGGAAAAAGACATGCTTTTTATTTTATAAGCTTAAATCTTAGGCAAGACCAAATCACAAGCCTAGTAAAGATATATTATGTATTTATAGTTTGAATCTGATGATGAGTACAAGAAAATCTGTTTATTTTCTTTACATAAGAACCAAACATGAAAAGGCTGTACTAAGCAAATCAAAACTCCTACCTTGGAACCCCCATTAAAAAGAAACCCTAGATAGAAATATGTATATAAAAGGAAAACAATGAAAGTTTGAACTGATTTGAACCGACAAATCTCCTACTTAGAAGTTTTCCAAAATTCGCAGTCATGCTATTGGAATTAAAACAGAAAGTCGAATACAAGTTTTTTGATTGAAGTGTTTGAATGTCAGTTTGAACATGCAAAAGGTTCCTCCCTTGAATTAGTATCGTTTACATAATAGAAGCAGTACTTACATATCTTACCCATCCACAATCGCTCAAGGTTGCAACACCAAAGATGCAATTAATAGCAAAATAAAACTAAAAATATCACTTAAAATAGGTCACCAAATAATGAAATATCTGTTGCTAAATTTACCAGACTTGCATTCATATATGTTAACAAAAAATAAAACTTCTTGTTAAATTTACCAGATTTGTATTGCTACGTTCAAGAATTGTGAATAAGCTTTCATGAAGCTCCTCTGTAGATTTCAACTGCAGCAATCACAAGTGAAAAAGAAAAAAGAAAGGTTATTTGTAAGTACGGTTTAAGTAAGTCAAACTATCATCAGCATAATGATCCACATATTCTGAGCACCTGTTGCTGCAAATATGATGAATCATCCAAGTCGATGGAAGAAAAAACCGGCTCCATTTTTTTCCAGAACAAGCCAGAACAAGAAAGATCTGCACATATAACAGGTTTAGAAATACTCTGGTGAACACAGCATAAGCTAAACTAAACAATAATTATAAATACATACAGCTTGCATTGCAAGCAAAATTTGCAGCTGCTAATAGTTCTTCACGATCATCTTCTGAATCACCTGGAACATCAAATACAAAATTATACAACTGTGCAAATATAACCCAATTAAAAAAATCTAGTCTTTTAATACTTGTATGTTATTTTATGAAAGTACTCATGTTTTCACATTAACGAATTGAAGAAACTACAACAGAGGAACTCTGCTTTAGAAACTATGACATACATACAAATATTATAGATATGTTAATTTAGAGAACAAAACTTATTTGTCCGTTTATTGCTGCAAGGAGAGAACAAGAATGAGTCCTATTATGGTTCCAATGTTCACAGTTTGGAAGATACAACAGAGGCATCTGATTGGCAAAGCATGTAATAAATATTGAGGATTTTAATCATTCAAACATTTTATGGGGCCAAGCAGTTAAGTAAAGTGAGGAACACAATCAAATCGAAATAAAATCAATAATTCCAGTAATCTACCATACGCAACACCATCAAAGTAGTATCAACTAAAACAAAAACTGAAAGCTCTAAACCGTCCTTTAAGACTTCTCCTCTACATGACCCATTTATTTGACTATCTTCAAACCAAGCAAGAATCAACGTAGGAGATAGCTTAAGGTTTTAAACATAAAAAACCTCATCGCATTGGTTTTTAAGAAGAGCCCACTGATGGTAAGAATTTAGTTTTAAAGGTTTGCAGTAATTAAGTGTTATTCATAAAATGATCCATTGTTCCATTTTTCTTCAGTAATTGACTTTTATTTTGGGCAAGAAAGTATTTGAATTACAATAGCATACATTTACTTTCAAAATCACATTGACAAATACATCTATTTTAGTAATCATAAAATCAGAAAGACGAACTTACGAATTTGGCTTAGTGGTTGAGTGGGTTTGATCTTCACATAAACTAAAAAGTTTCAGATCACAAGGTGGGAGAGAGAAGGGAGGCAATTCCCTAAATATCGTAACCTAGACTGGTCAAGGTGCACACAAGCTAGTCTTGAGGCCATTTTATCCTCAAGTAAACTACAAGAACCTCAAAGGCTAAAGTCAATACAGAGGAGCCTTCCAAAATATATAAGCACTTTAGGAAGTGTTCATGAACCTTTCTGATGGAGGAGCATCCAGCCCAAGTGTACCAATCAGTATGCTATTTTCTTATTTAGTTTACATTTTCTAATATTTTCCTATTAAGTTGGATTTCTTTCATTGCAAGTCTAATAGGAGGTGACATCAAGGATTTTTTCAGAGAGTTAGACTCCGTTTACCTATTTTAGGGTAAGATTTCTAACAATACTAATAGGATTTCGCTGGAGAAATAAGATTTTTGTCATAAAACCTAATTGTTCCAACCAAAGTCACCCTAATTCTAGCCCTTTTGTTGAAGTTTAGTGCCCCAAACCCTTTCTCTACATCAAGTTGAGGTTGAGACAAGAAACCAAGAAACAGAGATGCCAGAGATGTGGCGCATGATTGCAAACTTGATGCAGGCTGTACAAGCCTTGCAACATTAATAACCAGTGGAAGCTTAAATTGAGAATCAGAAGGGTGATCACGATCTCCTCAAGATTTCAGAAGATCATGTTTGAAGAGACAGCAAATGACAATTATTTTGATGAATTGGGCATGCTAACCAAGCCACACAAGGTGGAAATGAAGAGTAGCCATTCCAAGTCTTTATGGGTAGGAAATAAAGGTTGAAGTTATTAATGTTCATACAAATTTCATGAAGAAGAATATTTAAATTGGACAGAAAGAACCAACTTATGATGATTATAATAGGGAGATAAATGAGTTAGAAGTTAATCTGACATATGATGAAGAATATTTAAATTGGAAAGAAGAGAATCAATTTATGATGATTATAATGAGATAAAAAGTTTGAAGTCATTCTAAACAAGACGAATCCTTACGAGTGATGATCACACAATTAACAGGAAAATAATGAGAGGTATCCTCTTAAAGAAGAAATAAAATAATTAGCGACTCAAAGTACTACACCTAGCAACAAGGACAAAATTAATAGATATTTATTTCTGGAAATTTAAGTGATATGTACCTCTTAGTAAGCAAGCTGTCACAAAATATTTATCTTAAAGAACTATCTCAATATTGAACCAAAATTCAGCAAAACTTCCAATATTCTTTGTTTAGAAAAAGAAAAGTTCAAAATATTGATTTGTATAGCATATTACCATTTCCAAATCCGCCATGGAATATGGATTTTGTTTTAGAGCTTTCAAAGATAGCAAAAGGATTTGAACGACCATTGAAGTTCAAATTAAATTGCAGTCCATTGCGGAAGTTCAAAACAGTCCTTGAGTATGTATTAACCTGGAAATTGAGGTTTTGCAGATGAATAACAAGGGACCAGATGCATGGTATATGCTTGGTGACTTGGAGCTTAAAAGTGATGATTGGATAAAGGCCAAAGAAACTTGCATACTGGTAGTGAAGCAACTGGTGAAAGAAATTAACTGGAACTACTCTTAAGCACAAAAAAATGAGAATAAAAATCTTATGTTGGAAGATATACATTGTAATAGACGAAAGAACCTTACACCAGAGTTCTGATTCATCATATAGCTAATCTGTATACTGAAAATGATGTCAGGGTAGCCTTGGTAGGAGAAGGACAATTTGATGCCTCAAAAGATCTTTTAATACAGGCACAAGAAGCTACAACTGCAAGCCTTTCATCCAGTTGCTTGATGTCAGCATTGACTTTGTAAATGTTTATCTTGCTCAAGGCTATTTTTTATTAGCAGTTTAGATATATCATTATTGTTTGCAAAAGTTCTACCGTAATACAAATTCTTGGCTTCAAAAGTTGCAAGTGAAGCACTTAGATTACAAAAAAACCGAAATGAGTTAATCCCAAGGTTAAGGTCTACTCATCAGAACCAAGTTCTTTCCAAATCTGAGAAGATTGATGCAGAAGCATCCGGACTAACTTCCACTTAGTCAGTATTCTGTTTTCTTGTTTAGCACAAGCTTTAATGTATTTCCCCAATTAACTTGGATTTTTTTTACTGCAAGTTTAAAGTTGGCTGACTGCTAACTTCCTTTACAAACACTGGACTTTTCTATCCTATTTTGGGTAGGATTTTTCTAACAACACCAATATAAATAGGGGTTTTGCTGGAGAAATACAGCAACCTTTGTAGCATATTTTTATCAAAGGATGTTTTTGTAATAAATCCTAATTGTTCCAGCCACAATCACCCCAATTCTAACCCTACTTTATTGGAATTTGCTGCTCTAACCACTTTGTCTACATCAATTACTATAAGATTCTCATGTTATGATCCAAGTAAGGAAAATTTCATCCATCAAAAACCAGCCAACATGAAGAATTTTGTTCAAATTTTGCAAACTAAAAGTTCAAAACTTAAATTCGCAGTCTAAGAAAACAATGCAATCATCATGTACTGACATTCCACTAATCCTGTAATTAATTATTCATCTATGTCAGTGGGCTTCCTAAAATCGTAGCACCTTAGTTGTTGCTCTGATTTGGTATGACAGAAACTACAGATTCAATCTTTATGAACGTGTGAAAAGACATTGACCATAAATTCAGTATTTCCAAGATCAAGATGATTTATGTCAATTGCTACAACCTCAAAAAGATTATATTAGTCAGGGAGCAAACCTGGACAATCTGGAGAACCACCGTTTGGAGTTTTCCCAATACGATTAAAGGGCTTCCTATCGGATATCTTCTTCAGTGGAGGCCGACCTGACTTACTGGACCAGTAAATACAGGCAACTTATCAATAATTAATTCCAGCTAGATTAAACAACACAATGCAAAATAGAAAGGATATATTCTTCCTATCAGATACAAATATACACCACCTTCCACTCTTATCTGAAACGGGCCTCACAGTCCTAAGTGGCTTTGTTAATGGTGGATTCTCCAACTTGTCCCTAATTGGAGAAATGCTCATCCCAGGAGATGGTGCACCTCGACCAGTTCTCCCTTGCCTCCTCACTCCATCACCAATGTCCTCCTTATGGTGCACTTTATTCTTTTTTGAAAGCAAAACAGAGGGACCAACATTGTAATTTATTGATTTTTCTTCTAGACTACCAGTTCTCTTATCCTTTGGTCCACCTTCATGATTTTCATTAGCACCAGACTCTTCAACTTCAGTTAATCTGGCTGGAGATGAAACATTTTCAAGTTTCACTCTTACTTGGGTTCCTGCAGCCATATCCTTGTCAACTAGTGACCCATTGCTCCCAACGGAAGTTAATCGAGAAGAAAACTCGTATGAATATCCACCTTCTGATGACATTTGCACTTCATCAGGATTTGAGACTGGAGATACCAAATTTGCTCTTCTGGTACGAGAAAATTTTTGTGGTCTTTGACCAACCCATTGTGCCATAGGGGAAGAGGATGATCCTGGTGGCATGGCACGCTTACGATTATTAGTTCCACTAGAATTAACTTTAGTCATGCTTGGCGATTGCTCCCATGCATCAAGAGCCCCAGATACACATGGAAAGTTCGGAGATGAGTTTGTTGTCATCACTGTGCCAGATCGAGGACCCCTGGAAGCTTTACCTTTGACTAGCAAACTTGGGTTGACTGCATGATTATCCTCAAGAACATTTACCCTAAAAAATAATTACATGTACATAAGCACCAGAAAATAAATGTTGTGCTGTGAGAGCGTAACACACTTGAACCAGAAGATACAAAACTCCTACTGCAAGACAGACAACAAAGGACAACGAAATTGACTGTAAGGAGTTAAGAAAATGGCTACATACTTATTGTTAGCTTTTAATAGCATTCGTTCCTTACTAACGCTAGCTGAGAAATCCCTACTTAAAGAAACTTTTTCAGGATCATTCTTCAGAACAGAACGGCCATTTGAACTTGCAGATGATGAAATAACATCTAACTTGGTAATCCCATTGCTGCCACTAAATGATCCTGACCTGCAAGAATGATAAAGTTTATAGTTCAAGAGCACCCTTGATGTCAATTTTATCACAATTTTTTAAAAAGAAAAAGATACAACAAAGTTATCGACGTCTTGTGAAATTTTGGCAATATGAAAATCTCATGAAAAAAGCAACTATGCCATCGGAATCACAAAAAGTTAGGCAAACTGAGAGAAAATCGCAATGAAACAATAAGTAGCTTCCTTAGATGTAAGATCTCTCTAATGCTTGCTAGCATTCTAAGACTTTTAATAAACAATGTTACAAAATGTATGAACAATAAAGCAAATTCAAGTTACAACAAGCTAAACACAGCGGTGCACAAAATGTTGACTTGTTTCTGTTATGTACTCTAGCGTAGGACCTAGTCACAAGTCGAGACACGGGGAAAGCCACCTCTTTTTCCCTGGTGGTGTTCTCCCCTTTCTTTGAAGAACCTATGCCGACACAAGGAAGAGACCTGTCCTCAACGGGGTCTCGTACAGCTGCTGGTTTTTTTCTAACCTAACAGTTGTGTTTTTCTCGATAAAAGTCTGCGTGCCTCTTTATTAACAACCCTAATTAGGACTCCTAATTAAGTATAAAGTCTAAAAATAGAATCCCAACAAAAATAAGAAACACAATATGTAAAAAAACCCTAAAATATAAAAGAAAATCAAATAAAACAAAATAAAAGCAGACTTGTTAATGGTTATCCTGTCAACCACTTTTCTTGTGCCGTGATTAAACTTTTCCCACAAAGGTATCCACAACATTACTAACATTACTACCCTCCCCAACTCTAAGCCCAGATAAACGTCCTAAAGAGTGATGAAATCTTCCCATGTAGCATTTTCATTTGAATTGACCATTTAACGCACCAAAACCTCCTATCTGCCTCTGTTAATCCTGGATCAGATAATAGAGTGGGGAACAGGACCTTGTAGTGCAGCCACTAAACTTGGAGGATCGCCCTTAAATTTCTTTAACAAGGACACATGAAAAACATTGTGGATACAACTACCCTCCGGTAGCTCCAACTTGTAGGCAACCGAACCAATTCTCTGTAGTACTTTATAAGGACCAAAATATTTTGAAAACAACTTGTGAGGTCCTATCTTCCCCACCGAAAGTTGCCAATAAGGGTGAAGCTTCAACCAAACCCAACCACCCTCTTCAAAGGAGATATCTCGAGAATTAGCATCATATGTAAGTTTCATTCGCTACAAGTCTTTCAATGAACGTTGTCTTGCTGATTGTAAAATTGTAGTACTCCCCTGAAGAGCATGATCCACTGCCTCCACTCTAGTAGAATCGGCTATATAATCGAGCAAACACGGAGGATCTTGTCCATACACCACCTAACATGGCATAGCTCTCAAGGAAGAGTGGAAAGATGTGATAACAATACTTCACCCATGGAACCCATTGAAGCCATAGACGTGATCTATCGCCTATAAAACAAAGCAAGTACATCTCGATAGTGTGATTTACAACTTCATTTGGACCATCCGACTACGGGTGATAAGCCAAAGAAAGGCCGACTTTCTTCCTGACAAACGAAATAATTCCTTCCAAAGGAGACTCGTTAAAACTTTCTCTCAATCAGAAACAATTCTCTCAGGTAACCCATGAAAACAAAAGACTTCCGTAAAAAATACATGAGCTATAAATATAACAGTGAAAGGATCAGCGAGTGGAACAAAGTTCGCATATTTGGAAAATCTATCTGCAATCACCATCAAAATTGACTTCTCTTGGACCTCTGGTAGTGCTTTGATAAAATCTATCGAAATATTAGCCCATACCTATTGGGGCACCAAAAGAGGCTGTAGGAGCGCTGCAGAGTGTAGGTTTTCCCACTTCTTGTGTTGACAAACCAGGCAACTCTGCACAAAGTCAGCTGTTGCTGATTTCATTCCTTCCCAAAAAAAATCTCTGCGCACCCTTTGCAAAGTCTTTTGGACCCCTTCGTGGATCATGTTATGAATACCTAAGAGGATGGTTTGCACTAAGGGAGAAGTGAACAGCAAATAGACCTTCCCCTTGAAAAAGATCAAGCCATCCCTCACTTCCTAGGCAGCTTTGGCCTCACACCTCTCTATGCTTTCTAGGTGTTGTTTGAAGTCGTTCAATGCTTCCACTTCTTGTCGAAGGGCATCAAAAATAGCCCGTGTTTAGAAAGAGCAAAGAGCTAGCCATCCTCCTCATCACGTCGGGAAAGTGCATCGGTAGCTCAGTTGAGTCTCCTTGCTTTGTACTCCACCCTAAAATCAAAACTCATTAGTTCACTAATCCAATGTTGATAAGGTGAAATGATTAACCTTTGTTCTAACAAAAATTTTACGTTGAAGTGATCAATCTTGATGAGGAAATGCCTCACACGAAGATATGGTCTCCAGTAGGTACGGCTTTGGTAAGACTGATAAGCTCCCTCTCATACACTGCAAGTTTATGATGGTGATCTACCAATTTTCTGCTGAAAAATCCAATTGGATGGCCTTGGTTGTAGGACCGCCCTAATAACACTACCAAACGCATCATACTCCACCACGAACTCTTTCTTAGAATTAGGCAACCTCAAAACAAGGGCTTCAGAAAGAGGCTTCTTCAAGTTAGAGAAGGCCGAATAGGCCACATTCCCCACTAGGATGCATTCTTCTTCGACAGGCTAGTCAGGGGTGCTATCATTTGCTCATAATTTTTTATATATTTCCAGTAATACCCTGCTAACCCCATGAAGCCTCAAAGAGTCTTGTCCGATCGTGTTATTGGCCACTCTACGATCGCCTTAATCTTACTTACGTTCGCTTCCACTCCTTCACCATAGATAACATGACCCAAGTACTTCACCTAATTCTCCCCAAATGTGAACTTTGATTTCTTAAGAAAAAGATGGTGAGCTCACAACAATTCAAAAACTAAACACGTGATGAATATGCTCAATCCAAGTCTTACTATATATTAAAATGTCATCAAAGAATACTAAGACAAACTTATGCGAATAAGGCATAAACACCTCATTCATCTAACTTTGAAAAGTAGAGAGAGCACTGGTCAACCCAAAGAGCATTTCTAGGAATTCGAAATGCTCGTGGTGCGTCCTGAAAGTTTTCTCTATTTCCCGACGATCCATTCTAATCTGATGCTATTCAGAACAAATGTCTTTGTGAAATATCGTGTTCCATGCAACTCATCCACTATTGGGATAGAAAACTTATCCTTTACCATGTGATTGTTAAGCTCCCCATAGTCCACACAAAACCTCCATGTCCCGTCATGTTTCCACACTAGTAGTACCAGCGAAGAAAAGGAAAATCAACTTGGCCTTATTATTCCTTGTTGTAGCATTACCTCAAATTGCATCTCTATCTCATCCTTTTAAAGATAAGGATAACAGTAAGGTCGCACCACCACTGATCTAAATCCCGTCATTAAAGGAATTATGTGATCAGAACTTCAACTCGGTTGTAACCCTAAGGGTCCTGCAAACAAATCTGAAAATTTTGCCAGCAATTTTTCTATAGCAATGGAGGACGAGTGCTATCACTTCATTATTGTTACTCTCGGTTCACCACTTGGAACTTGCCCCTTTCACTACACCTTCCCATCTAGCACAAAACTCATTGTTAGAGACGCAAAGTCCCAAAGGGGCCCAACATAAGCAGCCATTGAATCCCTAAAACAACATCAAAACCATCCAAGCGAATAGAAGAAAGGTCAGTGGTAAAAGAATTAGAATCAACTTGTAGAGTTACTGCCTTACAAATACCCAAACTAGGCACTTTTCCTCCATTGGCCATTGCCATCTGCAGTCTTGGCTGCTCCCTCACTATAATATCAATCTTGCGTATCACTTCCTCCTAAATGAAATTGTGGGTGCTTCCTAAATCCACCAATACCACATTGACCACCCAACCACTAGTGCTTGCAATTGCATCGTTTGTGAGCTCTGAATCCCACTTATAGCGTATAACGAAATTTTCATGTCACCGAACTCCTCTTCCTCCTGCTCATTATATGAGTTTGGCACTTCGATCCAAAACAGCCTCTTGTCATTTGTGTCCCGTTGAGTAAGATTCATCGCAATTAAAACAAAACTCCTTAGCTCTTCTTTCTGCCATCTCCACCCTTGAAAGCCTCTTAAAAAATGCTAGAGTGTTCGCTGAACTGCTGGCAATTGACCCTTCCAGTTTCCCTCCTCCACTCACTCCTTTGATGCTTCGAGTCCTAGCAAAGGCAATGTTGGTTGCAACTAATTTAGGGGCTGCCCACCCAACCGAAAATTTAGAGTTGCCTTGTAATATACACTGTTGTTTCCCCACTAAAGCCCCTGCCATATTCATCGCCACTCCCAAATTATTGGGCTATTGCATCTCTACCTCAATCCAAAGGCCCTCCACCAATCCTTCCGTAAATAAATTCACTTTTTGACGAGGTTTATGTCTGTAGTCCTTGCTAACAAAGACTAAATTTGGCACTGGTAATCTTCCATAGTTCCTATTTGCTCAAAATTTGCCAACTCCCCTAAAGCATTATTGCTCATGGGTGGTCTAAACCTTACGAGACAATGTTCTTTAAATCCTTCCCACTCAAATTCCAACTCCTCCTGCTCGAACTGACAAAACCACAGCTGCACTTCCCCCATCAAATGGAAGGTTGCCAATCCCACCTTTTCTCCATCTTGGATTTTTTGACTCACTAAAAATTGTTCACACCTCCTTAACCATATCGGGTCTTCTGACCCATCATAGGCCGAAAATTCAAGCTTGGAGTAGTGAAGTACCAACTAACCTTCGACCTGCTCATTTGTTCTCTCCTCTGAACAGTTTCGACTCCCTCGATTGCCACTACTAGAACCACCAGCATTGTCCCTTCTTGAATCGTTCCCTGATCTACGAACATGGCTGAGCTCCTCCATCTATTCTTCTAGTGCCTACTGCCTACTGCCTCACGGCCATAGTTTGCATAAAAGCCTCCAATTTGCTAACTAGGCTTTTCGAGTCACCCATGACAAATGGCTCTGATAACAAGTTACGTACTCTAGTATAGGATCCAGTCATAGGTTAAGACACAGGGAAAGCCACCTCTTTTTCCCACACCGTGTTCTCCCCTTTCTTTGAAGAACCAATGTCGACACAAGGAAGAGACCTATCCTTGACAGGGTCTTATACAGCTGCTACTATTTTTCTAACCTAGCGATTGTGTTTGTCTTAATAAAAGTCTTCTTGCCTCTTTAGTAACCAAAGCAATCTTTAAATAGGCTTAAAGATAAATTAACAACCCTAATTAAGACTCCTAATGAGGCATAAAGTCTAAAAGTAGAATCCCAATAGATATAGGAAACATAATTTGTAAAAACCCTAAAATACGAAAGAAAATCAAATAAAAAAGCAAACTTGTTAACAACTATCCTGTCAACCACTTTTCTTGCGTTGCAAGTAAACTTTTCCCACAAAGGCATCCACAACATTACTAATAGTTTCCTTCAGTTATTTCAAAACATTATAGATGGTAAAAAAAAAACAGATTGGATCAAAGCATCACTCTTATTTTCAATCTAAGCCTTTTGAACAAAAACATACTCAACCTTCAAACAAATCATATTAAAATTGTCATATTCCTCAATGTTTCATGTCATGTAAAACATAAGCATTACATCATCCAATCAAAAGATTACTAAGAACATTACTAAGAACACTTTTCATAGGCCAAGAATGATTTTTTTTGTCAGATCAAGGTAAATTCAATGTTGCCCTTGTTTCTACAGTACAAAACAAGAAGTTAAATATGTAAAGTAGCCAAACTAATTGAAATAGGAAATAAAATTATGCGGTGAGATTCAAAGCAATCAGAGTACCACAACTGACATGACTTCCTCACAAGAAGTCATATGCAACAAAATTTTCTACCCCAATTACAAACCAAGGCCTCAATTTTGAGCCTATGGGAAGCACAACTGATTCGTCCCGAGGAAAGACAACAACTACGTTCCATGCAAATGCACACACCCTGTTATTTTCACTCCAATGACCATGATCCAAGTCATCCCACCAATACTGTTTTAAGGTCATTAGGGTGAACAATTAATAGCTATAATAGTAGACATAAAAGACGCTCTAATGAAGAAGAAATGGGAGATGATATAACAGTTTATCTAAGCTTAGCTATTTTCAAATGATTTGACCATGCAATTCTGAGTAATCATAACTAGAAAACCCATTTCCATACACTAGAAGGCATTACATAACCTTAAAGACAAAAAAAAACAAAAGAACAACATTAAAGTAAGGACTAAAAAGGAACCTAACTGTTCATTGTGGATATTTTGTGAATGAATGGGGAAAATGAATGAAGCACACTCCAAAAAGGACGAAATAGGAAGAAAAACCAACATTCTTTCACTTGTTCATCCAAAATTCTATCCAACTAGGGACTATGTACAAAATGTGGGCCTAAAAACTATTTATGTAGTTTATCTTCATCCTAAAACACACGTGCCACATCTCCAGTAGTAAACCTAAAAACTTTTTATGTAGCTTATCTTCATCCTAAAACATAAGTGCCACCTTTATAGTGGTAAAACTAAAAACAACAGTTGACTTAATTGATCATGGAAATAGTTCTAAAAGTTGATAGGTGCATAAACTATCTTCAACATAAAATGCTCATCTTTAACCCCACATACTAGAATGCGTAGGCATGTTCAGACCTCATTCTTTTATTCCTTTAATGAATGGGCAGTTTGAAAGAACTTTATCTCGTTTAGAAATAATGAAAATCTCATAAACAAAAATTCGGTGATATTCTTTGCACTAGAGAATATAACTTGCTAAAAACCAAAATAAGGAGAAAAAAATGCCACTGTTATTTGAATAGACTAAGTTATGCATAGTTTAAATTCGGTGATATTCTTTGCACTAGAGAATATAACTTGCTAAAAACCAAAATAAGCAGAAAAAAAATGCCACTGTTATTTGAATAGACTAAGTTATGCATAGTTGAACTTTAAACAGTAAAAAGGGCAATCATTGCTAAAGCAAACATTTCCAGAGAAGAAATTACCTAAAGCACTGAGCATCATGAGACTGAAGGCCAATTTCATTATTAAATTTATGATGCATAACTCGTTTAACCTCTCCATCATTATCCAAGGGTCTGTTAAAAACAGTACCAACAGAACGTTTCCTTTTCATCTTTTTGTCCCATCCTTCCCCACCAGCAAGCAGCCTACGAACCTTTTCTTCAGCTAGATTAGAACCTTCACCAATATCCTTGAGCAAATCTCTTTCTTTGCCCATAGATAATGTCTGTCGTAGAAGCATGTTGCTTTTACCATCAGCCTAAAAGTGCAAAAAGAGAAGTATGAAGAAGAGGAAATTCAATCAAGAAAGTTGACCATTTTTAGAGGTACTTTCAACAAACAATAAATGCGCCCTAGACTAGCAATATTTCAATGCAAGATGAATAGTATGTGATAGGCACTAGAAGTAGGATATGCCTCAAGAAAATGGTTATAATTTTGAAAACAAATCAAAACAATGCAACACAAATATTTTGCTAATGCAAGAAAACCACTCAGTGAATCTCCAAAGATAGAAGATGTCGGTAGAAAGTAATCAGTATGCTTGCCATCAATGTACTCAAAGAGCAAAAGATTTAGCTAAAAGAGATGTTTCAGCATAAAAGACGTTGAACCTTCATGCTCAAAATTGTCTCTTTGTCATCCTTGGTTTGTCATGTCAATTCCTTTATCATGAATTCAATTTTTTCCCTCCTCCTCTACCTTGTTAATGGATAGTCAACTAGTATTGTCTTTTTCTTTCTTTATAATTGACCTCTAATCTCCATGATGTTCCATGACAAATCAAGTAGGAAAATTTATAGATAATAGAAGGCCCAATTCAATGATTTCATATATTGGTGGCGAAGTCAGAATTCAATGAGTTGGTTTCACCTAGTCCAAACACGTTGTAACGTAACCCTAACTAAGGCCTATTTAGTACCATACGACTCTTTCTTTTCACTTTCTTTAGATCTTTCAGTCCATTATTAAACTTTGGTTTATATTATTTTCCTGTTTTTTAGCCCAACTTTGACTAAAACAAAGATGAACCATTTTGTTCCGTCATAGTCCCCCATAGAACACGAAGCACAAACAACAAACAAAACAACAATCATATTTACAAAGTGCAGTACTAAAAGCAAGCATTTTTACATCACAATGATGTAAACTTAATAGAATGTAAGGTGTCTAATCCACATAGAAGAGAATCCTGAGAAGTCATATACCAACCCGTAATTCTGCTATTGAAGACCGAACTCGCTTGTTTGAGCCAGTATTTTTTGTCTTATCCTCCAATCTTTGACTCCCAAGTTCTGCAGAGTTTTGATGATTTTGAATGCTCATCTTCAAAAAATTAGACCCAACAGGCCTTTCATTTGTGAATATTTCATTACGTTGTTGCTTCTTCAATTTCAATGCTTCACAATACTTGTTTAGTTTCAGCAAGGATTCATTCAACCTTCTAATCCGACCCCTAAGCAAAAGAGTAAAACAATTGCATCTTTAGATTGCAAATGATACACTAAAAAGTCACGAACTATTAAATCTGCTAAATCTATGCACAAACAAAATATGTGTGAATGCAAACTCTATTGGTATACGACAATGGCAGGTTAAATGATTAATTTCTATTAGCATGGAAATGGCTTCATGCATCAAAAATCAACACCGTTATGAATGATCTAGAAGACTAAGCAAGAGGTTGACAACAACCAACAATTCCAGTAGTAAAAATCATAACTACCTGGCCTTCAAAGTGGCATCTAAAACACTTGCTTTGAACCGTTTCAGATCCTCTATAACTACTTGGGGTGGCTTTGAATGAGCAGCTCCAAACGAGTCATCTTCTGTAGCAATCCCCACTGATATACCTAAAACTCTCCTGAACTCACTTGATCGGGTGTATTTCTCTCCGATTGTGATAGGATCCAACAATAGACATTGGGTAAGTGAAGCCACATCCCCAACTGGTGAAGAACTAGTCCGAGGTGTGCTAGCACCCAAACCACTGACATTGCCTTCTATGAAGCTTCCGGACCTATCCAAAGTAGAGACAGGATAGTTTCCTCTTGGTCCATTTGAATAGTTCCCACTAAAAACCAATTTCTCAGGACTGGCTGTAGTTGACTCAAATCTCACATTTCCAGCCATGTACTACCACCTTAGTAAGCCAACTCATACCCAAAATGCAACTTTTGATCGATTTTGTGTTTCATGTCCCGAGCAACAATCACTAAAAGCAACGTTCAATGACAAAGCTCTCAATAGCATGTCAATGACTTAATAAAACACCAACAAAAACACTAAAAAGAGACCATATCTGCATATCCCAAAAGCTTTAATTAGTCTGATGAACTTCATCCACCATCACAAAAAAGTATATATATATAAAAGTATCCGAAGGACCAGCAATTGTGTAGAAAAGTTCAATAAACTACTAACACCAGTAACGTACAACATAAAAAGAGGACTTCAAGTCCTTTTATTCGTGTAGATAAAACTAATAAAGCATTAGAACTTATAAAAAGGGATACATTGACTTTTATGTCAACTTCAGATTGCCCAAAGTAGCAAAATGAATTACTTCAGCTAACTAGGGTCCAAATAAAACCTTTGACTTTTTTCTTGTGAGAGAAAGAGAGTGAGGAAATCCCAATTTCAACTGTTTGAACAACATTACTGTTCCACAATTTCTCAACTTTTCCTATTCCATAATTACTCAACAACCAGCATCAAACTAACCGTAATGTCAATGTCACAACCACCTCTGAACAGAAACTAAATACAAAGAATACCTTAAAAAAGGAATGCTTCAATTTAGCAAACCCCCTCCCCCAAAAAAGGGGGAAAAAAACTAACAAACTGAGATATGAAAAGCAAAATTAAATTTCAAAAAAGTGAAATTAAACTAAAAATAATTGAAAATTGGTAAAAGCCACAATTCAAGTTATCGAAGATCAGCCAAACTGCTCATCGTAATCCGGTTTAAAAACCCTAATCAGGGGAAGAATTAGGGTTTTCAAGCGAAAAGTGAAGCTTGAAAAGGAAACAAAATTCAACCAAAAAACTCTTCTTAACTTATAATTGAACACCAAGGTAAGTGGCTCAAACCGAAACGTACCCGCATTGGACGATCGGGTCATGCTGGAGATCGAAATTGTAAAGAGAGAATCACAAGGGAGGACGGAGTCTTTACTTTATATCTATTTTTTATAATTATTAATTATATTTAAGATAGAGAGAGAGACTATAGGGGCTCGTGTATTGTAAGAAATGGATAGAGAGGAGAGAAGTGGAGTCAAGGGTCCCACAGAAAATATAGGCAATTGGTAATTTGTGTGAGATCTGGTCCCTTATCACATCTTTAATGGGTCCTACTGATTTAAGGGACTATTCAATTATTTGTAAACAGTATTTCTTTATATGCTCCTTTCCTTCTCCGGAGTCCCCTGGAATAGGAATGTTGTTCAAACAGTTGAAATTGGGATTTCATCACTCTCTTTCTCTCACAAGAAAAAGAGTCAAAGGTTTTACTTGGACCCTAGTTAGTTGAAGTAATTCATTTTGCTACTTTGGGCAATCTGAAGTTGACATAAAAGTCAATGTATCCCATTTTATAAGTTCTAATGCTTTATTAGTTTTATCTACACGAATCAAAGGACTTGAAGTCCTCTTTTTATGTTGTACGTTACTAGTGTTAGTAGTTTATTGAACTTCAGGGTTTGAAGAGGTCTGATAGTACGCAGTCTTACTCTTACATAGTAGAGAGGTTGTTTCCAATAGACCCACATGCAGATGTGACAATAAAAGAGTGATGCAACTTAAAGAGTAAATAAATAGTAAAACTAGAACGCTAAATCATTATGTAAATAAAATTACAATAATTACATAAATAAATAAAAATTACAATAAATACGATCAAAACCCATTCTCTTATAAAAATTCAAGTCGATAGGACAAATTATGTACTTAAGATTAACATTTGAAAAGACATACACAAAGCAATGTTTTTTACACATTTGCATATGCGCATGGAAAGACAAGTGCCTTAAATGGCAGAATCAACTGGAAGAAAACGTGCTATGTAATACATATATATAGCATATACACAAGCAGGAACATTGTGCAACCACAGGAATTATTGTAATAAGAAACAAGCAACTAGTGCTTCTGAAGAAATTAAAGCACTTAGGAAGAATACAAGCATTATAAACTAGTAAAGATGAGAATGTGAATCCACAAAACCACATCAATGATCACCGAACTCATTTATGCATTATCCATTATGTAGTCACAATTTAAGAATTCTTCAACTGGTAACAACAAAATCTAGTAAACAAGAAGAATGGGAATGTACAAATATACATCACAAAACCAGCTGCAACAGCTGTAAATTGAACTTAACCCACTAAAGACCAAGAAATTCCAAGAACATTAGTCACTTCTATGACTAGTACATAGAGACGACAACATCAACAACGATTGCATAGCTAAAACAACACAACACAACAACAGTAGAAAGCTTACTGGGTATGTTAGGAAATGAAGGTTACAGCTAAAACCGAAGAAAAGGGAGAGACATTGGAAGCCCAAATCGAGGAACAAGATGTGAAATCTGTGAGAAGGTAACAAACTGTAAAAGAAGAAGAGTAGGAGGAAGAAGAAGAAGAGAGACAAATACTTATCAATGTCTTATTACTAGTTAACTAAAACAAACACAAACGCCAACTCCACTTCCATTCCTAAGTAAGCATTCTTAAGCCAAACTAAATCACAAGGAACGGATTCAAACCAAGCGCAAAAGGTTAAGCAATAAAAAGGAACAATTCAAGAAACAAAATACTAAATTCTGAAACGTTGACTGATCTTCAAGAAATGAATGAACTGGTAACTCCGTTTACGGAGAGAGAGACAGAGATAGAGAGGGAGGTTTAAGTGGAAGAGAACCTACCAGATTGCGACAATTGAAGGTCGGAAGGAAGGAGGAGAAGCTCGACAACGATGTAGCTCTAGCGATCGGCGGCAACGACGTACATAATCTGATTTCGTAATATATATATTATAATATACATTTATACACAATATACGTATATATATATATATATATATATATATATATAATCGGTTTTTCTGTGTATCCTAGATCACCATGCTGAGCTGTGCAAGAGATAAAAGAAATAGGAAAGTGTTTAACATAAGCTTGTTTAAGTTTTTTAATTGTTATCAAATGATGGCAAGGTGTTTTAAATAATATTTAATTAGCAACGATATCAAAGGTGACTTTATGAAATAGCTGCAAGAAATTATTTTCTAAAAGAATATTGGTACCAGTATTATGAAAATAAAAAGGTGAACATTTTATTAAGAATGATCCTAATAAAATTATCGGGTTTTCTATTCCTTTATTAATTTCAATAATATTAGTTGATATATCTTTTCCTTTTATTTTAGGTAAATCTTTATGATAAGCTTGTGGATAACACTCTGGTCTACATAAACATGTTCCAGATCCACTATCAATAAATGCAACAAAATATTCTGCTCTATATTCTCTATAGGTTAATCCTATAGGAATGTATATACTATAACGACTTGTCATTTAGGAATATAGATTAATTTTCCATTATAAGTTATCTTTAATCCGTAAGAAGTAATCTGA
>JANZLD010000004.1:47338125-47355827 GCA_026413575.1 Erythroxylum carthagenense | reverse complement strand
TCACTGAGTTCGTAAAACTCACCCAAAATTTGCAATTATTTTTCAGGACCCAGAAGAATACCCCGTTAGGCAACGGGAGTATAGCAACCGCATGTGAGTGAGAGAAGAGGTCGAGATCAATCCACGTCTGCATTAGTGTCTGATAAATTCTGTAGAAAATTGTATTTTCTGAATTTTGTACAAATGATTAGGTCAATTTGTAAAGTCAACGGACTGAATTAATTTGTATTTATGAAAAAGGGCCCCCGTGGTCATTGTATTTACCGATGATTGTGTATGTTAATTGATGCCCGCATAGTGTATGTTTTTGAAAAGTGTATGTTTGTGTTTTCAAAAGAAAAGTTTATACTGAGTTTTGACTGAGTGATGTAACACGCCATCCTCGCAGGGCACGGACTCGGGTATCACCATCGATGTCAGGTTCGGGTCATGTGGGAGTGGGGTGTTACAATACAAAAGATACTTGAATGATAATTGCTCAAAATGCAATTACAACCTAAAACAAAACAAAACAAAACGTGAAATTTCGGAGTGATGCCTTGACTCCTTTTCACTCGATCTCTTACTCATCACCTAAAGATAGGACCGAGGGGGTGAGCTTAAAGCTTGTGGGTAATAGTTTTATAATCGGTAACAAGCGAAAACCATTGAAAAACTCATATTGAATCATGAAACACATATTTCCCAATTCTCAATTTATCAAACAATTTATAAGCAACCCAAATCATACAAACTTGTCAACACATAAGCACATCAAAATAGTTTGGGTGGTCTATAAATAGAATGATCTAACACATTCCCACAAAAATGGTCTTATGTAGTCATGAATAGAACGAACTAACACAATCCTACATAGTGGTTTTTTCATAGTCGTAAACATAAGGGAGTCCATAAAGGAGCTCCATGTCACTAGCAGGCAGGCAGGAGAAGCCTTTAGTCAAAGTCCACTTGATATACATACTAGACCAAACTAAACTCACATAACATGTATTTCATAACTTGTAAACTTATTGTCCAAAATGACATTTTTTTTAAAAGTGATTTCATAAACATAGTATTTTTTTTTCAAAAATCATTTTTGTATTTTTTTCATAAATCATCGATACAATATTCACATACCAAACAAATAGCACTTTCTCAAGCATTTTAAGAGCAATAAATGCACATTTATAATACAATTGAAAACATTTAACTTTTTTATTTAGAAGAATCATTAATGGCCCATTACTTAATTATAAAAATGTAACCCACCTTGAATTTCTTGCTTAAAGGCTTGCTAAAAAATGCCTCTCCTCATGCTTCTCTTGCCTCTCTTGATTCTCTTAACATTGACAAAATTTCCAAATTCAATAGGGTTGCAAAATTGAAAACCCACAAATCATATTCAATAAAATTGATCCTAAAATACATAAACCCATGCATTTTCTAAACTCCATGGACTAAAACCCTTCCAAAAATTCAAAAGATTCAAAATGGGCTTACCTTGATTCTTCACCAAATGAAGAGTATCTTGACTCTAATGAAAGCTCTTCTCTTCCTTTACCTTTTTCTCTTCTTGAACAACCTTAAAATTCCTCTGAAAAACTAAGAAATGATGTAAACCCTAGCTTGGTTTTTTCTTCTTTTCTCTCCTCTCTTCTTTTTCTTGCTTCTCTCTTCTCTCTTCTTCACACTCACATTTTTGGCTTCTTCAATTGCAAAACACCCTTGTATCTTCCCTTAATACCCTTAATGAACATAAAATGTCCACTTTGCCCCTTTTCTCATGCCTTATGTCTTAAATGCTTTAGTGAAAGCCAAAATTGCCCCTATGCATATACATTCTTACAATTTTATTTAACTAACCCACGAAATAAAATCCTACTAACATTGACATGTTAATTTACTCTAAAAAATTTTAATCCATTAAAACCTCATAATTAATTTTAAATCATGCTTATTCATCAAGAAAAAAATTTCGGGAGCCAACATTGGAGGCTCAAGCGGAGGCTCGTTTACTTATGTTTTCTCATGCAAATCTCTTGTCTCCAACTATTGGAGATCCCATTTTCGTATAAACTCAAGATATGCTTATTGGGCTCTATGTATTAACAAGTGGGAATCGTCAAGATATTTATGCAACTAGGTATAATCTAGGTAATCGCAGAAATCATCAAAATGAAAGAATTGATGATAATAATGATAAGTATACGAAAGAACCCTTTTTTGTAATTCCTATGATGTAATTAGAGTGTATCGACCTAAAAGAATCTATTCAGATAGTCTTTTGTGACTCCAGTGACAACTGGATCAACGCATTGTTACTTTAAGAGAAGTTCACTATGAATCTTTAGGTACCTATCATGAGATTTATGGACACTATTTAATAGTAAGGAGTATATAAAAAAAGAAATTTGTTGTATACCTTTAAATTTCAAAAAATTCTCAAATTTCACAAAAAAAAAATTAAATCACTACTTATACACACCAACACCATTTTTAAGACACATAATTCGCAATTCACATTAAAATAATTATTTATATCCTGGAATAAGTCAAATGAGTGCATGAACAGTCATTATAATGTAAGCAATTATCAAATTCACATGAATGAATGCTATATTATGCATGAATATGAAATGCATTTTTCTAATCTCTCATTGCTATTTCTCATTTACGGAAATATAGGGTTATAGCCCTTAGTATGGAAATGAGATGTTACATGCTAACCCTTCATAAGGCCTTTTGGGAGGCTCAATGGTATCAGAGCCCCAGGTTACAGCCCGGTGACTTGCTCTACGTTGTGAGTTCGATTCCCTGATTGTTAACGGGAGTCGCTCATAGGTTACTCTGCCAAAGTTGGCAAACAAAGCATGGTGGAATAAGTAAGGTTCGAAGTACTTCCCTAGCATGACCATAATAATATTGGTTGCCATTGATGTCTTTTAGAAGCATAGCACCCCAATAATTGTCACTAGCATCTGTTTGTAGTATGCATTGTCCTTTATCAGGAATCTTTGAAGATGGAGCATCTTGACAGCTTTGGTTTGTTCCAATGTCAAGGATGGTGGATTCTTTTTCAATAGCTTGGATAAATATCTGCCACGTATGGTATTAACTCACGGATGTAATTAACAATTCAGAGGAATTGTTGTATTCATTTCACAGTGAGATGTTTGTCAGAAAAGTGTAACTCTTGTGCAATATGTGGACCAAGTGGTAGAATCCATCTTTGAAATGCATACCTAGAAATTCAATTTCTTTACTGCCAATGATGCTTTTCGAGGATGAAAGCATGATGTCATGTTGTTTAGTAAGATCCAAAAATTGTTGCAGTAAGACCTGATGTTCCTTATGGGTCTTTAAGAGCAGGAGAATGTCATCGATGTAAATGATTGCACTATAGAGGATATACTCATAGATCTTGGTCATTAATCTTTAAAACAGTGATGGGGTGACTTTAAGCCTAAATGGCATAATAGTCCATGGTACTATGCATTAGGAATGAAAAATGCATTCTTGTATCTCTCAATTAGGTGAATACCTAGTTGACAAAATCTTGCTTTAAGTTCAAACTTGGAAAAGATAATATTTTCTTTTAGAATTAGTACTTGAGTACTGATTTTTGGAAGAGGAAACTTGTCATCTTATAAGAATGCATTCAGAGGGTTGTAATCAATTACTAATCTCTTTTTTTTCGTGCTTTTGCTCTGAATGTTTGTTGACAGAAAATGCCTGGCAAGCCCAATCTGATTTTATGGGCTTAATCAACCCTTGCTTTAGAAGAATAGCGCACTCATTTTATGCAAACTTTAGATCATCAGGGTTCATCCCTGGATGTGTGGCTTCGTGGGATTGATATCCTCATTCTTTTTTAAAGGTAGACTTATGAAAAAGTTAACATTTTTTCATATAGGATATAGGTGAGAAAACTATGCATGTGATTCAGGACAATATTCCAACAATTTTATCTCTTAGGATGCATATGGTGTAGGAACTTGAGAAAGTTAAAACACATTTTTGATGTCAATATAAGGACTGAAAAATGATCGACACCTGAGGCCTATAGATAAGATCTGTAAAGGTGAGGCTTTACTATATACATCCATACTAATAAGAATATATGGGCCAGGTAGATTGCTTCCAAGCACTTTAGTCCAAACTATACGTTATGGAAAGAATTATATCCCGATCTTTCTCTGTGTAATAAGCCCTATTTTGAATGAATTGCCATCTGCAGCCGTAAAATACTCATCATGTGAGATCCAAGCTTCAGAAAGTAAAACTTTGGGCTTCATGATCGTACGGCTAAATCTAGTATCCATAAACCCAATAGCTTTGATGAGTTTATCATATTTATCTTGTCTAAAGAGTTAGATCTGAACATATGGTCGTTGAACTAGAGTACGATCTAACTTCATACAAGTATGCTTTAGCATGTATAGTGAATCATCCTCTAAAGAAGCAGGAGTCAGAGCGTTCTCCATCTTCAAAGGTTGTGATAGAAATAGCAAACTTTGTATCCTCATCTTCATGAGATTATTCTTCAATCAGATCTTTAAAGTTATTGGAAGAATGAATAGGCAAAATTGATTGCATCTGCTTCAATAACTTGACATCCTTCTTTGTTTTGTAAGGACAAGTCCGTGCAAAGTGTCCTAGTTGTCCACAAAGAAAACAGTGATTAGTTTTTCTAATAATGTGAGGACTTTTTGAAGAATCAAATCATCCTTCTCTTCTTGCCATTTTTTCTCACATATGTTTTTCTGAAAGGCTTGTAGCCTTCCATTTGTCTGCAGAACTTTCTTCTATGATAAGCTTGTCGAAAATAAGCTTTCTTCTTATTGTGACAATCACAAGTCTTATGTTCTTTGCACTTGATTTGAAGATAAGGCTTCTTGCAAGCCTGTTTGAGAATTGGACCACCCTTAATGGTGCTCTTGAATAAGGTATGCTAATCACTTAAAATATCAAGAGAGGCTAAAGCAATCTGTTAAATTTCTCCAAAAGATATATTAGTCATATCTTGCTGTAAAGAAACAACGATCCTTGTAACTCCTGTTGTAGTTGATTTGGAAGGGATGAGATAAAGGTATATCGAAGATAAACATCATTCCAACCATTAAGAAGATAGTACCTTTCTATCATTCGTTGATAATGCTTTTGTAGATCATGTTTGTGAAGTGAACAACATTTCATTGCAAAATATTCTTGACGGATCTGCATGTTAATAAGCTGAAAGTCACCAATAAATTCCTTATGAATTATTCAAAGAAGAGCTTCGGCTCTAGTGACTTAGATATACTAAAGTCTGTGACAGTTGCTAATACTTTGCCACCATTCTCACAAAGTACCTATGAAATGAGATGTAAACTCAGACAAAATATCCTTTAATGGATTATTCAGTCGAGTCATTTGTAGATCTATCTATGCACCAAATTCATGCAAGCAATCTCTCCATTTCTTTGAGGGAATATCGTCAAAAGTGAACCAAGGTCTTAAAGTAGGCTTAGTTTGTGCAGCTAGTTGAGCTTGTGGTGCTGGTTCAGGTCTGAAAAGCTCAGTACCTGTGAATTCTGCTTTACTTATTTTTGGTTCAACTTTAGTAGGTTTAGGCATAGTCATCAGAACTTGTGATAATTCTGATAGATCAGCTAGCTGGGCTGAAGAATCAGAAGATGATTTAGATGATGACTTAGAGATTATTGCAGAGACTTCAGATGTTAGGACAGAGGCTTCAGAATAAGCTTCTGTATTATCTGATTGAGCAGATGAATCTTCTGCAGTAAGTGTAGGTGCAAGAGTTGCGATGAACTCTGTCTAAGGTGCTTTGTCCTTCCTAGTAGATGAGGTGGAGGGTTGAACCTTTGATGGAGAAGTACGAGGCATATGGATTTGTAACGGTTTACTCCATTGATTAACTAGTTCAGTTTTAGTGAACGAAGGTGATGACTCAGGAACTGGTTCAGGCTTTGGCTTTGGCTTTGACTTTGACTTTGATTTCTTAGATTTAGCTTGAGTTGCCTGATGATGGATATACTGTGTAATCAAAGGATAGTTAAACTTGAAGACCTTTGAATAGTCGGCTTCTTCTGGATACGTTTGATACATAGGAGACGTGTATACTAGCTGTATATTTGGAAATACTAAAGAGGATGAGCCATATACAGTTTTAGATCGTGCAGATTGCATATCAACTTTTATTTGTTACACAATTCCTTGTATCTTCTTGACTTCTCTAACTTTTGCGCCAAAGTCAGGGCTAATATAATGTGTAGCAATGTAATGTCGAAGATCAGCATCAAATTGTTGAATTTGAGCTTTGTTGGACTAATACATTTGTTGGATCTGCTTAAAGACGACGTAGATTTTATACTGCATAATATGAGTTTGTTTACTGATTCCATCTAGCTTAGAATCAATTCTTCAAAGAAATTTATTCTGTACAACTGCATTTGATATTTGTCAATTAAGTACTTCATCAGAAGTATTTAAGACAAGCATTTCTTGTGAAGTGATTCATGTGGCTCGAATATAAGAGCTAGAGATAATCCTAGTTGTTTCATCAGTACTCTTGTATAAAGAAGGAAAGTCTTCCTCATATGGCTTACCATCATATAAGATATAGGAGTAAGAGTCGTAACAAGAATTGTTAGCTTAGATTTACAAGTAGAAGATTTCAGCATCTCACGAAGAAATCTGAATCTAAGTTTTTCTATTTATAGATCAATAGATTTGCTGAAATTATCTGGATTTAGATCACCCTTGTGTGGATGATACTATTGAGAAGGCATGCAGCGAGATTTTGGGTTTTTCTTCTTCCTTCTCCTTTTGACATACTGTTCATCATCATCATTATTATCTTACTCAAGATTGAGACAAATTTTATAATCGAGTTTGCATATAAATGGGTTGACATTGTATACAAAATATTCACGAAAATGATTGAAATACCAATTAAATTTAAAATAATGAATAAAAGTACCACATTTATCCGGTCCAGTCCGACCATCGTAAAACTCCAAAAAGAAAATAAAAACACAAGAAAGCAACGCCTTGTTGCAGCAGATTCAACGTCAAAATCTCGTCTCCTTCTCGCTTTACCATATGGCGTTCGCCCACACTATCTTGTCTTCTTCTTCTTCTTCGTCACTGGCTCTTCGAATGCGTTATCGATCATCCAGATTCATTTCTCCTCATGAATCGTCACTGTTTTTCCCTCCCTTTCCTTCCAACTTCAGCGCCCTCCCCTGCAAAATGTAAGCTTATCAGCTTTTCCTCTCCATTTTATATTCTCTCTCTCTCTCTCTCTCTCTCTCTCTCTCTCTAATTTCAATGCACTTTTCTGTTTGGTTACTGAGTAAATTTAAGTAGAGAAGCACAATCCTACTTTATCTTCCCTTTTCTGCATAACGATCCATTCTTTCACGAAATCTTTAGTTTTAGTTTCTAAAATTCTTTAGGTGGTTAAAGCGACACTATTATTTTCTTATGTATGTATTAATTTTGAATTTCAAATTTTGTAGAAGATAAAATCATCATATTTGATGTATATTAGGAGATTTAAGATCAAGATGAAATCACCTTTCCTTTTCTTTTATAAAATTCCACCAGTTGATGTATGCTTAATTCGTCCTATATTCTAATCCTTACTACTGATGAATGGTTATGCAGGAACATTTCGTGTGCTTCCACCAATAATACTAATGCAGCAAGCGCCAGAGGTACTGATGCAGCAAGTTCCACTTCATTGGTCAGTTGCATGTTTCTTGTACTCCGCTTTTCTAAGTATTTTTATATGTTTGAAATCAGATAAAAGATTTCAGATTCTTGTAGCTTATGGGCATGGACGAATTATATTCTCTTGCAACCCGATGATAACCACTTGCTGTAGAGGATTATCGTAACTTGTTTTATTGAGGCCTGTAACTTTCTAAAAAATTTACAAGATGATAGTAATTGCAGACATCTGAAAATGAAGCTGATTATGTTCCTATGCCCATAGTACTGATAGATCAAGATTCAGATTCTGATGCAACAATTGTACAAGTCAGCTTTGGAGATCGGCTTGGAGCTCTAATTGATACGGTGACGTAGCTTTGGCCTACTCATTCCTCTTGCTGTTTCTTCAGTTTCCAGTATAATTATCAGAATAAAGGAGGAACAATGCGTTCATAGAAAATGGTTGGCTATACCCACAGGCCCAGACCTCAAACTAACGTCATTACATGGTTGATCTGATAACTGACCACTACATTAGGGTGATATAATGGTGTAATACGGAAGATTATTCATCTGTGAAATTTAGTGTCCATGGGAAATAAAGATTCTTACTTCAAGTTAGGAAGTTCTGCCTAAGGCATAATTTCTGCGGGATAATGACTGAGTTTTATTCTGAATTAGGTTACTCTTCTGTTTTAGAGGGTGTTTAGAGAGATATCACCTGATATGCTCATATTTCCACACACATGCATGAAATAGTCAATTCTTAATGCTTAAACCAGTGCATTTGGCTCATTTTTGTAACTTGATATGTGGTTTTTTATCACTGTTCCTTGGGAATAGTCTTGCTTCTTGTTAAAATATTATTACGTTAACTTTGAAGCCGTCGTGTCTTGCGGATATGAATCATTTTTCCATGGTTGCAACTCAGTTATCTGTGACTTTCTTGGTCAATCATGTTGCAGATGAATGCATTGAAAGTTTTGGGATTGGATGTGGCCAAGGGAACTGTTCTTACAGAAGGATTAGTTAAACAAACAAAACTCTTTATTTCACGATTGTGAGTCTTATTTCAATCATAGTATGTTTTTGGCATTTACTAGTAGAGAACACCATGTAGATTTTGCTAGAAGGTTTCCTACAAGTTTTCATTGCTTTGATCTGTTAAAGTTTTAAGACTCAAGCTTTTATCGTTGTCTTGTTTCTTGTATATGCAGGCACTGTTCTCTCAATCTCATATCTTCATAAAAGTGAACGACAACAACTACTAGCTGCATCTACCATACTCACACACATGCAGTTCATTCATGTCTATATGCTATATATGTATCTCTGTTTATGGGTTGCCCCCTCCAGCTTAACAGTTGGGCATTATTTTAAAGAATATATTTTTGTACAAAATAAAAATTGCAGGAAAATTTATTGTTCAACATGCTACTTTCTAAAAATAAGCTTTTGAAGTGGTCCATGGAAAGATATTTCAAAAGTGTTGTGGCACTTGCATCAAAATACTTTTCAGAAGAAAAAAAGTAAAGGTTGTGCTGCTTGTATATTAACTTGTTATATGTTATAATTGTCACGATACCAACAGTCTAGTACTTATCCGAAGTTTTGATTTCCTGTTGCTAAAATCTGTTCAAATTAAATTGGCATTGAAATGTGAGATAACTATTGAATTATATGATTTTGTAATACTGGATGGTTCTTGAGAATTGGCATGGCTAACTTTGTCTTGTGTTTCTTTTTTTTCTACATAACATGCACGTCTGCATTTGCATCAAATGGAAGAAAATGAATTACCAGTAAGGGAATTTGTGTCTTTCCTGCATGTCTTAGCTTTAGACATTGGTTTTGTTTATGCTAGAGACACTGGTCGCAAGGTTGAAGATCCTGATCTGTTGGAGAGAATCCGGCTTACCATCATTAATAACCTTTTGAAGTACCATCCAGTATGTCTGCTCATATTAATTTTAGAATTTTGTCATTTAATTCCCCATCCCTTTCTTTATGCTTCTTGGATAGTTCTTTTGTTCATTCGTTGTAAGTGGATCCAGGAGAATTTTCTTTCTCTGACTTTCTGTACATTTTCTAAAGGAGTACATGTATACTTTTTCGATGCTAGGAATCTAGTGAGAAACTTGCAATGGGCGAGGCTTTTGGAATAAAGGCTCCAGAGAAAAAGGTGAATTTAATGTTCCTTAGTTTGATGAATTTCATCTTGTAGCTGGTTCATTTGTGCAGATTTATTTATCACATTCAATTGTCATGTAATTTGAGTTAAAGTCCCTGCATAATGATGGGGTTCAGTGCACCACTATGCTTACAAGTTCTGGGTCTGCATCTCCCATTTTTTATTGATCTTTTCTGGTAGAGGTTGGCTGCCTTCTCCTCTGTACTTGTTTCCATGAAGAAAGGGGTAATTAAGATACAAGGAGTGACTTTATGAAAAGAAGAACAATATACCAAGCATGCATCTAAAAGAGCTCTACATTTTTGGAATCAATCTTTTTCCTTGTGGAATTGTTTCACTTGCATGATGAAAATTTCAAAGTTGAACAATCAATCAGATATCTTGAAGTTGATGTCTTTAAAATGTCAAGAGAGTTTAATAGTTTCAGAGTCTTTTCTAAGGAGCTGTTTAGTTGAAATGTTAATGGCAATTGATAGTTGAAATGAGGAAGACAGAATGATGACTTCTGAAAAGGACGCGTTGCAAAAAATTAAGTGTCAAATATTTGTTGAAACCTTTCTTTACAACCCATAATTGTTATGAGGGAGCATATATTAGAAAGCTGGTAAATTTCTTCTTCTTTCCTCAATTTTCTCGATCATAAAGCAAAATTTATTGGGTTTTGAGATTATTTTTGGTTCACTCAGTTGTATTTCCTTACCCATTCTCAGTATACTGATTTCAACACTCAGATGATCTTACTATCATAACATTGCCTACTGTCACTGAATGTTAAGTAAGCAGTAAAATGGATTTGAAGGACTGTACCTTCTTCAAAGTATTACCAACAATAGGGTAGATTCTTTTGGTTTAAGTAAGTGTATTCTCTAACATCGATTTCAGGTTGGGAGATGAATATGTTGTGGTCTCAAACAATTACATGCTGTATTGATTTACTTGTTTATCATATGGCGGCTGCATTTCTGCTTACCTTTTGTGCTTAATTGCATCAAACAAAATTACGTTTGGTTTCTGGATATTTTGAAGTTTGAACCACGCTCATCAGCCGTCAAACCCAGTTACCCTGGTGCAGAGATTTTTAAATGTTTAACATCTTTCTCTTACTATAACTCAAATAGTATATTTTGAATTCTGACTTTTGCTTCTTTGTAGGTTGATGTTGACATTGCAACTCATATACATGTGAAAGAAGATGGACCCAAGAGGAGGTTGGTATCTCTGCAGAATTCTAATTTTTCATAAAAGTATGCTGTTTCAATTTTCCATTCCTTTATTAGGTTGGTATAATCAATAGCTAAATGTTGTGTTTTATCAGCTTGCTTTACATTGAAACGGCAGATCGCCCTGGATTACTTGTAGAAATCATTAAAATTCTTGCTGATATCAATGTTGATGTTGAATCGGCAGAGATTGATACAGAGGTCTCTTCCTCTCTCTCTCTCTTTCTATCCCTTGCGTACTCTCCACTGAAAATAGGCACACACTTATGAGACAATTATTCATTTTCCCAGCTTTTCGTCTACAGAGCCTCTGCTGATTATAACCTCTGTCTTATAAAACAGGGCTTGATAGCGAAAGACAAGTTTCATGTGAGCTACAGAGGTGCAGCACTGAACAATTCATTGTCTCAGGTAATTGATTAGGTGTTTTGTTAAGTTGTTTGATAATCTGTTACTGCTTTGCCTTTAGTTAATGATCTGTTCCCTTTTGGGTTGTAAGAATGTGCTATTGTCAGAAATCAGAATATATCTAAAAGTCTGAGCAGTCTTTTACTTTCCAGCTAAGGTTTCCTGCTGTTTGTGTAAGAACTTAACTGTATACAGATTCATATGAAAGTAACATCCACAGTGTGCTGAAAATCATAATTTTGACATATCTGAAATTTGAATATCTAATGGCAAAATTTGGAAAGAATTCTATTAATGAAAAAGTTTTTTAAAAAAGTGACCAAAAAACTGTGAATGAGTTTAATTGTTCTCAAATTATAAAATATGTGAATATAGAAAAATTCAAACGTCAAACTTCTTTCAATAGAATCTATACATGAGAAAAGAAGGTATTTTGGTAAACCAAACTAAAACTACCAATAATCAATTAAGTTTCTTTTTGATGATTTCTCCATTTCCTTTCTTCCTCATAAAATCTTTTTGGTCTTCACTGATTACATGGTCAAGACTTGGCGGTCCAAACATGTTTAAGGTTGTTGCTGATAGCTTACTTGCTAATGGGACTAATATAACAAAACAAAAAAATGTTGGCTCTTTCGTATTTTGACATGAAAAATTATAGTGCAACCACTGATATAAAAGAGGTATACCCATATCTTTCCTTTTCATCAACTTGAAAATTCCGAGTCCCCCTATTTCACACCTTCCAATTTTATGTAAATGAAATGGCAAAATATCTCAAATAGATGTTCAAGTGAGTGCTTTAAATGCTAATCAATTAATTAATTTGAAAACAAAATTATGATATTATTTTTGTTAATTAACTAATTTGAGCATTAACAATGAATAGTACATTTAAAAAAAAATCTTAGTGACTTGGTATTCTCGATAATATCATGTGTGATTAATTTGAACCTTTGTACGTGTATAAGTATGATTAGTTCTAAATGACATGCTTTTCAATAATTCTATGCGTTATGTTTTCTTAGTGATCTCTTTATTTCTCCTTTCATACATGAAAGATAGATAAAAGAGACACGCCTATACTATGGATTCCTGATCCCTTTTCTTTTTGTCAACTTGAAAATTCTGAGTCCCCTTGCTTAATGTTCTTCCAATTTTATGTAAATGAAAGGGTAAAATATGTGAAACAGATTTTAAAGTGGGTTTTTTTAATTCTGACCAATTAATTAATTTGAAAACGTAATTATGGTATATGAGATTATGTTAAGTTAGTTAATTAATTAATTAATTTGAGTCAAAATGATACCATATGTAATTAATTTAAATTTTTGTACATGTAAAGATGATTAGTTTTAAGAATGGCATGCTTTTCAACAATCCTTTTTTTTTCATGTTTTTAGTGATCTTTTCTTCTTTTCACCTTTCCAATAGGATAGATAAGTTTTGTGTTCTCCCTGCCTGTATGACTCCTCTCTCCTTTTTTGTTTTACTAACGTTGTTCGTTTCTTGGATCTGTAGGTGCTGTTGAACTGTCTGCGCTTCTATCTTAGAAGGCCAGAAACGGATATTGATAGCTATTGATACCTGGCTTGCCATGTTTTGGTTGTAAACCTATTGTAACTTATAGTCTGTGAGCTCTTGTTAATGTCAAGTTGTATGTTACTGAATTCTCAGAGAGATTGTGTTCGGATCAGCTACCCGAGTTGTTTCTCGAACAACTTGCACTGATTTTCAAATTGCAATCCTGCAAAAAAAAACACATGTTACTGAATGAAGAATAAATGTAACGGTAGTGAATGAAAAATAGCTTGCCTTGAAACACGATTGAACTTGACCACTGCTAGGTTTGGTCCCCTGGGAGTTTACACTGCTGGATATGAATGAGATTTCTATGGAAATTTACACTCAGATTCTGCACGGTGGTAGAAGCTGTTACTTGTCTGTGCTAAGTCCAGGTGCATGAAAATAGTTGAATCCTTCTTTGTATCCAAACTAAGCTGCCTCCTTTTTTTTTTTTTTTTTGTCATTTGGAACAGATAGCAAATTGGTCCACGTAAGTTAGTATCAAATTATGACGAAAATGAGGCAGGCAAGGTATTCAAATGTTACAAAAGTTGGGTGATCCATTTAAGATCCATCCACCCTGAGTTTGTAGAAATGGTATAGAGTTCAGAAGAATGAAGAGAACATTTACTATGTAATTGTATGTTCATGTCCTGAAGTGTGAAGAACATAATGACACTGCAAAAATATCAGTTACTTCTTATGATGTAGATATGCTAGTCATTTTTGTTTCTTCTTCAACTTGCTCTCTGTGTAAGATAACAACTAATATATGTGTTTTATTTGCCCGTTAAGAATTGGATGTAAAGTAATATATAATGCAGTTCGATTGTTATAATATAGATCATCTAAAATGTACTATTAACACTCGGGATTCGACTTGTGCGCTAGAAGTAGACCATTGTCCAACATAATACACAATGAGTTGCTTCTAGGCTTGGAACTCTGTATTTTGTTTGTAGATTGACTTCGAAAGTGGATTGCATACGTCAAGCCATATCATGTGATAATAAAATAAATCAATCTTCAACAAGCCTTCGGCATGAAGAAGGATTATTAATATATAGTTACTATTAGATGCGTCGAGATATAAGTTGTGCTCCACGGGAGGAGAGATTAGTTTTGCTATCGGACATCCAATATCTTTAGGAATTTCTAGATCATACTTTCGTTGTGAAAGAATAATATAATTAAATTAAGGGTAGTTACGATCCATATTTTGATATAATAATGTATAATAATTTCTAATTATTTATTTTTTGGTATCTTAAAAAATAATAAAATTGTCTAGACAATTTATAGAGAACAAATACATTTAAGTCCAAAAAAAAAAGAAGACTTAGGACTAAGGAACATCAAGATATAACAAATTTATAATTTATTTGCAATCTTTCTTGTACCTCCTACTTTGTTATTTTGATACTTTAGGGGATCTCTATGCATATTGATATCATTTGTTTGAACTTAATGTATAAATCTTTTTCTTTATCAAGAGAAATTAATATTTTGATTTTAAAGAAGACTTTCTTGATCTTTAAAATACTATTTCAGAATTTTTCAAAATACTTTTAGATCTAGTTTTGGTTAAAGAAGGTTGGTGTGATCTTTGAAAGAATTTGAAAATTCTTTGAAAATGTGTTTTTTGATATATTGGTCGACTAAAATATAGGTGTGATCGATTAATGTAGCATTTGTTGTCGATTAGTGTATCAAAAGAATTTTGAGAAATTGTGCACCATGGAAGTGTGACATTGATAAGCTAATATAGTATATTATTCAACTAATCTAGTTAGAATTTGGTTGTTGGATATCTTTATGATATTTGGGAGTTACAATAACATATTTACAAGAGTTTTAGACCAATTGTAAGCATTCATTCATTGATTGTTTATTTATTAAGAGCCCTTGAATATTAAACTGAATAAGTGAGGTTCATTTAAGTTGTAAATATTAATTGGAGTTGGTTTTCTTATATTTAGGTGTTCTAAAAATCATAGGGGTCCCTCTTCATTTTCAAGAAAGATTATACAAGGATTCCCTTTTACAAAACATAAGTTATTATAAGAAAGTTCTTTTTCACCTAATTGACAGAAGAGGTTAGTTGAATCTTACGAGAGATTGACTTAGTAAGACTTTATGTGATTATTTCCTATCCATTTCTGTATAACATCCAAAGTCAATTGCATTTTTATAATATGAATTGCAAATTTTATAATATAAGAATCATATCTCTTGTTTTTATATTGCTTCTATACCCATGTGAGCAATAAATAGATAAGTATGATTCCATTCATCAAGAAATTATCTTTAGTGAAAAGTGATGGGAAATGAGCTAAACTTACTACATAATTTAGAAGTTGGTTTAATTGTAATTGCCTTGTATTAAGGTCATAGTATAAAGTATTCTTCAGAGTTTTAGCTAAGTATGTGCTTAATTGATAAAAAATATCTAAGACTTTTCATGATTCTATTTGCTTTTCTTTACATTAAGGATTGGTAATCTAGTTTTGTAAACTTAGTGGGAATGCTACATATACTTAAACATTTTATTGGTTGAAATAAAAAAAAGGATTTGTTTGTAATTTACTTAGAGAATGGTTAACCAAACATTTAAACTTACCATTACCAAAGCATATATGAATCAAAAAACTTGTTACAAAAGTTCAAGCATCTAAATTGAAATAATAAACTTTCTAGATAATTTAAAACAACAATCATCTTTTAATGCTTACTTAAAATTTACTGCATTATCAATTATAACATGTAATATGATTAAAGTTTAGAATGTGCATTTAGAATCGTTTGTATTTAAAGACTAATTATTATTTTAATTATTTTTTAATCATCATCATCATTATTTTGATTGTTAAATGATTATCAAATGTATAGACATATGTAAATGTCAATGAAAAGCTTAATATAGTTGTATATATTGATTGTTTCAAATGGATGAGCATATTCCTTGAGTAGAGAGTTCTAATCTAGTATAGGAGAATATACCGGTGAAGATTTATAATCTAGTACTAAGTTAAGAAATAAGTCATGTTGAAGGAGTAGGTTCATGGAGAAGTAAAGTTTGGAAGATATTTAACAAAACTAGATCAATGGATGAAATAGAGAAGGTCGAATCTCAATATTGTTATAAGATTTTGGCTGAAAGTTTAAAAAAAGAAATCTCTCATTTGAAGAGAAATATGGAATTGTGTAATAAAAAAAAACTCAGATAAGGAGGTCAAATATTTTGACCCCTAACCTAATAATGAATTATTGGTACAACTTATGATAGTAATAGATCAAAGTTTTTGTTAGCTAGGATGATCATTATTGATGATGAACCTCCACTCTTCATAGCTGATAGCTAAAAATTTAGGGTGTTGCTCACTTCACTCCTATCGACTTTCAAGATCCTAACTTAAAATATTTTGAAGAAAGAAATTTTCAAGATAAACGAGGATCAAAAGAAAGAAATATTAAAAAAATTTGTTGAGTATTGAAGGATGGATTATCATCACATTAGACATATGGACACTGGTAACTAATAAAAGGGTTATATAGCGATGATGACACACTATATTGACAACAATTGGACTCTGCACAGTAAACTACTAAGGTAAGTTATATTTTTTAATATTGTCATCATTTATTTTTTGATTATGTTATGACTAATATTTATTTATATTTGTAAATGGTTATATGCCAGAACCACATACGAGCAAAAGGTCAACAACCGTATTGGTCAAGTTTTCAGTGGGTTGGAATATCGAGACTAAGTTATCTACTATAGCACTTAAAAACTATAACATAAATGATGCAATAATCAAAAAGTTAAAGAATAAGTTATAGGTTGGCAGCTTATTGGTTAATGGGAGGTTGTTACATATGCACTGTTTTGTGCATATTCTGAATTTGATTGTGAAGAACTGGTTAAAGATGATAAAAAAAAGTGGTGAAGGCAATTTGAGATAGTGTAGTGTATTAGATTGCAACAATCAAAAGAATTGAAAATTTTTTAAGAAATTACACAACAGTTACGCATTTTGTATACAAAAAAGTTGGTATTAGTTTGTCCTGTCAGATAGAATTCAACCTTTAAGATATTAGAGTTGGCAACTTAGTATGTTGAGGTGTTCACTAGGCTAAGAGAAAGAGATTTTCACTATACTTGCCTACCCATAGAAGAGCACCGAGAGTTGGCTAAAGCACTTTGTGCAAAGTTAAAGATAGTTTATATTACTTTTGAGTTGTTTTCATGAACAAAATATCCAACTTTGTACAGTTTCTTTAGCAATATGTATGTGTTAGACCCCGAATTGTTTTTATGATGTCATTAAGCATGAATTTCGCTAATTATGTGTTTATGGCTTAATTTGATTAAATTGGGCATGATACTGGATAATTGAGTTTAGAATATGATTAATTATGGTTTAAATAAGGATTAGAGGGTTAATTTGTGTAAGGGTATTTTGGGAAGTTTACGTGAGTTATGGTGATTTAAGCTTTGTAAGGAGGGGTATAATGGTCCTTGCGTTATTATTGCTTTAAATAGGAAATTAGAAGAAGAAAATAGAAGAAGGAGAAGAGAAGAGAAGCCGTCGGCGAGGAGGAAGAAGAGAAGA
>JANZLD010000004.1:47291491-47302199 GCA_026413575.1 Erythroxylum carthagenense | reverse complement strand
ATTGAAATGCAAACCGGTCGAAAGATCAAGACTCTCAGATCAGATAATGGTGGTGAATATAAGTCAGATCCTTTTTTAGAAGTTTGTCAAGATAAAGGTATTGTGAGGCATTTCACGATTAGGGAGACACCACAACAAAATGGGGTGGTAGAGCACATGAACTGTACTTTACTTGAGAAAGTTCGGTGTATGTTATCTAATACTGGGTTAGGCAAGGCGTTTTGGGCTAGGGCAATTACTTATGCAAGCTATGTTATTAATCGGTTGCCTACTACTGCAAACAAGGGCAAAACACCCATGGAGGTATGGTCTAGTAAACCTTGTACTGATTACAAGTATTTACACATATCTGGTTGTCATGCTTACTATTATGTCAGGGAAAGCAAGTTGGATCCAAGAGCAAAGAGAGCTCTATTTATGGGCTTTAGCAATGGCGTGAAGGGATACTGACTTTGGTGTCTAGATGAGAAGAAATTTGTTGTTAGCAGAGATGTGACTTTTGACGAGACTGCTATAGTTAATCAGAACAAGTTCGAAGGAGAAATTGAAGTGACCAAGACCATGAGTAGTTCCAAGTAGGTGGAGTTACTGAAGACCCCAGTTGATCCAGTAAGGTCTGATGTTGTAGACACTACTCCTACAGTTGATTTTGATTATGAGAACAAGGATACTGAAGACGAAGTACCTACCTAAGAACCACCACAACATCTCTGCTTGAATCTCACTTTCGATGATTATTAACTCAACAATGATGGCTTGATTGGAGGTTGGTGCAGCTAATGTTGACATTCATCCATGAAGTTCTCTATAAAAGAGAAGCAAATGAAGGAGGAGAAGAGAGAGCAAAATTTCTGGTGTGAGAAGAGAGACGAAATTGTTAAAGTGAGAGAGTCATTTTCGAAAGAAGAAGAAGAGAGAATAGTGAAAGGGAGAGAGAAAAGAAAAAAACTATTTATATATTTGTTTTTTTTCTCTTTTCTAGTAGTAGTGTGTGAGCTTGGGTTATTTGGGTCTCTTTAAAAATTGAGCGATAAACATTATTGTATGCTCTTATTGATTATAGTGAAATACTCAGTCGTCTCCAAACTGGACGTAGGCATTGTCGAACCAGTATAAAAATCTTGGTGTTCTTGTTGTTGTTTGTTTTTCACTCCAAATTTATTAACGTTTCCGCACAACATTTACACTCAAGCATTTAAAGCTTATAGTGTGGACTAAGCTAACCAAAAAATAATTATGGCATAATTAACACCATGTGGAACCATCCCAGATGAGATGATCTTCATTGATGTCTAATAGCTGGTTAACTCCCTACTTGCTGCGTCTATATTCGTGGTAGATGATTCGACAGTAGGCTCTTAGGGCTTCAACGATATCCCGGACACGCTTCGTCCTATCTTCATTCGTAATGACCCCCTAATACAGGCAAATGCGCCTTCTAATCTGATTCTATATCGTTAAAGTAGAGGATCGATGCCTTTGTGCTTCTCCTTGAAGGCCTTTTAGTTCCTTTCTTCCCATATCCCACTACCAGGCAAGACAACACAACCTTAAAAATCCATTCCTCTGTCTTATGCACAATTAAAAATCGAAGTGAACCGAGAAATTGATAATGTGATTACTTATCTTGTAGGCTTGTGGACTTAGGGTGTATCATGTATAGCTCATAAATTGTAAATTGTGAATTTATGATTGTGGAACAGTATTGAAATAGAAGATTAAACTTGTGTCATTCATAAAAATTAACTTAGTGTTGTTTGGAAATTACAATTAGTTGGGTTTCTAACTTTCTATGAGAATTGAAAACTAAAATTTTAAATTGAATTATAAATTTAAGGTTGTTCTTGTGTGAAAATTTGAAATTGAGATACATTAAAATTTGAATGAAAAGTTAGTCTTTATTATTAATTAGATTATATATTATAAATTGATTTTTAATCATCGAAATGGATTTGTTAATTTATGTTTAAATTATATGATTAGTAATTGTATAAATTGAGTTATAGTTGTGAGTTTATGGCTATGATTGGATTATTTAATCAAGTATCGATAATCGTACAAAATAAGTTAAAGTTGAGAGTTTATGATTAAATCACATAATTATACAAAATAGCTTATAATTGTAAGTTTATGTTTAAATTAAGTAATCACACTAAATGAATTATATTTGTAATTTTATGATTGAATTATGTGATTACATAATTTGAATTATAGATGTGATTTTATAGTTGAATTATTTAATAATACAAAATGAGTTATAGTTGTGACTTGTGAGTTTATGATTGAATTATATATTTATTCAAAATATGTTATACCTGTGAGTTTATTTTTGAATTATATAACTCCAAAAAAAATTTATAGCTGTGATCTTATATTTGAATTATATAATTACACGAAATGAGTTATAGTTATGAAAATGCAGCAATCAATGTGTATATTTTATATTTGTGTTTAAAAAAGAAACATGAGCTATTAAGAAATTATTATTGATCTATCTCTTCATCTTTTTATACAACTTTATTTTGATATGAAGTTATTAATTTAATTTTCATATATGTCTTCATTTATTTCTACAAATAAATGAAAGGAAGTTTAAGTACTCCTAATAATTTAGTTACTTAAGAAAGAGTCATTGATTCAACTTGGTCTCATGTTGGTTGATTTCTAGAATGGAGAATCATACCATTTATTTGTATTGTAACAATCATTTCAAAGGTGAATGTATCATCAGATTAAAGAAGTATTTAGTTGGGGTCAATGATGATGTGGAGCTTTGCAAAAAAAGTGAGCCATAATATGAGATGGTAAATAAATAGAGATGCTAAAAAGGATCCGACCCGATTTTGACCGGGCCATGGGCAAGCCACGAGCCAACTCGTGGTTTGACCGTTGCTTCCAAAATGACATCATTTTGGAAGTTTTTCTTGAAAAAAGGAAGGTTAGGCTACAGGGCCGGGTTGGTCCGACCCTCCTATGGCTCGTCCGGCCATAGGCCGAGCCACGAGCCAACCCATCCCTACCCTATGCCCCGCCCAGGGCCTAACCTGTTAACATCTCTATAAATAAAGGCTTTGCTTGAAGAGTATCAACATGAGTAAGTGATAAGATCTTATCTTGCTTTATTATTTGATATTATCTCCTTTGTTTTAGATTTATTTTGGTGCTTAAATATGAAAATTAATGTTTGCTTTGTTTTAGGAGTATTGAATTGAGACTCTATTAATGATAATGACAAATTTTGGATAAAGTGACGAGATTGAGGCAGTGGATAAAGCTGATCATTTGAAGAGTTGGAGTTTAATTGGAAAACATCTTCTTATCCTTTTCATGTAGGAGTTTGAATTTAAATTTGTTTTAGAAGACAAAATTTGTTTTAGAAGATATCTTTATAAGTTAGAGTTAGATTATGATTATATTAGAAAACCTATAAAAGGGACGCTCCTCACAACAGAAAAAGGTTGTCTCTTCTTATATTTTTGTTATTGGAGCGAAAGCCATGTGTGGCTAAACTCAATCGTTCTGATTCAAGGGTATTCAATATTTTAGTTGTAACTTTGTGAGATTTTGTGTTTTCAACTGTTATTAACGTTTTAATTCAAGTATTTCTTGTTTTGAGTTCTCATATTTTATGAATGTTGATATTCAATGAATCTGACAATTTAATTTAATATCGTTATTCTATCGCTATCCAGGAATTTAGTGATCCGTAATTGTCATGAAGGATTGGTACAATTAATAAATAGGTTATTTATGAATTTTCATATTTAACTTATAATAAACAGTAAAACTAAATTGAATAGTTGCAGTTATCTTGATTATTTAATTAGGGTTTAGTCTTTTTCATGAAGTTTATTGTTATCATTTATTTGATATGGAATGTTATCACACTCAATCAATAGATGATAAGTTTTGATTTGGATGCTAGGTTTGAACCAATTAATTTAGGAACATTTGAGATTTATTACAGTTATCCTAATATGTTTCGGACTAACTGCTTGAATCGTGAAAATATTCTTTTTGAACTAATGATTAATGTTACAATTAGATAAGATCTTTCCTTGAATCAGAGTTTGGTAATCTTGACTTTTTCATATTTAAATTCAATTGATTAAATTTATTTTGTATTAATTTTAGTTAATCAGTTATTTAATCAAAACCCCCCATTTACTTTTATTACTTGAAATTAGGAAGCTGGTGTTTAGTTCTCTAGGGATTCAACTTGGTTCCACCACTACTACAAAAGTTTAGAAAATCAGTATTATTTTGGAGGCTTCGACAACCCAATCAGAAAGATAAAAGACAAATATTGAATTACCAAATTAGTGGTGGAAGTTCTTTTGTGCATGATTAGGATGATAATTTAGATGTTGAAGATGGTAGTATTCTTACCCAACAAAAAGAGAATATTGCACCTGATATTAGGAAAAGAAGAAGAAGACACATATCAATTTTTTTGCATCAAGAATAACTCTTAGAACTCAACCTTTTATTTGCAGTACCTAAAAAATAGCTAATAATATGGATATGATAATGGCTAGGTGGTGGTACGATTCAGGTGTAATATTTAATGTTGCCTATTATTATAAGCTTATAATAGATGTTATTACTCTTGCGATCTAGGATAGAAAACTTACTTCAATTGATGAGTACAGAGGTAAACTTTTGAGTAGTTCTATTTATGAACTAAAAATTTATTTGGATGAAAGAAAAGTAACTTGGGCTATTTTTAGGTATTTAATTATGTGTAATGATTAAAAAAATAGAAGACATAAATCTATTATTAATTTTTTTGGTTTATTTTATAATGGGGATAATATTTTTAAAGCGTATTAATGCATTTGACCTTGTTATGAATGTTGATACTCTATTTTAGAAATTTGATGAAGTTGTAAATGAAATTGTCAGAAAATATTGTTCAATTCATTACTGACAATAATTTTGGTTACAAGAAGTTAGAAGAAGATTGTAAATTCGATATAATTCTTTTTATTGAACTCCTTGTGATGCATATTGCATTGACTTGATATTAGAAAATATAGGAAATGGTAGATATTTTCCTATTATTGATGAGACTATATAGAAAGATTAAAATGACTAAGTTTATTTAATTATTGACAATAATTTTGGTTACAAGAAGTTAGAAGAAGATTGTAAATTCGATATAATTCTTTTTATTGAACTTCTTGTGATGCATATTGTATTGACTTGATATTAGAAAATATAAGAAATGTTAGATATTTTCCTATTATTGATGAGACTATATAAAAAAAATGACTAAGTTTATTTATAATCATGCATGGGTCTTAAAGTTAAGGAGAAATGATTTCATAAATAGTAGGAATATGTGTCGTTTTGTTATTAAGATTGACAAATAATTTTTTATCATTTCAGTGTTTTATTTTGATGAAGAAAGAGTTGAGGCAAATATTTACAGGTAATAAATGAGTTGCATTTCAGCATGATAAGTGTTTTATTCGAAAGGCTAGCCATTTGGTGACAAAATTACTAAGCCATTGCAAAAGGTAGCACATTTTTCCCTGATTCTCGTTAATCGTTGCGTAAAATTTCATTTAGCGATGATTTTATAAAATGTCGCAAAATGTCAGACTTATTGCGATGAGTTGATAAATCATCACTAAAAGGTTACTTTTAACAACAATTTTTAATTCATCTCCAATTAAAATGTAACCAAAACATACATCTGTTGAAGTGGTTAGTCACCAAGAAAATACTCTAAGCATTGGATAGAAATAAACTTTGAGTCTTTGTAGAATAAATTATTTATAAAGTAATTGGACAAAGTTTGTTGAATGGACTAAGAAGGTTGGATACACCCACAAAAGAGATTTGCAAATTTTCAAGCTAACACTTAGTTATAACACTTACGCTATTTAGAAACAGAGGAATCAAAAAGTGTTCCAAAACTTTTGTATGAACACATTTAGATGGATCTAATCATTATAAATGAAATCAATATAAGCGCGAGCAAAGAGCTAGCCAACAACTAAAATGCTACTATGCTTATGAATTCTACTAGAGTTTATTAATCGATTTTCTTTGAAACCTAAACAAGCAACATGACTCTTACTTATCTTCTATCGAATGTTGATTGTCAATTTAGTCAACGTCAGTCTATGGTATAGATTCCATCTTAATCCAGTTCACTTGACTGGTTGTAACCAAGTGTTGAACTAGTTGTATAGAACTTTCTTTGAGTTAATAACAATTTTATCTTTCAAAAAAGGGATAACAGTTTCTAAAATGCTTAACCATTTGGATTTTGTTTAGTTCAGTGTCCAAGTTTTTAAAATTTTCAATTAAGTGATCAATCTTTTATAACCTTAACAACTTTGCTCAAAACATTAGTTTGTTAGTATTTTGCTAATTTAGTTAACAGAATCTTTTTGTCCATGATATTTAGGAGTCTATGTGAAAAATTAATTGCCAACTAATCATCTAAGTGAGCTAAAACACCTAACCCATTGTAAACATAAGCAAAGAGGTAGCCAATAACTAAAATGATACGCTACTTATGAATTCTATCAGAGGTTGTTGATCGGTTTTTCTTTGAAGCCTAAAGGAGCAACATGACTCTTACTTATCTTCTATTAGCGCTCGCTCTTATTTTCTATTAGCTTCAAATGTTAATTGTCAATTTAGTCAGTATTAGTCTATGGTCTAGATTCTATCTTTATCCGATTCATTTTGATGGTTGTAACTAGCTGTTGAATTGGTCAAATTGATATTTCGTTGAGATAAAATTATTTTCATCTTTTAAAAAAGAGAATAATAGATTCTAAAGCACTTATCCTTTTGAGATTTTTCCAATTTAGCGTCCAATTTTTAACAATTTTCAATTAAGCAATTAATCTTTTATAACCTTAACAACTCAGTTTAGAATGTTAGTTTTATTAGCATTTTGCTAATTTAGTTAACATAATTTATTTTTTCCATGACATGGAGGCGTCCACGTGACAAAATAATTCCTAACTAATCATCCACGTGAACTAAAACATCTAATTATGAAAGAGATTATGGGTTGGGTGCGTGAATGATTAGTTAGTAGTTAAGTTTCCACGTGATACTTACGTGTCATAAATAAAAAAGATTACATTAGTCAAATCAGTAAAATACTAAAAGAACTAATATTTTGAATTGAGTTTTGAAATTATAAAAATTTGGTCACTTAATTTAAAATTTTAAAAATTTAGATACTGAATTAAAAAATGTAAAAGAGTTTAAGCACTTTAAATATGCTATCCCTCCAAAAAAAAAAAGGTATAAATCTTAGGAGTAGAAGTTTTCCTTGCCACTCGTTATTTTTGTTTATCAGCTTGTGCATAAGGAAGTCAACTGGTACAGTTTCATTTGCTAAAATCATTATTAAACAAAGCTGAACTAGTTCTAAATTTACCCTTTTTTTACAAATATATATCTTAGTAAAAAGTCTTGGTCTCTTGAATGATTAATGCTACATGAACAATTTAAACTGTATCAAAACATTATTTATATACATGTTTCCCAAAACTTAAACACTAGGAATTAACTTGACATTTGCAAATTTTGTTCACATTTTTAATATCCATGTAAGTAAAAAGCGAAGGCTACTAAATGGACGTTAAGAATAAATATGAATAATTCGTATCAGTTACACAAAAGACAAAAATAGTTATAGAGCATCGTTAAGGAGTGTCAAAATCCAAGAAGAAGAGCGAAATTTAATATAGATGGAGAGTGAGTTAATTTGCATTAAATAGTCTATGGTAAAAATGTTGCTTTTACTCTGAAACCCTTTCGTCTTTTTCCTGTATGCAAGCATACACATACCTTTCACTGCCCTCACAAACTTACAACAAGTTTTACACATAACTATGTATGTTTGTTTCTTGGCAATTGTCAGTTTATGGACACTCATAGTTTCTTTAGTCTTAAAGACATGCTTAGCACTTCATCATCAAACAAGCAGACTGTGGTGAGGTCTGAATCTATGTCTTCCTTGAGAGACCAATCCAACCCTTCAAAACCCAGTAACTCCACCAACTCAGTTTCTCAACTTTTAGATGACCTCTCACTTGAAAAGAATCCTTCATCTCCTGGTCATGAAATAACAGTGCCATTTCCAATTTCACCAACCAAGCTGTCATCTTCTTCTAATGATCCGCCAGAAAATTCAACTAACGACGCGGAAGATACTGCCAAGGCCGAAAAGAAGCGTATTATGAACAACACTTGTCTGTATCTCGGCAAGTCACCAGCAAATGATGATGCCATCCGATTCTTTCCTCCACCTATTTCTAGCCTGAAGCTGGTGAAGAAAGGCACACCTCTAGTATACATTGAATGCAGTCGAGATGAGAATCGCTTTACTTTGAGTGAGGTCGGTATTCCTGCCGGAGACATGCTGGTCGCTTCAAGACAAAGTGGACGCTTGAAGTTGTATTTTGCTCCTCCTGAAGATGAACAAAATGACGAGGCTGCTTCTGAGAAGGAAGAGGAAGAAGAGAATTGAAAATTAGAGAAATGACAAGATGGAATAGTACTGTCTACTAGTTTTGTATGTTAAAATAATGTTCCTCTGGTTGGACTGGAGGGGTTGGTATTGTTAGTAGTTGCTTACTTCCAGTGTGTATGTTGGTTCTCCGGGGTGACTAGTTCCTTTCTGATCAGCAATCAATCATATTTGTAATCAACGAAGGATTGTCCTCCCTTGGCAATATAAATGAACAAACTAATATTGTAACAATCTTTATGCGGATTGTTTCAAAACAAAAAACAAAAGAACTATTAACTTTCCACTTCTACTTTCTTTTAAATAGTAAAATAGGAATATAAATCAAACTCTATTCATTAGTGCTTTGTATAAGTTGTGATACTAGAATTTTGATTTCAATATATAACAAGGAGACTCATTAATATCATCATTTGTATTAAGTCCATTATTAATCTAATAATTGTTCAAGCTATTTAATTAAGAAATCACTTAATTTCTTTTAAGAATTTGAATGCTAATCAAATTCATTTTATTAGGTGAAATAAATAAAATTAATGATAATAAATTATTTGCTTTTTTAAAGAAATTATGTCTTTTTGAATATCCACTGCCACTGCCACTACAAGCAAACAATGCTATACATGAAGATGTCAAATAGGTTTAGGGCAATAAAAAGAAGCGTGGAGTTTTAAAGATATTTTTATTTATTAATGAATAAAATTATATAATGGACAAGCTTTAGGTGTAATCACGAAATTTGAGTCATAAATTTTTATTAAAAAAATCTGATTTTGATTCGAATTCTAATTAATTTAAAAGCTTGGGATTTTGGCATAATATTTCCTTTCTTTGGATTTTGACATAATGCATGTTCCCTAAGATCAAAATTTTACATATTTAATGTTTGTTGAAAAAATGATAAGATCAACCACGGTGGTAGAGTTCTTTTAAAATACTAAATTGGAATTAGCATTACGTGCTTTTACTAATTTTCGACACTCTCTTTAATTGAAAATTAAACAAACGAATTGACCAAAACACAATTCTTTCACTTGGGCACTAGATGGAGAACAGTAGACAGACAGAAGGGAAGATTGCATGCCTGAAATTCATTCTATAACCTTTTTGATATAAATGATCCTACCACTCCTTACTTTCTAAAGAACAAGATTCAAATGAATTATTCATCATCATAGGCTTCTTTGCAATGTCTTTTACACACTACTTGTGATTCCTCCGTATCCTTGAACATAAATGTACACATGGAGCACACATTCAACCAACGGAATTTCTAGGCAAACTCAAACGTGTACATCTAGATTAGATGAGATGCTACAAGTGAAGCATCAATTTAGAAACATTAATTGGCTGCTATGTCCAATCCTCTACATCAACATATGGTATTAACAAACCCCATCACAAAATACAAAGCTTTAATTACAGTCCTAAACTTATGCCCATCTTAAATCAAAATAATCGCTTTCTTTCTTTCTTTTTTACATTTTCTACAATCTGCTATCTAACACTTAAAGCCTCCACAGACAAGAAACAACAGTATGATGATCAGAACAAGGATTGCCCCTCCCACCATCAACTTCATTTGGAGATTCTGCAGCCACATCTTCCTCCGCAGTTGCCTTCCTTGCCTCTGGAAGCTATCAGCCTTGAAGCAAAAAAGAGCCCACAGAAGTCATAACCCTTCAAAAACTAACAAGCAATGCAATCTAGCATATATACCTGGAACTGCAGGTTCTCTGTCTTATCTACCAGAAGTTCAATCCTTTCCCCCCGATCCAAAACCTGCAATTCAATCCAGTATAACATCTTCAGACAAAATATGCATCACCACCTGCCTGCTTGAATGGAAATCATTTGGCAATATTTAATCCCCACAAAGATATAAAGCAACCTGCCTTCATAAGACAGCCTTTTCTATCTTCATTTTCTTGTTGGTTCCCGTATGTAGCACAAAGTAATTTGTCATACTGTGAACTAAGTCTTAACATACTGAGCATTTTACAAACACACACACACAAAAAGTTATAAATAAAAAAAAGTCCTAACAAACTGATGGAAGAGCCATACTTTAGATAGAAGCAAAGAATTATTTGACCATTGGCAACATGCAGAGAAACCAACGTAAAACCAAATAAAAATGCAGGATATATCATCATTTTTAGGACCACTTACAGAAATCTTCAAACTGCATGCCACCAC
>JANZLD010000004.1:47269726-47284356 GCA_026413575.1 Erythroxylum carthagenense | reverse complement strand
TATTTCTCATCAATTTCCTTTAAGCATAAATACATCTTTAACACAATACATATACTAACACACTCATTCAAGTTCATGTAATATTTCTAAATTCCACTCAAAGATAGGGGTCCAACATGATATCTCATATAAATCATATGTGCTTTGCAACCTAAAGGCTACCTAAAAGATGAATCCATTGAGCAAATGTTTTTCAATTATTCTTTTAACACAAGAACTGGTAAAATGTGTTAGAACTCTTCAATGTGGAAGGTGGAATAAGTACATAAGAAATAATTGAATGACGAGTCACAAGGTTGGATAAAAGAAGAGCTTAAATTATTTAAAATAACCTTTAGTTGCTTAATTCTATGCTATTTGGATTGAAAGAAGTCGAAAAGAATTAAAGGTTACGAACTGGAGGAATATGCATTCAGAAAGAACACAATGTTATGGATTAGAGAATGGATATTAATACAGGTTAAAGGTGTCAATAAATACCACAGATTAGCTCAAACTTGGTGATTGAATTAGAGGAATGCATATTTCTACTTGGAGATGACTTAAATACTTTTGAAGCAAGAGAATGACATAAATTGATTGCTCCTCATCTTGTGGATTAATATTATGTTCTAAAGAATGACTTAAATTGATTGTTTCTTGTCTTGTGCATTCTACAACCTTAGCCGCTAGAAGTCATGTACATGATTAAGAGTCACTAAGGGTGTCTGAGTTTTATTCCAAAACACTTAGCAAGTTTAATTATCTCAAACTGGTTTTACCCTCTTTATCAATGTAGTTAGTAGAGAATTGTCTTTGACTCAAGAGTTTCTATTGTTAAGGATGGTAATGGCTTCGGCTGAATCGTCAGTTTCTACCTAAGCTTAAACCCGATCTGAGGCCTGATTGGACTCAGACTTGGGCAGTTCAAAGCTCGACTCAGTCGACTCAATCTGAGATTTTTTTAAAATTTTTTAGATTAAAAATAAAAAATGATTTTTTTATTGAAAGCGATGTTATTTTGCCTACACGTTTTGGGCTTTAGACTAGTTCAAACTTGTTCATCCTGAGCCTGAGGCTCAATTTTTTGAAAACAAATCCTAAGGTCCGATCAAACTGGACCTAGTAGCGTGAGACTGAACCCAGACCAAACAATCCTCCAAGAGTATCTATTGTACCATCCTTTGAAACTAGCTTTTCAATATCTTTTCATTTTAAGAAAAAAGTGTTTACTTTAGCTTTGTTTTCTCTCTTCCGTAACTTCTGAAATTAATAATGAAAAAATAGAAAAACTAAAAAGACATTTATTGTTATTCTTCTTAATTCCTTGAAGCAAAGGACAATTTTTTATGAATTAATTTTTTGGAAATAATTGAATTAGCTATTAAAGGAAAATTAATTGAGACACTAAAATTTTTTTTTTTTTCCTTCTTCTAAAACTTAACAAAGTACTTGTTAAAGTGTGTTTTCTACTTCCATTTCTGTGATGACTTGTACTGACTTATGGCCCAAATAAAAGAAACGTCTTTCTCACCTTTATTAAAAAGCATATTCTTTGTTTACGCCCATATTCCCACGGCTAAAAGACTGTAATAAAGATTCTTATTTCTTAACCCCCTAATACATTGTTTAACACTAATAGTACTTTGAATAGGTGAAGCTAAGTACATGGATAAATTTTTTCTTGTTGAAGTTGAAATCAGCCGACCATTGTCCTGTATGTATCCCAATTGGATTGCTCATGATAGATACAGCAATTCACCCCTCCAAATGCAATCTTAGACTATTTTTGTATCTCTTTGGTTATTCCACCGTATCATCATCAGAAATTCATTAAGTTATTGCAGTCCTGACGTCATGACTGAACAATGAAACTAGGCGAGGCTTGGAGAGACTTAACTTGAGTAAGTGAAACTAAATAAATCAACTGCTGTATCACGAACTTTGAGTTTGAGTTTAGGTTCAAATAGTTGATTTTCATTTCACACGAACTGGGCAATCTATCAGAGAATATTCATAATCAAACAATTTCAGTCAGAATCAGAGTCATGCCTCCTCCTCTTCCCCTTGTCCTTCTTGTGTTTCCCTGTATCAACTGAATCATGAAATTGCCGCTTCTCACGTCTTTCATGCTTGTCATGTTTCCTATCCTTCTCCTTTTTCTTCTCTTCATGCTTCCTCTTTTTCCTAACACCATTTTCGTCTGATTCATTTTCTTTGGGAAGTCTTACAGGCTCATCCGATATAGCCACCTTTGTTGACTCTCCTGAAACCTCATTTTGATTCGGTGAAAGAGTGCTGGGGTCCTCCCAAGCACGTGGCGCCCTGCAGTGAGACATTCAAGGTGATGAAGAATAAACAAATCAGTACTCACCTAAGGAGAAGAAACAGTTGATGGCAGGTGATGGAAATAAAGTACCCTGCATACTGTCTAATAGACCTCAAGCTCCATTCTGACCAGCTAAAACTATGAGTTCAGTAGATTATAGTTTCATCAGGCTGTTATGCTAATCTGCCCAGGACCGAAGTTACAGACCCTAAATGGAACACAACAATTATAATGCCTCTAAATGCTGAAATCATATTCAAAGGCCAGAAATCTTTTAATTTTACTTTGGACTGCCCAAGTCCACTCAATAAAAATCCTCAACGCAGAGAAACATTACCAGGTAACAGTTTGCTAAAGGACAAGTTTGGCAATGAGACACTATTGATAGTTTGACAGATTGGCTCACTTCAGACTGAAGTTTCTAAAGTTTTTCAAAGTTTTCTTACTTTCTGATCTCGATCTTCTTCTCTCCTCCATCATCCACCTTACCAAACTCTCTCTCTCTAAACATTGTTATTAGTCCACATTGAGATGTTCCTGAAGTTTCTAAAGTTTTTCAAATTTCTCTACTTGTCTGATATCCATGTTCTTCTCTCCTTGATCATATTCTTTCCAAAAGTGGTCACCATATTCAGTCTGCTGAACTAAGTTTACTTTGACATGTACCCCACCCCACAACCACCACATGTATCACTTGAAGTACTTCACATAACTTGATATAAAAGTTTCAGATATAACGAAAAAATTACCAGAAAAAGAATCCAAAAGAGACCCAAAGCATGCACAACATACAGAAGAAACAATAAACATGCACCACTCTTCAACCATGGGCCACTTTTTATTATTATATCTCTACTAAGGTGCTAATTGCCTAAACACATTCAACACTCCCGCTTTATCTCTCACAGTACACGAGATTGACAGAAGAAACTAACGAAGATGACATAAGTAACTCTTAGCTGCTTCATTTTTGTCATTTACACCTTATTACACTTGACAGTTGAAACTAAAGTATCAAATTGACTCCTGTCTTAACTGAGAATGAACATGTTAAATACCTTGAGTAACCAAGACCATCAACCCGAGCTGTATCTGCATGTCCAGCACCCAAATCCTCTGCTGTAGATCCTCGCTTCACAAGCTCTGAATACTCATGTTTATCAAGCCGATTTCCCTGTGGTCGATTAGAACGCTTTGGAGCTAAACCAAGGGCTTCCCTCATGGCCTGCTCCTCCTCCTCTTTGATTCTTTTTATCTCTTCTTTCAAAGCATCAGCATTTGATTTCCCAGAATTTTTATCCCTGGTGTACCAGTGTAAATCTTTCCCTGTTTAGGCAATAAAAAATAGCATGTTATCTCAGACATGTCCAACCTTGCCCTGCTAAATACCTATGCTAAATTGGATGCAGTAGCAGGCTTCTATAAAATGCAGCTGATGAGAACTTTAAAATGAGAGGTTAAATGAAACTTAGTTCAAGTCTAACCACAAGCCATGCAGAAATTCATCTGAAGAGAAACCAAAACATCTCTAGCCTTATTAACAGGAAGACAAAAACAAGTGATATCCCAAGCCAGGAAGTGATATAGATTTTCGACAAAATTCAAATTCAACTCATCCAGGGGTTTCTTGACTTTCTCCATAGTCATTCTAGCATTCTTTTTGAAGAAAACTGAAATATATAATCCCAGGTGCCAAAAAGCTATAAAATAACGTGCATAACTTTCTAAATGTTCTCAAATGACCCTCAATATCAGGGTTTTAAGTACAAGAAAAAGGCATGAAAAGAACTAAGTAAGTTACAAGCTTTTAAGGAAACATATTAAAAATAGACATCAAAGAAGGCTCAAAATAGGCACCAGGAAAAAAAAAATTGTGAAAATTGGACCAAAAACAAGAGAAAAACAGGCAACTCCTCAAAATTTGCTTGTCCAATTTACCACTGGGAGAGAAAGCACAGATGTCAAAATTCAAGCCTCCATTACTTCATTTGAGGTATCCCAACAATCGGTTGACAAGTGAAGGATGGGATGCAAAATAAGAATGAAATTTAGGCATAGCAACAACTATAAGCAAAATGTGAAAATATAATCAGGTAAAAATTCAATGCAAACATGTATAAGTTCAAACTAAAAAGAAACCCTAGAAAGAAAAACAGAGAGAGAGAGAGTTAGAGAGTTAGTGTGATAGGTCGATCAGACTGTAGGATGTATCCGTAATCAAGCAAAACTAGAAAAAAGTGAACTTGTGGATGATGAAAATTGTAAATGAATAAAAGACTAAATGAAATAATACTCAACAATCACCATAGTTCAATATTAGATCAACTTAACCATGCCCTTCGACAGACGAAGGATTGAGATATCTTCAAGAGAATAAAACATGGCAAATACAGTAACTAGATTTCTAAGGAACATCTGAATAAAATACAAGCTTACCTTTCTGCCACCTTCCAACAGGAGCCTTAAGACTGTGACCAAGATAATTCTCTCGATGCTTATCGACTTTGACATCGTCCCAACTAAATTCTGCAAAACAAAAGGACATTGTGCAACAGCTATAAAAAATTAAAATATTCAATAAAAAATAATTTTGACGAGTTTGAGGGGGTAGCATAGTGGTCGACACTCTCTCCCAGAGACCAAAAATCCTCGCTGAGGACAAACCAAAGAAACATATGATGCACAACCACCGTAGGAACATTAAGCAGATGAAATTAGAGGCATCATAACCACCATAGGAACATTAAGCAGATGAAATTAGAGGGTTAAGCCAACAAAAGGACCCCATTTAAAAATAACCTTACAAATAATCTGTTCAGACGCATGATTCCAAGCTTACGAACAACTGTACTGAAATGAAAAGAGTTCAAATACACCAACGAACTAAAGACGAGTATTCAGGTTCTAAAATAAATTTGGTCTCAAGAGAATTATAATTCATCTGTATATCTGAAGCGTTTAAGAATTTTCCAATTGAATTCCCCATTTCAACCATTGTTTTTTCCTTTGATCTCTTAATATTATCTTATTAGGGTTCCGTAAATCAAAGACAAAATTGTTAACTCAAATTCAAAATTGAGCCGTGTAATAGAAAGAGGAAAATTGAAAAGATAGAGAGCGAGAGAGAGATTTACGATCTCGGCCACCGCGAACGCCGCCTCTGGTAGGGTGGTACATGGCGCTGTCTCTCTTCTTCACCGGCTAAGACACGTTCAACCCTTTTCTCTCTTTTCCTTGCACAAATACAGCAATAGGAGGTTTCGAATTCAACTGTATAAAAAGCCCAATGAAACTAAAATATATTCGTTATTAAAAATAAATTAGTTTCAATTCAACTCTTTGCGTGTGTAAAATGAAAAGTACTTCATCTTACAGATTCAATTCTGATGTGTTGCATTATTAAATATGACATTAGATGTATACAAATCTTTAGAAAATTTAAGAAAAGATAATGTATATACAAGGAAGATATAAGGTTATTATTTTATTTTAAATTAAAATTTTAACTAAATATTATATAAGTTTTAAAAGAATAAATAAAAATTAAACATTATAAATTATATAAAAATGTATAAAAAACAATTATGTCATGAAAATTATATTTTCGAAATGAATATAAGTACTTGTACCATATAACAATACTTTCAATTTTTTAATAAAAAATATTATAATAACCAAGGTAATTATAATAGAATAATAATAAAAATATAGTAATTAATGTTTTATATTTATATCTTTTTTCTCTTTTCCTCCTTCGTTGTGGAGTGACATGTATAACCAATTTAAGATGTTGAAGTAATAATCTATGTTTTAAAATCCGGACCACCGATCGGTCGGTGGTCCGGTCTGGTTGATCCTTCAAAATCGGCTCTAAATTGACCCAGTCTGAGTCGGTCAAAATCGGTCAATTGACCGGTCAGACCGGTCGGATCGGACGACAATTATTTTTTTATTTTTTTATTTTTTGATTTTTTTAAATTTTTTAATATTATATATAATTAAATATAATTATTGCATAATTATTACGCCATACTGATTCGATCGGTGGTTAAACCGGTTAAACCAGTAGCCAATAAGGTCACCAATTCAGTAACCGGTCTGAATTTTAAAACATAGGTAACAATTCACATACTCGAGTACCATTGCGGGTGCTATACTAGCACAAATGATGCAATTGATCTAAGAAAGTGATATGCCAAAATAGCGATGCAATTACTCTTTCAAATTAATCCAATTGTTTTTAAAAAGATGATGCAATTGACTTAAAATAGTTTTACTTTGTATGACATGTCGAGAATACATTTTGTATAGTACCGATGCATTTGATTTGAAATAGCGGTAATGCAATTGTTTAAAAAAGTTATGCAAATTAACTTGGAATGCTTTTCGTTAGGAGTGGCATATTAAACACGATACAATTGATTTGAAACAACAATGGAAGTATTCTATTAATTGATACAACTACTTTAAAAGAGCGATATATCCGATTTAAAATAGTGAGACATGCTTATTAAAAAGAGTGATGCATTATTGAATGATATAACTATTAGTTTGTACGCTATAGCCAATTAATTAAGTGGTAGTAGTTAACAACAAAATAGTTTAAGGATATTTTTTATCTTCTATATGTTTGGATGTATATGATAAAATTTATAAAATAATATACATTGCAAATAAAATTATAATAAAATTGTAATTATAAAATTCATATTACATTTATGTATTATCTATAAATTGTTTATAGTCGTTATTCTATTCAGACTAAAAATTAATATAACTTAAAAAAGCTAGCACACGTTATGTATTTTTGTGAAAAAAGTAGTTAATTTCATAAGTTAAAGTATGGAGATATTTAAATAAATGTATAAGTGTTCGTTAGAGAACAAGTTCACTAAACTAACCCGATATAAGAAATTTATTTAGAACATTATTTATATGTCTATAAAAATTCTCATTGTGATGATTGTATAAGTGATCATTTGACTTGAAGTCTCCGAAGTTATCTTGTACAGGAATTCCATATTTTAATACTACTTATAATCTATTATAATCATAGGTCGTTCAATCGGTAGTAATTGTAGCATGAATTATACGGAGGTGGTTGTGTTATTAAGATAGGATTCATCACCATAAAGTAATTAAGGAGAGTATTTTATTGTTCTTGATTAGTATTAATTCATGAAATTCTTGATCAAGGTAGAATGACGATTTGTAAATAATTTATAAATGTCGTTAATTAAACCAATAGCTAATGGTAGAGAAATAATATTATTAAACTAAAAAAACAGTAGACATTAATTCCATTATCTATCTAATCAAAACATTATATGATGAAAGAATTAAATTATAAAGAAAAATCATGCATGAAAATGTTAGTCAAAACAACTTTGATATTCCTAAATATTTAGATAGATATGATGAGTTATTAAATGTCAATGTTGATATATGATTATAAATTGTTTAATTGAAGAATTAAAGATAAATTAAAAAGACTTCTAATTTATCTAATTCAATTTATGAAAATTAAAATGATAATTTATAATCATTGCTAACATATTCGGGAACATAATAGGTTATACATAAAGAATATGTTAAAGAGAGCAAAGAAATTTTTAATTAAGACTTGATATTAAAGTTTGAAAAACTTTATGATTAAATATGAGATATTTAATAAATAAGAATCCATATGAGATATTAGATTTTATTTAGGCATAATCAATGTTTAACTAGAATTATTCGTAATTCTGATTAAAATGTAAATGAAATTATAATTTAATTTCAATTAAATTATTAAAACTTGTAAAATTTCTTATAAATAAGTTTAAGCCTTAATGGAACTAGTGTTTAATCTTTTTTGTAAGAGTTACAAAGTTATTTCAATTTGTTATGTGGACACTGATAGAAGCCAAACACTTGTGCGGAGAAGGTGGTGGAAATGAACTAGTTTTAGAAATAGTTCAAGGGATATGACAAGAAAAAATCAAGCTTCGAAATAAGATACAAATTATTATTCATGCTTTGTTATTGATCTACGTACTAATCATTTTGTAGAATTAAAGTGATCTTGTTTTTAAGAAATCAAAGTATTAAAAAAATTGTAATTATTTCACTACGACCAAGATCGGATCTCATCCCAATTTTTCAACAGTGATATTAGAGATATCTTTAATTCTATAATCTGATTAAAGTATGTTTGATTGTCATTGATTAATTTTGGAATTAAAATTGTAATTGTTGCATGATTAAATGTTCTTAGAATTTAAAAGGTTAAGATTGAATATTTTAAAACCCAAGATTCAATTTAGAATTGAATTACCAATATGAATAAAAATTAGTTTAAGAGCTAAAAAAGTACATAAAATAAGTTTCATTAATAATAAAACACCATAGCCTAGTTTTGAAATCTGAAAAGTTCAAATTTAAACAACCTAAACCCAAAACTTGGAAAATAGGATGGGTGTTGGTCTTGTGTTTTGTAATGCCTAGACATATGTTAACTAGCAAAGGTTATGACTAATGGAATAAGATGTGTTTGCCATACTGGTTTGGCTGTTGATGTTGGCTAAAATTAGGTTTTGTGTGTTTTGGATGCTTGGTTGTTCTACGTCTTAGAGAAGGCTTGATGGTTTACGTTTTTGTGGCTGCCTGAAAATTGGATGTGTTGCTCTTTCATAATGGAGCATCGCTGGTAGCTTGCATTGTCGCTACTGAGTCCCATCTCCTTAGCCAGTGGCGATGGAGACAGTGACAAGATCGTCACTGATTGAGGGCAAAAGTTGCTCAGAAACCAAGGCGATTTGCCACTAGTGACAAGTTGCCCACAAGAGGAAGTGACACAAGTCAGCAATGGAAAGGCAGCTTCACGCAACGGTGAGGAGCAACAGGTAAATGATAAGGCACGAGTCATAAAAAATTAGGTTCGAATGACAAATGACCGTGACAGGTGCGATCCCTTTCCTCATATTTGTGTTTTTTAAACCTTCTTTTTTTCTTTTAAATAAATTGGTTTGAATAAAATTAAGTAGGTTCAAATCCTTAATATATTTGAGAAGTGTTTTCTAATTATTTGACAATTATTTTCAAAGGGTTATTTTACAAGGATTACTTTGGAAATTAAATTAATTAAATTTCAAAATTAATTATCAAATCAATTTTAAAATTAAATTAATTATTGTTCTTAATATAATTAAGATTAATAATTATATTGATTCCTAATTAATTTATAAAAGTAGTTTATAAAATTAGAATTAATTAGATTGAAATTAGTTAATTACAAAAGTAGTTTCTAAAATTAAAAGTAATTAGTTTTAATTAAATTGAAATTCATTAATTAGACTCCTTAAAATTAAGAGAAGTTTTTTATTAAACTATTAAAAAAGGTGTTTCTTAATTATATTTATTTATTTTAATTTAATTTAAATAAATTAAATTTATGATTTTATTTGTTTAGAGAATTATTATTGTATTTAATCAGAAATTGTTTCTTTACTTATGAATATTAAGTTGCTTGATTTTTTTGAAAAAGTATGAAAAGTGTTTTCATTTACTAATTAAGAAAAACATGCTTTTTTAATGTTTTGAAAATAGTTTTCTAATTAATTGATGAAAGATTTTGTAATTAATTAAGGAATCAATCTCTAAATAAATAATATGAATGACTTTCTTAAATAATTTTAAAAGTGTTTTATTTAATTTTGAAAAATATTTTCCTTTTAAAAGTCTTTTAACTAAGGAAAAATAATTTCTAATGAGATTACAAATAGTAATTTCTAATTAGATTATAAATAATTTTCTAATTAGATTAGAATGCGTTAATTATATAATTTTGAAATTTTAGTTTTTCTAAATTATTTTCAAAATTATAATAAGTAAGAAGAATAATATATTAAAAATTGTTTTTAATTAAATTTTATTAAATGAGTCAAGATAATTGAAAATTGTTTTCAAATCAAAATAAATTTCTATTTGGAATATGAATTAAATTTATTTAGGAACCAACAAGTTTAATTTAATTTCATTTTCCAAATAATTGAAAATATTATTATATATTATCAAAATCAATAACTAGAATCGAACAAAGCTTGATATTTTATGCATATAATTTAATTATGAGTGCATAAGTTGCATACTTTATTTATATATTCGATATATAAATATATATTAGATGCATGTTAAATTGTATGTTTTATATGTGAGATACTTTACATGCAATTTTATGCTTGATGAGATGAATGAAATTAAATCCCTCATTAAAATATTAAGTACACGTAAGAACATAGTTATTGCTTTCTATTGTTATAAGAATATATTAGAGTTCTGTTCATTGTCAGACTTGTTTAGCAAACTCAAGGTTGTTTCCACTCGAATATGTATAATCTTATGACAATGGGTTCTATTTAACTAAATTTGTGTGAATTAGATGTGCAAACTCATAATCACATGAATCTAGAAGCAGGGTTAGCAATAACGTATAAGATATGTTTTAGTAAGAGTTGTCACCTAACAGATCTAGGAGTCATATAATATGTGATTAATAAAGTTGTTATCTACCTATTTTAAGTTTAGTTAGTTTGTTGAGTAAACTCAAGATCAACTATATTTGAATGGAATCCTTGCCCATTAGAAAGATTAGAGGAATTTTCTGAATAGTAGCAACTAGCGAGGGCTATTATTTTGAATAAAATAGTAAAAATAATCAAATATATGATTAAAATCCTAATTTCAATTGATAGTCATGATATATAATTAATTACTTTTTTCTTACATTTATATTTTGTTCTGAGTGGAATTTACCTTGTTTAGTATAGTTAATACTAAGAGATAGTGAACCAAATTTATTAGGCATAAGTTATGTTTGAGAAAAGTTCTCAAAATTAGAAAATAAAAATTGTATATCCATTGTGTAATTTTGCTATAATCCCTTTTGAGGATTTGATGAAAAAGTTTTAGAGATATGTCAAAATCATATAGATAACAAAATGTATTGACATTTTGAGTTGATTTATTTCTTGTAAACTTCAATGATAACATGTAAGATATATGTCAACGCTATAATAGCAAGATGCAAAAGGTTGCATATGATAGAGCTGAAAGGTATAATACCTTATTGAAATTGTTCCATTTAATTTAGTCTACTAAAAACATAAACATATACATCAATTAAAGGAATTTGCTATAGTATGATAATAGTTTTTATAAGAATCAAAATGATTGCATGACTTTTCTTGCTTATATGATAGAGATCATTTATATTTTTAGTTCATGATTATGAGTATTTGATACGGAATTTACATTTAACATTATTATAATGTTCAAACCATGATAAGAAATAGATTATTAAGTAAAAGTAGTTAATCTAATTTTATATAAATAATTTGTATGTATTGGATCAAAGGAGACTTTTGCTTAACATAGATGGAAATAATACAAAGTTGAATAACTGAGATTATCCTTTTATGTCATGTTAGTTAAATCAACGTAACTAGAATCATAAATTACATACAAGGATATGTGTATTCTTTTGATTATGAATTGTATGAAACTTGTTAAGTTGAAGAATAACCAAAGCAATCTTTGGTGAAAAGATGATGATGATATTAAATTGTTAAATCTTATATATGCGTTGTATTGGATGGAATATTAATTCATAAGAGGATAATATTTATATTTCATTAAATTCCTAATGACTTTATACGATATAATCATATTTATAAAAAAATAATGCTTTAAAATTTTTGAACAGTTCAAATTATTTAAATCTAAGTAGAAATTAAGCATTGAGACTACTGAAGCACTTTGATGAAATCGTTATAGTAAGTTTTAAATTTGTGGTTATCTATAGGAAATGAGATTCTTTGGCAAATACCTTCACAATAAAATTTCATAAGAGTATGGATTTTTTTAAGGAGTAAAATATAATATGAGATATTGTATAATGTTCACTACAAGAAGAAGGGGAATTACCGATGGAAGTTACCGACGGAAACAGCGAAGTTTCCATCGGTAACAATATTTACTGACAGAACAGAGTGCCAGAGACTTACGTCGACACAGATGCGGTTGGTATATGTTATCGACGATAGGACGATAACCATCGGTATAGTTGCTAGAAATTTATCGATGGAAATTGTCGAAATTTATGTATATCGTCGCTGACAGTTTCCATAATCCATCGGTAATTTCATGCATCTCAAATTACTGACGATAACGACAAACCATCGGTAATTGTAAACCTTTTTCAAATATAACCTTGATTACTTAATCTAAAGGTAGAAGCTATAAGATCGCTAAGGTCACTTTTAATTCTCTGTAAATGTCTTGTTGAATGACAATTTTTTGAAATCTGGTTATGAAATTTGATTTCAATTTCAACAATTATAAATTATCCTTACATTAATTTAGTATTTTTCAACCCATGGAATTTGTTTAAACATAAAGTTTAATGATCATAAAAAGAACTAAAAATTTCCTAACTGATAATTAAAACATTAAATAATACATAAATTAAAACCAAATTAATGACAACAACAATCCTATTGTCGTTGTGAGCGTGGCAGATGTGAGTCGCTATCCCTTGATCTCATTTGGTCCATGTCATTTTGGAGCTTATTTATTACTTCCATCAAAGTCTGAACTATTGACTCAAGTTGATTGATACGTTGCGTTGTCGGTTGTGAACTAGATGTTGCTGTACTGGACATAGAGGACTAGGAATAAAATGTGTTGGAAAATGAGCCTAGGCCAAAGATCCGTCCACAACTGTCCCTACCACCCATTGCATTAAAATATGCCTGGGTTTCATCAATAGCTGGTTCATCCTGTGACTGTTGCCCAATTGTTTGTTGTAACTGTTCCTATTAGGAGGCAATGCTGATATTATAATTAGTAATTGATAATTATTAAGATTGAATATTAAACTATGAAATTCACATACAATTAGTTCTTGACATCGGCTGTTGACGAATGTCACACCGTCATGTTTCTTAGTGTGATTATGCAAAAACAAATGACAGGGTGTAGGCTTAACGCCCATCGACTTTTCCTACATAACAATAAAATGTTATAATTAAGTTAAACTAGAATTTATAAAAATTTCGGCAGAGTCTCTTCTATTTTTATGATATTGCCCCCTGTTCAAGAAAGCAAAGTACTCAACACAGCCATAAATGGCACCAGCAAATTACTTGACGCAGTCATGATCATTAGGCATACTACACATATATGTTCATCACAGCATTCACACATCAATTTACATTGAAATATATCAAAGTAAAAATTGAGAATATAAATGTAATATTTATATACTTACAAGTCTCTCTGCATGTTCGCGGTGAGTAATTGATCCTCCCGTATGAACGAGAAGACTGTCTGCCCCTGACCTAACATGTCTGTTGGTGGAGTTACGACCCGATATAATCATTGCCTCAAGTGATCTCCAGTACTCCTGCCAACGACTCCATGTGAGCTTAGAAATAAAAGAGGATCGTACACCAGCATTGTGTATCTGATTAATAAAGTCGCGATAATGTGTACGAGCTCGCGACTCCCATACACTATGTATTATCTCGTCGATATCAGAACTCCAGTAAAAATGTTTATGAAAATAAAAGGAATAAATTCGATAACTTATAATCTATTAATATGTATGTTATTAATGTATACAACAAAATGAATTTTTTTTTGCATATTGTACCTCAAACTCCTGAAAGTAAAATGCCTTCGTGGCCTGAGAGATCTTCTTCCATGCATAACCTTCAGGATCAATCCTCTCTTTAAATGTAGATGTCATATGTCTTGAACACAGTCCAGACGAAATGAACCTAATATAAGAATAAATAAGCTAATAAATTTGCAAAAATTTAAACATATAAGTTAATGATAAACATATATAGTGTTTTATGCGATTTCACTTACTGTTTATCGACTATTTTTATATACTTTCTGCCATCAGGACCCTCAGATCTAGGGTGGATCTCGTCTCTTTCATCCTCCATAATTGTATTGCATGATATATGAGTATTGGATTGTTGTGTATCATCAGTTGCAGGTGATGATGTTCTTGTAACTGTAGGCACTGGAGGTGGTGGCGGTGACTCAGTTGCAGCTGGAGTCTATGATGGGCCTCCCTCACAGTAAGTCCCTCCAAACATGCTTCTGAGCCTAGGCCGCATGATCTCATATTGTCTCTTTAGTCCCATATTTGTACCTGAAATTCTTTGTTTATTAAATTCTCCTTGAAATATAAGAATTTGATTCTAAATCTAATATTTTACACAATATATGTAAAAGGAATTCAGGTGATTTGTTTCATATCATAACTTTG
>JANZLD010000004.1:47219215-47229401 GCA_026413575.1 Erythroxylum carthagenense | reverse complement strand
AGTAATATTGTTTGTTTATTTGAACACAAAATAAATGTATTATTCATATTTAAATTAAATTGATCTTAATTACTATCTCTTTAATTATAATAATATAACAATATGAATTATTAAACAAGTTCTTATTAAAAATTTTATAAAAAGAGTTATATAAATTTATGAGAAATTTGATGACAAACAAATTTGACGTATCATATGAATTATTAAACAAGTTCTTATTAAAAATTTAGGAAAGCTGTAAAAAATAATTTTTTTCCTATTGAAGTCAATAAAATTATATTATATAATTATCCAATATATTAGTTATTAATTAAAATTATGAATAATTTAATAAATTAATTTATTTATTAATAAAATTTTTATTTAATTAATTTTTGTTATTAACTATATTTAATATTTGTAATTAATTTTCATAATTATTAATAAGTACTTTAATTAAATTGAAAATATATTTAGAATATATAAATTATTAATTACATTTGATTTAATAATTGAACAAATTTATATTATATTTTAAATTATTTAATTTAATAAAACAAAATAAAAATATACAATAGAATAAAATTTTAATTTCTTTAAAATTAATTTATCTTATACATAATCATTATCAATACATAGTCATATTAACATTATAAGTTATTTTTATTTTTAAAAAAATTGAAACAACAATTTCAAATTCAAAACCGTATAGCATTCCTATGAACAACTATAATATATCAACACATACATTTTAAACTTCTTGCAAAACAACACCAATAATTCAAATTCAATAACAATTCAAGACAAACACCTATAAGCATTTTCTCAAACATTTGGTGTGCAACCAATTTTTCTTCCCTAATTCAGCAATAAAATCCCACATTTTTTCCATTAATCTCCAACAATCACATACCCTATCATTAACAATCACTAATTAACATTTAAATTCAAACAACAACTCCATATTAGCCAAAACATAATCCACCGATTGTAGAGGAAGGAGAGGATAGTTTTAAACACAACATTACCTTCGGTTACCACTGCTGGATTAGGGGACGCCGGCGACGCAAGCCTCGATGACGACAAAAAGAGCAGACGACAGCGATGGCTGTAGATAGTGGACACAGGCGACGGAGAAGGAGAGGAGGAGAATAGGAAGGCAGGCGTGCGCGATGGGAGAGGGGAGGGCTTCAAGAGCTTTAAAACGTAACCCAAAACGACGTCATTTTGGTTAATTCCAAAACGACATCGTTTTGGTACATTTTTTGAACGTTTAAATGATAAACAAAACGACATCATTTTGTTTATCATTTAAACGTTCAAAAAATGTACCAAAACGATATCCAAAACGACATCATTTTGTTTATCTTTTAAACGTTTATAATTTTATCAAACGACATCGTTTGGATTTTAATTAAACGACGTCATTTTTGTTAGCTTCTAAGTTATTCACAACGACGTCGTTTTGTTAAAGCTGCTGGATGACGATTTGCATACATATTTACTGACGCCATTTACCAACGGAATTTACGTTGTCGGTAAATGGTTATTTCACGCCTTATTTTTCTGATGTGGTTGTTATTCCGTTGGTAATTATCGACGAAATTTTATCAGTCCCTAAAATTCTGTCACTATTCACTTCTTTTTCTTGTAGTGGTTATAGTATTTTTCCTATAGCTATGCCTAGTAAAATGACTTACCTTCAATAGTTTCATTTGAATCAATTAGTAAGATTTCATATTAGATATGAAATGCTAAGTTTTTGAAAGAGTCAATGTTAATGGTTTAAGGATGTAATGCTTGCTTGAAGCATACATTATCTATTAAGTTTAGAACAAAATTGGATAATAAAAGGTTATGAGGTATCCAAAAGGTTGAATATAATCTTACATATCTATTAAGCAAATTGTTTAATTCAATGTATACTTATAAGAGAATAGTTCCCAAGATAAGTAATGAGAGTAAGATAAAAATTGAAAGGTTCAAATCTCATGATAACACATCCAAATGGAACTAATGCCTTTGATGATACATATGATGTATGGTTGAAAGGCTATGAGATATTGAAAGATTCACTTCCACAATAAATTCAAAGAGTTTATTTGAAGATGACTGTGAATTTATCATATCTACAAGAAGATTAGTGGGAGTATAGTTGTCTTCTTCAGTGGGAGTATGTGGAGACATATTGTTCATAGAGAACGACAATTCTAATTTTCAAATGTGGAAAATATAGTTGTCCAAGGAAAACTCTTATTGGATATGAAAAAGTAATAGCTTAATTTTGGGAATTAAATCTATAGAGATAGATTGGAAGTTGTGCACCTATTCTAAGTACAAGAATATAGATAAGATATCAAAGATGTTTAATATTTGACATATTTGATACTTGTGAAGTATTAAAGATATCCATTATTCTATGTATGAGTTGATATTTGAGCTCAAAGTGATAAGGATATTACTTTATAAGTAAATCCTCATTAAGGTCTATTTTACTTTAGAACAATATTCTTCAAGATTGGAAAGGTTCCAATGTAGCAATTGTTACTAATTAAGCCATAATAAAATTTTCATTTAGTAGAAATAATTAATTTGATCAATAAGTTCTTTAGTGAACCTTGTATGGTTCCGTGCATTGTTCAAGACAATAATGTACTATTGAACATTAGAGTCATTAAGCATGTTAAAGGAGCTAAGGTCTCATCAAAGATCCAAGGATATATTTAGTCAAAATTTCTTAATTATGATGATAATTAAGATGGTTGTTGTAAGATTTAAGCAAATGATCACTATAGAGAATCTTGTAGTATTCTCTCATTAAGACATTGTCCTAGCAATAGTATAATCGTCATATGGTGATACAGTATAAGATACTTAAATTATTGGGTTAGAGCAAGTGGAAGATTGTTAGTTTATTTCCTAAAACCAATCGATTGGTTGTAGTTTAGTGATAAAATAATTTAAAAGCATTCTTTATCTTGTACATGTTTAGATATATATGATAAAGTTCATGGGATAATTATACATTAGAAATGAAATTATAATGAGATTCATATTACATTTATATATTATCCCAAAATGGTTCCTCGTTGTTATTTTACTAAGATTGAATATTAATAAAATGCAAAAAAGAATTGTTATGTTTTTTTTGTATAAAGGAAGTAGTCGATCTTATAGGGTAAAGTATGGAGATAATTAAACAAACATATAGGTGTTTGTTAGAGATCAAGTTCACTAAACTAACTTGATATAAGAAGTCCATTTGGAACATTATTTATATGTCTATAAAAATTCTCATTGTAATGATTGTATAAGTGATACTTTGACTTGAGGTCTCCAAAGTTATCTTGTATATAAATTGCTATGTTTTGATACTACTTATGACCTATTCTGATAATAGGTCATTTAATTGGTAGTTATTAGATGCAACATGAACTATATGAGAGTAGTTTTGTAATTAAGATATGATTCATCACCTTATAGTAATTAGGGATAATGTTTCACTGTTCTCGATTAGTATTAATTTGGAAAATTCTTAGTCAAGATAAAATGACATTTTCTACAAATAGTTTACAAATGTTATTAATTAAATCAATAGCTAATGACAGACAACTAATATGACTGGACTTAAAAAGAGTAGATATTAATTATCTACTTTGCCTAATTGAAACATTATATGATGAAATAATTGAATTATACAAAATAATCATTCGCAAAAAATTAATCAAAACAACATTGACATTTCTAAATATTTGGGTAGTCATAATACGTTGCTAGGCACCAATCTTGATCTATGATTATAAATTATTTAATTAGAGAACTAAAGATAAATTAAAAGGAATTTTACTTTATCTAATTATAATTATGAATTATGAATTATAATTTATAATTATTGCCAATGTATTTGGGAACCTAATGAGTCATACATAAAGAACAAGTTGAAGAGAGTAAAGAAATTTTTAATTAAGTTGAAGTTGATGGTAAAGTTTAAGTGATTAAATACGATATATTTAATAAATAAGGGTCAATATGAAATATTAGATCTCATTTGATCATAATTGGTGTTTAACTAGAATTATTTTTAATTATAGTTTAATTAAAATTAGAATTTAATTTCAATTAAATTACTAAAATGTCTAAAACTTATTATAAGCTCTAATGAAGTTAGGACTTCTTGCTTAACTATTTCCGTAAGAGTTACAAAGTTCTCTTAATATATTTTGTGGATACCGTTAGAGGCCAAACACTTGTGCGACTAAGATAGTTGAGATGAACTAGTTTTAGAAACAATTTGAAAGATACAATAAGAAAAGATCAAGCTTCGTAATAAGGTACAAATTATGATTCATTATTTATTATTGATTTATGTATTGATCATTTTATAGAATTAAAGAAATCTTGATTTTTGGGAAATTAAAGTACGAGATTGTGAAATAAAAGAAATGCAAGAGAAAAAAATTCAAAAATAAATTTATATTTTAATAAATTTATGTATATACTATAAAATAAATAGGAAATTTGATTGATATTAAATTGATCAATAACTCTTTCTTTAAATTAACATAGATTTACAAATTATTTTCATGTAATAGAATATCAAATGCAATTAAACAATCATTTTTTTGATTGGATAAATGATTCTTGTATTACTAAATAATAAATAAATATTTGAAAACACTTGAGTGGTAGTTATTGGATTCTTACCTTTTTTTTCAGTTAATCTTCAAAGAAGATATTTTCTTTTGGTAAGTTTCTGAACTCAAGTGCCACAGTAGAAAGTTAGAAACCCTAATCATCTTAAGTTTCTCAGGTGCGTACCTCATCCTTTTTCTTTTATCTTCCAAAAGAACTTGGTCTATGCTGCCTTTGTGATTTGACATTCTAGGCGTTATTACCAACGGTGTCTCTTTAATTTCTAAATATTTCCTTGGTCTTGTTTCCGTATTTTATTTCTCTATCATTCTTGCATTAAAGGAGGATTTCAGACTCCATTTCAGCAATCTCTAGGCACATTTTTCATAATGTCGTATGTGCCGAATTGATTCTTCTCTGTAGGTCAACAAACATAATTTTACAAAGCTTTTCCTTTGCTGTGCCAATTGGTGATGATGGATAGATAACACGTTGCTGTCATCCCGACATGAGTAACATTTATAAATAAATATTGATAAATACATATTTAATTAACAAAAATTTTAATCCTAAATTAAATAATTTATCAGTTTAAAACCATAAATTAAAAAATATTAAAACTTTTTTTAAAAATTTAAGTTCTGAAAAAGACTGCCGACCCGACAACATCCATTATAGTTTATAGATGGGTACCTGTTTAGAAAACCAACGGCGACCGCGGTTACATTTCCCCCAAATCGGCAGCCGCTTTCTATCTGGTAAACCCGAATCCGGCTCATATGATAAACCGGACTTGGATCCAATTTACTCTCGGGCCCGCTTATATCTAATCGAAGCTGCTTGCTCTTGCTCGGCCATTTTAATCGGATCGTGGGGAACAAGGAAAAGGACTAAGTGAAAGTTAAAACAAGCTAGAAAATGGCGACCAGATTCGCACTGACCCGACTCGGTTTAACTCGCTCCATGTTCTCAACCCGAGGAGCAACTCGCCGCTTCAGCGATGACAAGGGGCGTGTCCTCAGCGAAGAGGAGCTCGCTAAAGAGACCGTCTACATCCAGGTTCTTCTTTTCTTTTCTTATCTTTACTCTGTTTTTCTCTCTGTTTGGTTCCTTAGAAAGTACCGAAGAGGAAAGAAGGAAAAACCCATCTATTTGTAGACTGGTTTTCATTTTTGCGATGAATTCGTTATAGGAGTTTTTGTTTTAGGTTTTGTTGACAAGAAAGCTACTTTTAATAATGTTTTAACACTATACTCCCAACCAAAAAAAAACAAAAAAGGGGTGTTCTGTGGGTTATGATGGCCAGTGATATTTGATTTGGTTCAAGCGAGTACTTATCTCTTACTTTGTATTTGTGTTGTTAAGTAGTTAGCAATTAATCTTTTGGGTGTAGAAAATGGAAAGGGAGAGAATGGAGAAACTGAAGCAGAAGGCTGATAAAGAAAAGGCTGAGAAAGAGAAAGAAAACTCTGACAAGGTAAATAACTAAATATCACAAGACTTGTATTTCTTAGATTTATGTGGTTTAAATCTATCCTAGTTTGTCTTCTCATTTTTGTTTTGTGAATCAACCCATAAAACCTTCAAATTTTTTGTTTGACTATATGTTATGCATTGGCGCATCAGTCGCTGGAATGTTTTGAATTGCTTGTAGTTTAGGGGAGGAGGAAGTTTGTAACTAATAGCCTGGTCAACTTGTATTGCTGAGAACGTGGGCGTTCCTAATGCAACTCATGCTCATTTAGTATCAAATGGTTACTAGGCATCACATACTTGATTGAAGGGTCATATCGATCCTGTTTGCATTGGAAATTCAATTTCCGTTCTAAGTTGGTTGTTTTCTTTCCTGCAGAAACCTGAGGGGCCCCATCCTGCCTGAACTTGTGATCACCGCAAGATAATGGCAACATTGCTGGGGAAATAATTGTCAGAAATAAATGTGGACTTTTAACTTGTGGCTTTTGTATATAGCTGTTATCAAGTCGATGCCTCTTTAGTTGTTATGAAGATAATCAAGTTCTTGTATGCAGTCCTTTTATGCAATGTGGGGATCATCCTGATCTCGGAAACAGTCTGTACGTGGTTTTTGGCATCTTGAATATATTTGGGTTGCTTGTATTTTGTTTATGATATGCCTGAAAATAAATATCTCATGCTAACGACAAAGCAGCAGTGATAAGCTTCTTCACGGCTAATTTTTGTGTCTCAGGGCTGTGTGTTTCATCATTTGTGGCTTGCGTTTAATATACTGAGAGTGATGGAAATCTGTTTCAATTTGTGAAAGGATCTCTTGTAGTTGCCTCCAATACCAATAGGCATTTCTGTACAGTAAGTCGTGGATTATTGGGATTCTGATGTTTCTCGTCCCAGATTTCTCATTGCCTTACAATAATGTTTTGGCTCATTGGTTGAGAACGAGTTACAGAACTTAGGCTGGAATCTTTATATTGGCTGAACACAGCATGGAATGCTTCTCTTTTAGGATTGGTGTGAACCCTTTAGTCATTTTATCAAATTACTGCTTCCTGTAAATTTTCATTCATTCATTTTTAATTCTGGCATTTTGTCGGCTTTATGAAATGTAAATCAATATCTGGAATTGAAAATCCAGATATTCACTTCCAAGTTTCATACTTTGGAGCTAATTCTGAGTTTCGCGGCCTATGAATTCCTTCTTGCCTTGCCTTTGTCCAAAACTGTTCGAAGCATTGTGTTACAAAATATACTTAGATTCTTCTGATCGATCTGAAGTGAAAAAGTTTTGGTGGAAAAGACAATATGTATAAAGTGTTAAGAACAACGGGAGAAAAAGGAAGTTAATTACCTTATGCGGCTGCAGTTCCCATTTCATGCGAAGAGTTCTTTAGAAGAGCTTTTAGCAGTCAGATGGGCACCCTTTGTGAAGGTCTATCGTCGGCATCTGCAACTTCAGTAACTCGGACAATTGATGGTCAGATTTGGATGACTTAACCCAAAAATTAAATATAAGATTTATCTTGACATGCAGATACATACAATTTGACCCACTTAACATGGGATCGATCGCAAATTTTTCCTTGACTGTAATTTCTCTCTTCAGCTCTATCTAAGGAAGCTCAATCTCGATAGGTATGGTAGCCGAGAGGTCATTAAAAAAATGTTTGAATTGGGGCAAAACTTTACTGCAGAAAGATGAAGGAAATGGACGTGAAATTTGACGTCAATGACTTTGGGATTGTGATTAAATTGTTCTTTATTTAGATTTGTTTTAATTTTAATATAAATTATGAGTTTTTATAAACCTTCACTACCTCCTCATGTATCGAAAATCTATTCACCATTATATTACTACCAAATGATAGGTTTACTTGCCTTATGATTTGAGTACTAATATTGTGATAGAAAAAGTTTTTGTACTTTTGAATTCGAAAAATATCTTAATATGTCCTTATTTATCAAATATCTCATTTTATACCTTAAAGTTTCTCAAACTTTGGCCTCATTTAGTTGTTAGTTGATTAGTTATTTTTTAACTGATTGACTAAAATCAGCTGATTGACTTTATTAAGAAGTTATTAATTTGTTTGGTTATAAGCAAATTAGGTTGATTGATTCAACCCAAACAGCTAATTTTTTAGAAGCTCCTTGTAAGGAGCGTTTAGGACAATCAGCTAATTACCCTTTACTGTATGCCGATATTGCCCTTAAGTTTCGCCTAGCTCATTACCGTCTCATTTCTCGCTTTCTTTAGATTCTTCTTCCTTTCCTTGGCTAAGGCACCATTTGGTTGTTAGCTAATTAGCTATTTTTTAGCTGATTGACCAAAATCAGTTGATTGACTTTATAAAAAAACTAGTAATTTGTTTGGTTATAAGCTGATAGGTTTAGCTGATTCAACCCAACCAACTCATTTTTTAGAAACTCCTTGTAAGGAGTGTTTAGGGTAATCAGCTGATTATCCTTTACTATAATGCTGATTTTGCCCTTAAGTTTTGCCTAGCTTATTACTGTCTCATTTCTCGTTTTCTTTAGATTCTTCTTGCTTTCCTTGGCTAAGCCTTGGGTCTCTCACAACTCTAACTTCTCAACCAGATTAGTCGTCAGTTTCGGATTTGTGTAGCTTGTATGAGAAACCAACGATTTTGAATCTGTGTAGCTTGCATGAGAAACTGACAGATTCCTCTTTTCTTGTTTCCATTTTCTATTTTACACCTTTTTTTGTTTTCGTTTAGATGTACATTTAGGAATGCCGATCACACTAGCCTCTTCTCTCTGACACTATCCCACGGTGGCGATTGGCGGCAGTGACTTAACCAGGGTTTGTTTTCAAGTTCATGATCGGAAAAATAACCTTAACCCTCTTCTGTTTTCCTTCCCTTCTCTCTATTTGAACGTGTAATTGTATGTTTATTATGCAGGCATGCTTGGTTCTTGAAAAGTCGTTAACTTGGTTATTGATTTGATGGTTTTTGTTACATGAAAGTTAACTACTTGATTAAAAGTCCATGACTAAAAGAGATTGGAAGTGGCTTCGTATTTTTCTTTGAAAGCTTGTTTATTTTGAACTCTGAAGCTTACAAGAAACTAGGCTTAGTTCTTAAAATTGCATCTTTATGTATTGAAGCTATTTGGGGTAACAGATGGGCTTGATGTACAATGGGTGGAATGAGTTGAAGGTTGCTATGAACTTGTGTCTTGGGAGGGCAGATGGTTTGGTGCTAATATTGTTGTTTGAACACCAATTTTCATCTGTTCATAACCTTCTTTGTTTCCATTCTTTTCAATAGTCTTGACTATTACTTTTCTTCTTCGCTTCAATTGTTATTTTGTGCATTTTTTATTCTTTACGTTTGGCACCGTTTCCGGAACTCAACCCTTGCGAAAATGTGAAACCAAATACGCTCTCCCAATCGACCTATCATTTTCTTTCAATAAAACCTTTTCAAATCAACACAAAAAGCCACAAATTTTCATATAGAGATAGATACATGTCTTAGGAATCTATCGCTTCAAGAATCACTTCATTCGGAGGTTGGACGAGGAAGTTATGACCAAAAGAATCCAACATGTTTGTATCCAAAATCCTTTTGTACCTGTCTTGGCACAATTATCCTAACTTTTTCTACAGATGTCTTATTGAATTCGTTCCTAGACCATTTGAAAGTAGAATTCAATATCTACAACTTATATGAAGACCACAAAGTGAGTTTTTGTCTTTAAAAGGGTCAAAAATCACAATTTACTGTAGTTATCCCGTGATTCATGTCCGTTTAACGAACATTGTGAGGGAAAGAAGCCCAATTTGGCTGTAAAAGTCCGTTTAACGGACATCCATGTCCGTTTAACAGACATATACTGGCTTAGGAGTGTTTTTCCACCTGAGAAAGTCCGTTTAATGGACCTAAAATCCGTCTAACGGACATAGGGGTTCCCAAAAACCCCTCCAAAGCCTCTCCAATGCTTCCTATGTCCGTTAAACGGACATATACTGGCTTAGGAGTGTTTTTCCACCTGAGAAGGTCCGTTTAATGGACCTAAAATCCGTCTAACGGACATAGGGGTTCCCAAAAACCCCTCCAAAGCCTCTCCAATGCTT
>JANZLD010000004.1:47177353-47187987 GCA_026413575.1 Erythroxylum carthagenense | reverse complement strand
TTCAACCTAGCATAAGAAAGATGAAAACTTACCTCCAACAAGTTAATTTCCTCTTCTTTTTCTTCTTCTTTCTTCTTCCTTTCAAGTTTCCTACGGTCTTCTTCTTTTCTCTTCCCCTTTTCACGTTTTTTCTTCTTTCCTTTTAGTTCCTACGACACTTCTCCTTCTTCTTTTAATTCAAAACAAAATTTTATCTTATTCTTCTAATTATGCCCCTCCTTAGTCTTGTTCTCTCAATTTTGCCATTCTTTTTGTCTTTTATGACTCTACTCCTTAAGCTAATTTAATTCTAACACTTCATTTAATTTCTAATTTTTACATTCAATACCCCAATCATACTTGCTAATTTAAAGACTCAACTCTAAAAATAATAAAACAATTAAATCAATAATAAGAATCAATAAATAAAAAATTCGAAGTTCAACAGGGATCACATGAACAGAAGGCAATATAAAGATTAATTCACTTCCGCATCAAGGTTAGTGATCTAACCTGAATTAATTCTACATAAACAAACGTGTCCAGAGGGTTTCTGGCATGGACACCATCTCACAGCCTGAACTCTTGATTGAACCTGGAAGGGAATTATAAGGTAGATGAGCGTGAAACAGTTTTGGAGACGGCATACTTGAAAGATCAGAATGAAGATTTTCTGAATAAATTTTAGTCTCTAAGCTCATTACTTAGGCGTGAGGATGATGCTTAAGTAGGTCATCATCTTCTTCTTCTTCATTCTTGTTGTCATGTCCTGAAGCTTGGTGTTTCAGTGGCAAAGGGCCTTGAGCCATTTAGTTCCTGTTTTCATGGGGGGATGCTAATATAACATTGTCTAGCTTGGCTTCGAAGTGTGACCGCATGGTCATGACTGGATCTAAAACCATGGGATAGCAAAATCCTTCGAATTGGTACATACTACATATCGATGACATCCCAAAATAATTCTCTGGGAAGCTTTTCAACTTCGGACGCTGAAGAATTGGAGCCATCTTCTGATGCCATGACCTCTGATCGTAATCTTTAAGAGGTTTCGTTCCTGTCAACTTTTTGTCAGTATGTTCTTCTTCATCATCAAGCATAAACATTAATTAACGGTACATGACTATTATATACATACACACATATAATACTGTCTTCTCGTGAATGAGGTCACTGAAGATCAGGTCGTTTGTTATGGATAGACAGAAATGCTTTTATAAAATTTAATAGATAAGACTTAACGAATATTTGCAGTCACGGTAAACCTCTCCGCCCAAACTGTAATAAAGTTTATCTTGGAAACTAAGATGTTTATTTTAGTATATTGTGGCGCTTATAATTGTCACACTATTCTGCAGTTTGTACGTATTAGATGCTACTGATATATTTTAGACGGATGAATCTAATCGTAGCGTCAGAACTTTTCTGTGGTTCATCTTCTCCATGCTTTTTATGTTAAGATGAAAAAGTATGGATTGATGGTAAGTCTTCTTCACAAGCAATCGGAGAATCCAAATGATTTATCCATATCAACACAAATAACGATAATGTTTTAGTAAGAATTCTGCTCATATGCAACAAAAATAACAATAATGTTTTAGTAAGAATTATGCTCATATGCAAGGTCTTAGGAAGTCAAGAAATATGCAATTTTATCGTTAGTGAATTAATAGTGAAGTTGTTTTCGTCGGACCACCCAAAAAAATTGAAAATACTTGAAAGAAAACAATAGATAAATACATAAATAAATACATAAATGAAAAGATTAAAATAAAATAAAATACAAAATAAATAATAAATAAAGGCAAAAGTAAGTAAATAAACAAACATGAACAAATTAATCAAATAAAACATACAAGCAATTGAAAAAAAGAAAAATATGAAATATGAAATAAATAAATAAATATTATAATCAAAAGAATCAGTTCTACCATAAAGAAAGTTTGGAACATAAAAATTGAAGGAAAAAGTTCAAAAAGCATATGAAAAGAGAAGAACTTCCCTATGTAAGGTCGTCTACTTGTATCTTAGTTCTTCAAAGTTTCTTAGTAAGAGTTAAGTTTTTAGTAAGCTCTAATAGGGTCATATCTTTCTTAATAACCTCCTTTCAGTTCTTCTTGGGTCTTCCTCTTATTCACTTGTAGTTCTTAAGTACAATCTTTTCGTATATTCTTATTGGGGTATCAAAATTTTTCTTCTTAATATGTCTGAACTACCTAAGCCATGTCTCTCTCATTTTACTATCAATGTTAGGCATTCTCAACTTATCTCTCGCCAATTTATTCATGATCTTATCTCTTCTTCTAAGGTTGCACATTTAAGGAAGTATCCTCATTTCCGCAACCATTAACTTATAACTATGTGCTTTTTTGATGGGCCAACATATAGCTTCTAAAGCATGGCCGACTTAATTTTTTAAATAACATAATTTAATTTTTAGCTTAAGTGGTATCTTCTTGTCAAATACAAATCATGAGACGTTCCTTCATTCTAACCACTCTGATTTAATAGGGTGAATTATGTTGTCTATCTTACTACTACTTTGATGATAGATCCAAAGTATTTAAAACAATCTTTTTATGACATAATTTTAGTACCAATCTTAACCTCCATATTTGATGCAATCCTACGATTCGAAAAGTTATACTTTACGTACTTAATTTTAGTCCTACTTACTTTAAAGTCCTTTAACTCTAGGGAATCCCTCCAATGTTATGGCTTGCCATTAATACCATTTTTTTAATTCATTAAGTTATCAGTAAACAAAATACACCAAGACATATTCTTTGGATATTCTTGATAAGCTCATTCATAGCTTCTACAAATAAGAAACAACTCAATGAGGATTCTTGATAAAGCCTGACATCAATATAAAAATCTTTGTATCTCCTCTTTTTGACCTTACTTTAGTCTTAACATTTTTATACATTTATCTCTAATAACTTGTATATAGGCAATAGAAACTCGTTATTCGTCTAACTTCCTATTCTCCTTTCTTTCTCTGTTTAGGATAGGTTGGACCTTTTTTACTTTTCTAGTAGCCCACCCTCCTTCCTCTTATCCCATATTCCTTATTTTTCTAAAATTTTATTGTTAATGGTGAAATGTTAGCAAACAAGGACAATCCTCCATACCCCTCTTTATAGTCTACCCTGCCTGTAAACCTTGAAGCATTACTGTTAATCCTCCATGTGAGTCTTATACTACAAAAAATTCATGGAATAAAGTGGTGGAGGATTCTGACTCCTTTGGCAAGCTCAGATACATTCCCCCGAAGTAATGCTGGTACTCATATAGCTTCATCTCCGTAGGTCTTTTAACAGGGCGTTCTAAAATGGAAAGGTCCATTGTGGGATGGTTCGTGCTTAAAATAGTTAGGGATGTCAACCATCAATTAAAGTGGCGACTTTAAAATTATTTTTTTTGTATTCTTGTCCAATAAATTTCTTAAAGTTTATAAATAACTTATTTGAAAAAAGCTTCGTTCGATAAAGAGAGTAAGTGCTTTTGTATCTTTTATATCAACCGTGAACAATATAAATATTGACAATTTTATTGAAATGTGCTGCTTATCTTTCTTTTTTTTTATTATTGTCTACTCTGTTGGTTTAATGACTTTCATGATTTTTTTTTTTGATTAAATGGAAGCTGCCGAAATAGGTTACAAAACAGAGCGAGAGATGCTGATCCTGATATATTCGCTAGAAGAATATGTTAGCACCCGGTAGGAGCAGCATCAAAATAGGTTACATCAAATACACTATGATTAGCGTAAGTGGCGAGCTAGTCAATACATTTGTTGCTCTCTCAATAAACATACCAATAGACAACAATCCAATTATAAGTAAACAGTTCATAAATGCCTGCTACAATAAGGTGGGTTGTCTGCGTGTAGTTAATCGATGAAGAGAGGATCTAGTACACTGTAAGTGAATCCATTTCCAAGTCACCGTGACGGAAGCCCAGTCACCAAGCGAATGACTTTCGTGATTTTACTGACCTTTATTCAAATTGCGTACTTGGAGTTAGTTGCAAAATTTTTGTAACATAACCTACGAGAGAATCTACACCGTCAATTCCCTACCTTAAATACCCAACTTTGACCCAATTGCAAACCCTCTCTCTTGCTCTCCTCTCCCTCCCTTGGCCGTCTCGCGTGAGCTTCCTGTGGCTCTCCGGAACCCAGCCTCAGAGGGTATCGTACGGTCTCTAATTATTGTGTTTCTTTGTTAAATTTTGGATTTTGCTTTATGGGTTTTTAAAGTCTTTGGTTTCTGATCTTTATTTTGGTTCTGGGTCTTTCGTTTTTGGGATCTGAAGCAGTAATAACAGTCAGTGAAGATGTTTGGGAGAGCACCCAAGAAAAGCGATAACACGAAGTACTATGAGATTCTTGGGGTCTCAAAGAACGCTTCTCAGGACGATCTAAAGAAGGCTTATAGGAAAGCAGCCATCAAGAATCATCCTGACAAGGGTGGTGACCCGGAAAAGGTATATGTGTTTTTGATGGATCAGCTTGTTGAATTGGAGACTCTGTTGATCTTGGATTGAAGAGAACAAAATTTGAGATCTTGTGCCTTTTTTTTGAGTTTGTGATGATTGATTTAGTCCAATGGTAGAATATATCTGGTCCATCAATAGGTTAGTTGTAAATTGCGGTTGGATTGTACAGGCACTGGCTGCTGTGAATTTTCTAAGAGAATTTTTGTTGATCGTAATTTATTCTTGGTGTAATATAGCATGAGAGTCAAATGGTTGGTATACTGAAGTGCTGGAGAGGAAGAAATTCCTACGTGCAATTCAAGATATTGCAGTGGTAATTTTGATTTTCTAATAGTGTTACTCTATGTATGACTGACCGCTTTTGGCTGCTTCAGAACTGCAGTAAGTTGATATATTATTGGCTGCCTATTTAACTCATATTTTCGTTCTCGTCCATAAAGAAATGAAACCTGATACTCAGTTTATCTGGCATCAGTGAATTTTGCTACTTGATTAACTGGCTCATCTTTTCCTTTCCGAATTTTATTTTCTTTTGTGTTGAATTTTGTTAACCAGTGTGTTGTGAGAGTAGCAGTCATGTTGACTGGTAAAAATTTTCCTTTGATATAGTTCAAAGAGTTAGCCCAAGCATATGAGGTTCTCAGTGACCCAGAAAAACGTGAGATATACGATCAATATGGTGAGGATGCCCTCAAGGAAGGAATGGGTGGTGGCGGCAGCGGTCATGACCCATTTGATATTTTCCAGTCATTCTTTGGTGGCAACCCCTTTGGAGGTAAGGATTCTTAAACCCCGCTTGGCAAAGTTTTGGAGTGAATACTATTATATTGAAATGTAAATTTCTTTTGACAAGCTGGTGGTAGCAGCAGAGGCAGAAGGCAGAGAAGAGGTGAGGATGTGATCCATCCTCTAAAGGTTTCTTTGGAGGATCTGTACAATGGTACATCCAAGAAACTGTCTCTCTCGCGCAATGTTATATGCTCCAAGTGCAAAGGGTAAGTATTCTGTTATTGAATAATCTTTTTTAGCTTGGTAAATTTTGTATATTTTCTGGCTAAGATGGGTTTCCTTGTGTTGAACTTCACAGTAAAGGGTCAAAGTCAGGTGCTTCAATGAAATGTTCTGGTTGCCAAGGTTCTGGAATGAAAGTCTCCATACGGCACCTTGGACCTTCTATGATCCAGCAAATGCAGCATCCTTGCAATGAATGCAAGGGTACTGGTGAAACCATTAATGACAAAGACCGATGTCCCCAGTGCAAGGGTGAAAAAGTTATTCAGGAGAAGAAAGTATTGGAGGTTATTGTTGAGAAGGGTATGCAAAATGGGCAAAGGATTACATTCCCTGGAGAAGCTGATGAAGCTGTAAGTTGGAATGCTCACAGATCTTTTTTCTTTTAACTAAGCATTCATCAGAGACAGTTCTTGAAATTCTTGTAATTTTAGTTCATATGCTCATTGATTTTTGTTTGTCTTTTGCAGCCTGACACTGTCACAGGGGACATTGTTTTTGTCCTGCAACAAAAAGAGCACCCTAAATTTACTCGAAGGGGTGAGGACCTCTTTGTTGAACACGCACTGTCTCTTTCGGAGGCACTCTGTGGTTTCCAGTTCATAATAACTCATTTGGACGGAAGGCAACTTCTAATTAAATCTCAAACTGGGGAAGTTGTCAAGCCTGGTAAGATGCATTGAACCACTTTGGCTCTATTCAGCTTCAAACTCAGCTTTAGAAAAATTAACTTCCCCCGATATGCTTGCTATTTCTTTATAGTTGGTTTCTTTGAAGTTTAACAGTTCAGGACAGGGATATGGATATGTTTTTGAAGTGCAGCAAGTTTTCTTCCAAATTCTTTTTCCTTTTCCTCATTTCTTTCCCTTTTTTTTGTTTAACTATTTTCTTGATCTAGTTTCCTTCTTGGTTCTGAAACTTTTGCACAATCTTCTTGTGGTGTTTTCCAAACCAGCAATACAGTTCAATGTCATTCCTCCAAGTATACATGCATTTAATTGGGGAGATTTAATTGCAGTTAATTTCCCCTTACTATGGCTATGATTGGTATAAATATGGCATATGTTCTTTACAGACACATTATCCATATTGCATCATTGGATGATTGTTATGTTGAATGAAAATCATGTTCTTCTAGTCGAGAAGTTTTTGTCACTGATTTTTAGCTGTTCAGTTGTACCTGACTAATTTTTCTCACCAACAGATCAGTACAAGGCCATAAACGATGAGGGAATGCCCATGTATCAAAGGCCATTCATGAGGGGCAAGTTGTATATTCATTTTAGTGTTGATTTCCCAGACAGCCTGAGCCCTGAACAGTGCAAGTCCCTAGAGGGAGTGCTTCCAGCCAGAACTTCGGTCCAGCTGACTGACATGGAGCTGGATGAGTGTGAGGAGACTACTTTACATGATGTTAACATTGAAGACGAAATGAGGAGGAAGCAGCAGAGGGCCCAAGAGGCATATGACGAAGATGAGGATATGCACGGTGGTGCCCAGAGGGTGCAGTGTGCTCAGCAGTAAGTTGCAGATGGAAGGGGATAAAATTGGATTGGGAGAGGCGAAGTGAGCAGTGTGGATTTGACAGATTAATTTTCTAGAGTAAGATTTCCTATGTTATATAGGCTTTTAGCGTCCTAGTTGTTTGTACGGGTGTTACTGTTTCGTTTAAAGCAAATCTTTTGGTAATAGTTGTATTGTTTATGATTGCGCATGGAGTTCCGAAGTACCCATATATAAATATTTTATATTCAATCTTAACGTGTGTGATTTTTATTTTTATTTTTATGAAGGTTATCAAAATGAGGCGTTTGGATACTGTTGAAAAACTTAAGCATCGAAAATTGATAGCCTAAAGTACATTTGTAAGTTAAATTTTGGATAGAATGAGCGGTTTGGCACTGACTAGAACATCAACTAGCTATGAAACAAGCCAATTGAACAGGCTTTAGAAAAGTTGGTATTCCCCTAAAACCTTGCCGACTTTGTTATTCGAAGTAAATAAACAACTGCCACAGTAAACAGAGAATTTGCTACAGTAACTATTGCTCTCTATTGCTACAGCAACTGCTACAGTAACTATCACCTTTTCCAGCTCCTGGCCTATGGATACTATGAGCTCGCAACCACCCCTGGCTTCCAACGTTCACATAGCTAAAAAAGTCCGAGTAAGGGAGCGAGAGGAAGACCCTCCTCACGACCAGCCGGCCAATCAGACTCCTCTAAGCTATAGTGCCACGGTCTCTGGCCTTACCACTTCTGTTAACGAGGTGAGCACCCTCTCCTGTCCAGACGAGGCACCTATAGAGCTGACCGAGGGTGACATTAACATAGTTCAGGGGTCAGATGGATTGGGTATTGAACTGTTCCCTACCTTCCGCAGCCAATTAGACACTGTCTGGGCTAAGGCGGTCGTGATCAAGCTCTTGGGGCGTAAAATGGGATTCAGCATGCTCAGAGATCGTCTTCTCACTCTGTGGCATCCTACGGGTCCCCTGAAAATTGTGGACCTGAAAAATGATTTCTATCTGATCAATTTTAAAGAGGAACGCGATTATATCCATACATTGACACAGGGTCCATGGATTATCGCCGGCCATGCCCTGTCAATCCAACCGTGGACTCCGGCGTTCTGCCCCTCCACTGGCCGCATCACCCATGTTGTTGCTTGGGAACGTTTCCCGTCTCTCCCAATCATCAGATACCACCCCTCAATTCTCACAGCTCTCGACAATCTGGTAGGAAAAATGGTGAAGATAGACCAGAATACGCAACAGACTTACCGCGGAAGGTTTGCACGTGTCGTCGTGATCCTGGACTTGAGCTCTCCTCTTCGCTCGATCGTGGAACTTGACGGGGAGGCCATCTAGGTGGCGTACGAGGGCCGCCCCCAAATTTGTTTCAACTGTGGCCGGGTCGGGCACGGCTCTGAGCACTGTCCTTCTCGCCCCGAGGTCCCTCCTGCTCCAGTGCCGTCTACCGACAACTTGCCCAGTCAACTCCCGTCGTTGCCCGAAGCCCTCCGTCCTTGGAACCTCCCACCTCAGCGGTTTATGGCCCCTGGATGCAGATTACACACAAAAGCCACCATAATCCTCCACCCCCCACTGGCCCTCGTCGCGACAGACCCCCACAAGCGACGACCTCTAGACCCAACGGCTAGAGGTTCATGGCGATCTCCTCACCAGACTCGCACGATGCCCCAATGGCCCTCTCCCCAACGGTCATCTCTCCAAACTCCCACGAAGGCCACGTCTTGTCGCCTACCCAACTACGCCCAACCAAATCCCTACCTTCTTCGTCCAGGAGGGACGAAGGGACAACGAGAGGCTCGCGTCCTCATGCTTCCGGACTTAACTCTCGCCAGCATGCCATGACGCCGTTCTCCTCTCAGCTGGGCTCCCCTTTAGGCCAGACGACCTCCTTGGGCCAGGCCACACCACCTCCTCCCCAGCCTTCTTCCATCGTGGGCTTCCCTTCCACAGGCCCCCAGATCCAGCGGCCTAGGCCCCAGGGAGACAGTAGCCCCCAGCCCAGTTCGACGCACGTGACAATATCCTTACCCTCGCACGCAGAACTCGCCTTACCCGACCCGACATTTCCTCTCCTAACCCCGCGGACTCGGGCCATAGTGAAATGGAGGAAGATTCCATCGAACCCACTGGCCCCACTGACACGTCATGTCCATCACTTGACCCCGCTGCCACTCCTCTTCGTCCCCCCGACCTAGTGCCTGAGCCCCGTAGCGAGGGGGCCTCTCTCGGAGCACCCGATACGTCGATGACGGATTTATCCCCCGGCCAAGCGTCCCTTCAGTGTACGGTCCAGGCTGTGCCCGCCGCTGATCTCCCGACCAGTTTGAGATAGTTCCCCTCTACCGATTTTATGACGATTTTTATCTGGAATTGTCAAGACGCTGGAGGTCGTACCTTCAAGCCCATCATGCGGAACTATATCCGACTCCACAGGCCTCAATTCGTGGTCCTGATCAAGTCGCGTATCAGCGGTGCACGAGCTTTGAAAGTTATTCGGTCTTTGGGCTTCAGTTCTTCTTTCCAGATCGAGGCGACAGGATATTCGCGAGGTATCTGGCTGCTCTGGAAGGAGAATATTGACGTCCGTATCCGTATTGCCCACTGCCAATTTGTTCATGCTCGGGTGGAGTGGGACCAACAATCTTTTGAGTTTACTGCCATTTACGCAAGCCCGACCTACGCGTTACAAAAATTCCTCTGGCATTACCTATCCCACCTCGCAGCGCACATTGCCACCCACTGGCTTCTGGGTAGGGATTTTAATGCCAAATTAGCAAGTGCAGATAAACGTGGGGGATCTCGGACCTTACCCATCATTAGTACTCCTTTTCGTGACTGCATGCTCCAATGTCATTTGTAGGACCTCAGCTTTTCTGGTACGTGTTTCACGTGGCGGAGGGTTCTATCCGGGCACGGTTGGACCGGGCTTTCGGCTCCCCTTCTTGGTTCTCGGCGTATCCTAATACACGTGTTACCCACTTGCCTTTTCTTAAATCGGATCATCGGCCTCTCTTGGTCACTTTCACCACTCCTGGGCCCCCCAATTCCATGAGTCGCCCTTTCTGTTTTCAATTAGCTTGGCTCACTCACGATTCTTTTTCCCAAGTAGTCGCGGATAACTGGCACTCGAGTTCATCGGATTTCAGTGGAGCGACCAAACTTTTCTCGGCTACACTCCAAGATTGGAATGCCACGGAGTTCGGGAACATTTTTCATCGTAAAAAGTGCCTCATGGCTCGACTCGAGGGTCTTCAAAAACCTTTAGAGGACATTGGGTGTTCCTCCCTCCAGGCGCTCGAGGCCAACCTGCAGACTGCACTAGAATGTGTCCTCTTTCAAGAAGAACTCTTCTGGCACCAGCGATCCAGAAGTCAGTGGATCAGCCAGGGGGATTGGAATACTCAGTTTTGCCATGCTCTCACCCGTACTTGGTGTTAGACCCTGCTTGTTTTCGGAATCCAACTCTTGCTTTGATACCACTACTGTTGGCCACTGTTTTCGGAACCCAACTCTTGCTCTGATACCACTCATATTGGACCCCGCTTGTTTCCGGAATCCAACCCTTGCGAAATCATGAAACTTGAGCTTTCTCTGATACCACAACTGTTG
>JANZLD010000004.1:47164917-47177253 GCA_026413575.1 Erythroxylum carthagenense | reverse complement strand
TGCAATTGAAGGAATTTGCTTGCATTTCCTTCTATAGAAATGTTCCTCATTGTCTTAATTTTCTAATGACATCCAAAATCATTCAATTTGGTTCAGTAATCTGAAAGTTATAGCTTAAACATTTCCAAACTGTTCTTATGCTGAAACAATATGCTATGCTCAAATTTCACCCAAAAATTGACTTTCTTAGGGACTAAATTCGAACTCAATTTCATCAAACAATTTGTAACCCTATTTCTCTAGTTTAATCCAAATCAAGAATCATCAAATTCGGATAACTAGAGCAAAAGTTATGGCTAAACACCAAAGCATACTCAATGAACATATATATTTTCCAGCTTTTAACTTCTAACATATCACATATAACCCATCTTGTGTCTAAACCATCTTCTCTATTTCATTTCAAGTTCAAGAGTTCCCTTTTTTTCTACATATGAATAATCGCCAACAATTTCTCATTTAATAAAAAAGTTTGGGGTCCAACACCTGGCGTCGTCAGTCCCTATCCTTTTCAATACCTGACTCCAATGGTAATGCGGTTACTGATCCTGTGACTCTCCGTGGCCTTGCACAAAGTTACCTGGAAGATTTATACCGAGCTGAGGGTCAGTCCCCTACCCCGGGGGCCTTACATGGCACTTTTCCTCACCTCCCACATCTGAGGTCTGACGATCTCCTTCTTCCCCTGAGCCCCGAAGAAATTAAGGCGGCGTTTTTCTCTATACCTCCTAATAAAGCCCTTAGGTTCGATGGTTTTACAGCCCTTTTCTATCAATCCCAGTGGGATACCGTGGGTCCTTCCCTGATTCATTTCTTGCAGCGTATCTTTCGTCATGAGGTTTGGGAGTCTGAAGTCAACCGCACCATCGTTGTCCTTCTCCCTAAAAACCCTTCTCCTAATTCAATGTTGTAGTTCCGACTGATCGCTCTTTGTACCGTGCTCTATAAAGCCCTCACGAAGATTTTAGCCAATCGGCTCAAATCGTATCTCGCTGAGCTTGTTGCACCTACCCAATGCGGTTTTGTGCTTGGCCACCTTATTACCGACAATATCATCATCACCCAGGAAGTGCTCCACTCCATGAAACACAAAACTGGTCGGAAGGGGCTCATGACCATTAAAGTGGACCTCGAGAAAGCTTATGACCGTCTTGATTGGGACTTTCTTCACGCCACCCTGCAGGTTGTGGGCCTTCCTGCCTTGCTTATTTTGCTCATTATGAAATGCATTACTACGGTTTCATTTCAAGTGAGTTGGACTGGCGAGCTGAGCGAGGCCTTTCGACCTTCTCGAGGGATTCGTCAAGGCGATCCCCTTTCCCCCACCTCTTTGTGCTGTGCTTGGAGCGGCTTGGGCATGAGATTACTCATGCGGTGTCCACCGGACGTTGGCACCCGATCTGCTTGAGTCGACAAGGGCCTCCCCTTTCTCATTTATTTTTTGCTAATGATCTCATTCTCTTCTCTGAAGCTTCTCTCGATCAAGTGCAGGTGGTTCGGCGTACTCTGGACTTGTTCAGTCAAGCTTCTGGCCAACGCGTGAGTTCACCTAAGTCGTGATGCTACTTCTCCAGGAATGTCCCGCTTTTGACCCGTCGAGCCTTAATCCACGATTTAGGTTTCTCCATGACTTCCAACCTCGGCTGGTACCTGGGGGTTCCTCTCCTTCACCAGCGTGTCGGCAAGCGCACCTACCAATACATTTTGGACAAGGTCCATCACCGCTTATCTGGCTGGTCCCCCTCCACTCTTTCCTTTGCTGACCGTGTCACCCTGATCCAATCGGTTTTGGCGGCTATTCCGAGTTACACGATGCAGACTGTCCGTTTGCCCTGCAGTCTGTATGACGCCCTAGAACAAGCCATGAGGTAGTTTTTATGGGGCTCATCTCACGATCGGACGAAGATCCCTCTTGTCAATTGGGAGGAGGTTTGTAAACCCAAGGAGCTGGGGGGTCTTGGAATCCGCAGGGTTCGGGAGATGAATGATGCTTTTCTGACTAAACTTGGTTGGTCCTTGATCGACAACCCTACCGCTCTATGGGTCCGGGTGCTTTCTGGCAAGTACGCTTTTGACGTGAACAGTTTACCCCTTTCTCTTCTGTCCACTGGGGGGTAGATGGTCTAGCGCAGCATCAAAGCGACATGGTCCATTATGACACAAGGCTTAATCTGTAGGGTCAGGGATGGCACTACGACGCGTTTCTGGGTCGACCCTTAGATCAGGGGTGTCGGGCCACTCATTTCCCACGTTACTTAGCCCATCCTCGACACACTTCTGAGTCTAAGCATCCACTAGTTTGTTGATACCACAGACACTTGGAAATGGGAAGCCTTCTAGTCTTTTCTACCGCCATAGAGTTGCCGATCCATAGCCGATACTTTTCCTCCCAAGCCTTATCTGGGCTCTGATAGGTTAAATTGGGGTGCCTCCGAACATGGTACCTTTACAGTAGCTTCCACGTACTCCCTGATCATGGGTCACAAGGACGATAATCCTCACGAGGTTTGACGGGCCATTTGGCAATGGCCGGGACCTCAACGGGTTCGCTCCTTCCTATGGCTTCTCGCGAAGGATCACTTGCTTAGTAATCAACAACGGGTGCACTGTCACCTCACTACTGATGGTACCTGTCCCCACTGTTCCCATGAAGAATCCTCCCTTTATGTTGTTCGCGACTGTTCGACCGCTCGTCAAGTTTGGGCTGCCTTCCCGTCAGACCTCGTCACATCGACTTCCTTCTCTCTTCCCACCAGAGACTGGCTTCTCAGCAATCTTCAGCAGCACCGCCAAGTCCAGGGCCAGGATTGGGCGATTTTGTTTGGCTTGTCCTGCTGGTTCATCTAGTCCTGGAGGAACAAGTCTCTTTTTGATCATGATTTTGTGCGACCTACCTCACCCACTTTTCCCATTTTGTCTTTTGTAGGTCAGCTTCAGCAGGCTACAGCGAGGCAGCGTCAGGTCACCTCTGGCTTCTGTTCCCACCAGGAACAGCTCCTCAGCTGGAGCAGGCCGCCGTCTGGTTGGGTTAAACTGAACACTGATGGTGCTTGCAATCGTGCCCAATCCATAGCTACAGTGGGTGGGCTCATCCGAGATAGTGCCGGCAATTGGCTTGGCGGCTTCATGCATAATTTATGATGGTGCACCGTGCAGTCCGCGGAACTCTGGGACGTCTACACTGGACTCTCTCTGGCTTGGCGGTTGGGCTTTCGGTGGATTGAGCTGGAAGTGGACTCGTTGGGGGTGCACCAGACTCTCTCTTCCTCGACCGCCCGTTCTCAGATGCACCACCCTATAGTCATGGGTATCTTGGAACTCTTCAATTAGAACTGGACTGTTGTTTATCGTCACGTGTATTGAGAGAGCAACATAAGCGCGGAATGACTCGCCACTCAGGCCGGTCATTCCGACATTGGTGTCACTTAATTTGTTTCTCCCTCTAGTGGATGCCTTAGTATCTTCTCAGAGGATCTATCAGGGATCTGTTTCCCCATACTTGTTTTGTAACCGGTGTTCTCCTTTTCCGTTTATACAAAAAAAAGAGTTAGTATTCCCCTTTCATAATAGTAAGAATATAAATAAAGATGTTTGTAGAAAGAAAGAGATGAAGAGTGGATTTAAGAAAAAGTCTTATATAATTGGTTCCTTTTATTTATTATCCTTATGTGATTATTGTTTTCTTTGTTAAATTGTCTTAATATTTGTCTAACGTACAGTATTTTATCTAAAATAATTATATTCACATGGTATAGTGATAAGGTTACCAACTTATAAACACTCCACATATATCATCTGCTTAGATTTTAGAAAAATATTTTAAAATCACAAGCACTTAATTCTGGATCTTAATTGGATTTTTAATTTAAAAAAAGATATTTTAAGAGTTTAATAAACGTTCTCATGTACAAGACGAATAAAAAAAACTATTTGATATAAAAGAGTAAATACAACATTGTCTTTTTAGAGTTTGTTTTGTTGAAATTCTACATTTTATTTTTGTTATCACTTTCTATTAATAAAAATGGGCTTGACTAAAATTTTTAGTTCTTTTACTTCTTTGTAATTCATAATCTATGATAAGTTACTTACAATAAAGTTGTAAAATTATATATAATATTAAATATTACAAAAATTCATTGTTGAAAATGTTAAAATAAATGTTAGTTTCTAAAATACAAAAATAATTTAAATATTAAATAGCATTTTCTCAATTAAAACTTCAAAAATATCTGAAACTAAAAATTATTTTATTTGATTATGAAATTATTATGAATTCATTATCAATAAATATTATATAGTCAAAAGTAAACATTATTAATTAATTTTTTATTTTAGTAAAATGTTCCATAAAAGAAACTATAATAAGAAACTATCTATTATTATCTATTAACAATGTTATAATGAGTAAAATTAATTAGATAGCTCTATGTAAAATTTAACAAAACCAATTTTATTTATTAAAATCTATATTACATGATATTTGAACAATTGATTTCTTATGGTTAATTACTAAATCTACTCCAATATATATGCTTGTGAAGTTGATAGTTTAGTATGCAATTTCTTGCATGTTGTTTAGAAATTGAGCTATTGTGAGCTACTCTTCACCTGGTGATGCTCCTCTATTGAGTGTATGAGTGCGGGCTTAATTTATTCAACATACCATCATTCTTCTTCAAGCTTGAGGGCTTCAAACCTATAAATGAGCTCAATTATTTCAATAATGTAAGTTAAACTAATATAAAAAAAAGGAGGTCCAATCTTAATCAAAGGTCAGCTAAGCTACCGCGTAGAAGTTAGATTCAAACTCTAATAGGATAGTTAGTGTCTATTTACACTTATGAAAGGATTGCTTATAAAAGAGAAACACCATAAGATGTGTTCTCATAACCACAATTGAAAAGTTGAATTAAAGATTTCTCTATATACTTAGCACCCCGTACCTATAATAAAGATAAACAAACAAATCAAGTTAATACAATTTATACACGTGTAATTAAATTATCTTTACATTCCATAAAGCATGCTCAAATAAATACTCTTCTATTTAAAATTCTTATGACAAATGAACTTAGGATTTGAGAACATATAGATATATCTAAGCTTTTATATTAAGATAAAAAAATATTGGACTTAAGAAAGCCTACAATGTATCTATGATTTAACAATAATCAATTAAAATATAAAACAAAACTAAAAAGGCCTAAAGGGCTGTATAACACATGGAATTAAATTTGAAAAGGGCTGATAGAAGCTATGATTAAAAAATCAAACCACTTCCGACGATTCAACTTTGAAAATCTTGAATCGACTACTTTTTTTTGTTTAATTTCCTTTAATACTTGTTGTTGTTAAAAATTAATTAATTTATTAAGTAATAGATCAATTTTTGTGAACTAATCGATTTTTATAAACCAAAATAAACTAACTAATTTCCATTTAATAGTCTCTCCTTTCAATTAAACTTTAAATTAATGATAGTCTCCTTTAATCTTATTTAATCTTTAACTAATTTTATGATGATAAAATTGATTGAATCTTTTAAGCCTTAAGTGTCCTGTTTTATTGGTTTAATCCAATTTTTAAGACATTAGAGGTATCCATGGCATAAGAATAGAATTAAAAACTTAGAGAAATATCTAACTATTTAACCACAAACCTAAAGAGATATCTAGAGTTTGTATTAAAAATTAAGATAAGAAATCAAGAAAAATATCTAAGTATTTACAACTGTAAGCTTAAAAAAATGTTTAGACTTTTAAGACCAAATTAAGAGGCCTAGAGAAATTTTTAGGTATTAAATTACATTTAGGGCATAGTGAATATAATTTGTCATAATTAAGAGAAAAATTATTTTGAAATTTAAAGAAAATCTCTTGCTCATAAAGCAATATTTGCAAAACTTTTAAAAATGGTTTAATTCAAGTTTTTTTCTAAAGAAATTGCATTTAAATCTTTGAAAGAAATTAAAGGGATAAAAAATTAATTCGAATGACTTAGTGCCTATTTGGATGGTCTTATACCAGTAGAGTTTTTGTCAATAAAGCTTTTATCAGTAGAGCTTTTTTTTAGAAGAACTTTTCTAAGAAGTCAGTTGACTGTTTGATTGTCAATTAAAAAAATAATTTTTTTTGAAAGAGCTTCATATAGTAGACTATTTGGTAACATAAAAATAAAAAAGCACTTTTATTAATTTTAACTATATTTTATTTTGCATTAAAACTTATTAATGCATATAAATAATATTTAAAGTATATTAAACAATATGCAAAGCACAATAGATTAGGTTTACATTTGATTTGAAAGAATTTAACTACTATTAGGTCTTTCATGAATGGAATGGGTTTAAATTTACTTTACAATTGTTTGACAAATTTACTTCCATTTAAATCGTGGCATTAAAAGTTTCATGCTTTGAATGACTTCAAATTGATACATATATCATGCAGACACTGCTGTAGACTTTGATGTTTACACTACTACAAGAGATGTCTCATTTATACCTTACGGTTACCTATTTCTTAGATAACTATCTGGTAGGAAATTTTAGATAACCATCTTGTAGGAAAATTATTTAAAGAGATGTCTCATTTTCTTGTAGGAAATAAAACTAATATAAAAAATAAATATTAAAGCATATAAAAAAGCTAAATAATATTATAATCCCAAAATAAATATTCAAGTTGAGTAATAGTTAAATACATAATAAATTATGCATTTTATTATAATACAAGAAGATTTGCAATATATTCTCTCGCATCATTCATCTAATTATTTTGTGGTTCATCTAAATGATTTTCTTTAACATCTTCATTTTCATTGATTTCTTCATTTGTAGGAAGTAATCCATCATCTTCATCATAGGGAGAAAACTCTTTATCCTTTTGAGCATTTAACCTTATGAGATTATGAATGGCCATTGAAGCAGTTACAATTTTAACTTGCTTTGGAAAAGAAAAACTGGGCATTTGACGTAAAATTTTCTACCTATTTTTTCAAGCACCAAATGTTCTTTTGATTGTGCATCTTAAAGAAGAATTTGCATGATTGAATATTTCTTTCTTCCCTCTTGGAAGATCAACACGTCAAATATCAGGAAGATGATACCTCTCACCTTTGTATGGTCCTAAATAACCTTGCATGTAAGGATATCCTGCATCTACCAAATACATGTCTAATTCATTACAAAAATCACAATCATTTCATTTTCTTAAGCCATTTAATTTAAAGAACAACATCCTTAAGTGCAACAAACATTTCTCTATTTTCCTTCTTAAAAAATAATTTGGTACCTAATATAAACAACTCACCTCCCATTTCTATTTCATTTATACTTCGTAAGATGTCTATCACCTCAGAAATGCTAGAACCAAGTTCATCTCTTTTAATAGAGGTTACTGAAGTTCTACTCTCTAGTGCATCACATATACGGTCCAAATGTTTATATAACCTTTTTGTTGCCCCTGTTCTAGTATCATGTTTCTTTCTTTTTTTCCCCTTTCCTTTTGTAGAAGTTCCTAGAGTTGGAGTTGATGAATCAATCTCATTATTAATATTTTCAATTTCTTGATTGACAGTAATGTCTTTAAAAAAATTATCATCAAGATCGGTATCAACTAGGCTTTCTCTAGACAACACATAAACATCATTTGGTACAAAACCTAAAGAAGGTGCCCAAGCTTCTTTCGCTGTAGCTGCAACATCTTTAAATAAAATATTAAACTGCTCAATATGTTTCAAACCATTAGTTCAGAATTTAGCAGCCTCAGGATTTTCCTACAATAATATTGTTTAAGTTATTAAAATGTCTAGTAACATTAGAACATTATAAATCTAAAGCTTAAATGCTTACCTTCAAGTCTTTTCACACCATTCGTCACTTGCATCAATAGTTTGATTAGTAGGATCCCATCCTAGTCCAGTTTCCTTACTAAATTTATCTAAAGCTGCAAATTCTTTTTTAATCCATCCCATTTATTCTTAAATTGTTTGTATGCATAATTCTTTTTAGTTTCATTAGTAAACTTTGAAACTATATTTTTCCATCCAATCTTGTTAAAGTGACCATTTGTTTGATTTTCAGCTAATGTCTCTTCCACAAAAATTTTGACTACAGTTTCAAGAGTTCTATCATTCCACTCCACCTTAACCCCTTTTTTCAATTTATCCCCACCTTGAATATCTTGACTTGGATTTGACATTTTCTATCAACAATAAAATCTCCACAACATATAACAATGAATTAAGCAAGCATAAGAAAATGGTCGATAAAAGAGATAAACACATAAGTTTTAAAATGGCAGTCATATCCAATTTGATCAACTAAAGGTAATTACAAGAAAAAGGAATGAAAAAAAGAAACAAAAGACGAGTAAAAAGAGGATCTAAATGCCAACAACTCCATATTTCACCTCCAAAATAAAAAAGTAAGGTCTCTTCTTTTTTTTGAACCAACCCGCCCTATCTCCTCTACTCTGATTGGTACTGTATTTTGTATCATCCATCTATTTTATTTATTTGGCTAAATAAACAGATTTTGATGACTGTAGCAGAGGAATTCAGAAATGACAATCAAGAGAAATATGAAATCATAGAAAACAGGGGTCTCTAACATAATTTACTCTCCAGTGATAACCATACACCAGAAATGATTGTTCTTAAAACATTGAGTGATTAAACTTCCTAGAGAACAACAACAACAACATGAATTTGTAGGTTGAAATATGATATTCATGAGAGCAATGAGAACAAAGATATCATAGCACACAAATTGAGCAAAATATGCTGATTGGAATTGAAAATCTTCTAAACCAAAGCATAAACCTCCAATCCTAAAACACCTGTGGGAGAAAGTTCTATTAGAAAGAATCGGTTTCAGTTGTACATGAAATCTTTACTCACTGAAATTCAAAAATAGAAATCTTCCTGAAGCAGCAACATAATACTATAAAAAAGTATCCAATCTTCTTTTAGATACATGCTTGTTATAACAGAGGTAACACTGAAGAATGACAATCAAGAGAAGCATTCAGAAAATATTAAATCATAGATAATTAATTTTGCAAACTCTTCTACTGCCTCCCCTGACTACTCTCTCACGACACTATTGCTTCTTGCTATTTCATTATGTGGCGATTTAATTTAGCGGTCTTTGGTTCACCCCATTGTTCACTCTCAAAATCTCTCTGCTTCCCCTATCTGCTTCCTTCTTATGCATTTTAAGTAAACATTTGTGTTTAATGCAAACGTACGCAAACGCTCCAGTTTGCTGTGCTACTACTCAATTGGAACTATTTGAGATCCATTCTATAAAAACCTTACACACTGAACCCGTATTCATACAAATTTCCAGTGGCAACAATCCCTAATTTACTTAAACAATCCCTAATAAACACCATCCCTACATCCTCCGACACTTAGTCGATGATCATCAGCCGACGCACCCATACAAAGTCATCATGAATGGAGAGGGACAAAAAATGAGGAGGAGGAAAAAAACCAGAAAAAGTATACCAGAAAAAGCATACCTGTGGGTTGATTTGTTCTACGGTGTCCTTGAAAAGATGAGTTTTTGCAATATCCTTAAGAAGATGATTTGTTCTGCGGTGGTCACTTTTGTAAAACAAATACTTTGCGATATAAACGTAAACATCGGAAAATGTCTATTGAAAAAACTAAAATGAGGGACTTTTTAAAAAAGCTCTAAATTTGAGCTTCTTAAAAAGCTGTATTTTAACTGTCAAAAAAGCTATATCTATTAAAAAGATGCTTTTTCATTTTACAATCAAATATTCATTTTAAAAAAAAAAGATATTGCGGTAAAAAAATACTTATTTACCTTCCAAAAGTTCAATCAAACAGGCAGTTAGTATTGTTTACATAGTGAATGTACAATATGTCCCTGTACCTCAATTGGACAACTTACTAATCATGCTTTATACATTGATTGCATTATTACTGTTCGAACACGTTGTTTGTTCAATTAGCTAAAGGGTTTTGGTTGACTAGCTAATGGTGATTTTCAAATGAGATAAATTGGGGTTTGAAAGTCTATCTAGTGCTTAGGTTATCGATACTTTACTGAAAGGGACATCAATTAGCAGAAGGTACATTAGCTAGCCTATTGTACATAAAAACTAATCATTATAATGACCACTTTATGTGTCTAATGACCAGCTGAAGTGGTTTTGGAAATAAATAAGCCATAATCGATCTTTGGAAAGGATCTTCGGCATATTAGAGAATTACTAAGGACCTTGAAAGACTAGAGCAACCATTTTAATACATGTCTACGTTACATAATATATATTTAGTCATATTTTATTATTGTGAACAAGAAGAAAAAATCTTCAGTTGTATTTCAGCATTTATGAAATCAATTTAGTTAAATAACTGATATTGTACAAGCTTTCTCTTTCCTATTGACAAATAAAGAAGACTATAAGGGCTCCTCTTTACTTGTGACAAAGAAAATATTATAAAAATGATTTATCTTCATCCATTAAAAGAAGATGATAGTGAATTTCGAGTAAAATTAAGGTGTGAGTATAGACAACAATTGTTTACTAAAATTATTATAAATTAAGTTTATTTCTCTTTTTGTTATTGTTGTGATTTTTGTAATTACTTTTTATGAATTTGACGTAATCATATATTAAAATAGTCAATTTATTCATTAAATTTTAAAAAGAAAAAATTCACATATATAATTCATCTCTCTCTTGTTTGCTATCGAAAGACTAATAAATATTATTATAAATGACTTCTTAAACTTAGGAGGAAAAGATAAATGAGATAACAAAGTCAAGTCACAAGTTGATTATTTAAATATTTATTTCATATTTGGTTACTTGATATTATTTTTATTTTAATTATTTAATATATTTACTTAAGTCTATTTGTCATAACATCAATAAATTTAAAAGTAAAATTAAGTTACTTCTTGGAAATATTTGAGACAAATCATAATTTTAAGTATTTGATTATTTTTTGGTAATTTTTATTAATAAAATACATTATATAAAAAACATTTTTAAGTACTATCTTAAAGAGAAAAACTCATATAATGCACCTAACGTAATAGTAACACAAAAAGAGAACAGCGACGGGATAGACGTATGAATGTGTTTAATTTTACTTGCAATGCAAATATTCATTTCTAGATGTCAAAGTCTTGCAAGAACGTGTAATTAGTTACAGGGCTAATTATAAAAAACAATCATTTATTCAATTTGCAATACTAGCCTGAACCTTAAAAAATAATACTAAAATACTCAAACTCTTAATTTGTAGTAAACATAACTTGATGTTAAGTTTATTATTAATGTCACCAACATGACTAGGCACATCAAATTTTTATACTTACCATGCAGTACTCCAACTCTTACAAGACCCGTATCCGACATCTTGAGGAATGTCTGAGTGTGAATCCTGCAAGAGCAGCATGTTAGAACAGTTAAACACTTAAAACCTAATACAAAATTTTTAAATTTATCATACGCATTCACCGAAACAACAATCAAATTTGGCCCCAAACTTTTATTTCATAAACATTTGCATTTACAACATTTCAATCATTACATAAATTATCAAAATTTCATTTTCCACTCGGGCCCATTTCAAATACAAAACACTTATAGTTATAATGTTATTACATTTCAAAATCATTTACATATATATTGCACATCATTTATGAATATACATTTTAAAGTAATACAATGTAATATATATGTAAGTGCGAACTGATCCCGACCCCTATCTTTCACTTGTATGCAGTAGGTATACCCTCGGTTGCCTGACGAGGTACTCTTCTGAGCCTGAAAAATAATTGTAAATTTTGGGTGAATTTTACGAACTCAGTGAGTGACCATCCTTGATGGCTCATTCAATCACATAACACATACAATTCATGTAACACCCCACTCCCGTATGACCCGAACCCGACATCGATGGTGATATCCGAGTCCATGTCCCACGAGGGTGACGTGCTACATCACTCAGTCAGTCAAAACTCAGTATTAACTTTTTTTCTTTCCTTCACACACGCATACACATTATAACATATACGGAAACAATTTACATACACCATTCAATGGACTCGGGACCCTTTTCATAAATACAATTAACTCCAGTCTGTTGATTTTACAAAATGACTTAAGCAATAACACAGAAAATCAGAGAATAGAAATATACTAATGCAGACGCAAATTGATCTCGACCTCTTTCTTTCACTTGTATACAATACTCCCGTATCAAACGGGGTATTCTTCAGGACCTGAAAAATAGATGCAAATTTTGGGTGAGTTTTGCGAACTCAGTGAGAAACCATCATCG
>JANZLD010000004.1:47146072-47164817 GCA_026413575.1 Erythroxylum carthagenense | reverse complement strand
TGTATGCATGTACAGTAATTTCATGTGCACAATTGATACTGTGTATCAATCCTATTATGCATGTACAGTACTAATTATTCTCTATCAATCCCATCCTATGATAAATTTCCTATTTTACCCTTCTAGTAGGAGGTGGGATGTTACAATTCACATAATTCACATTGTTCATTAATACTCATATTGAATCACATACACTTGATCAGTCATTTCACATTTTTAATTCAACACATACCACACTTCGAAATCATTCAAACCATTATAATCATTCATATCTTATATATATGCAATACTTATGAGCCTCATTTTCCGTTTTATTTCTTTGTTGTAATCGAGCGCCTATAACTATCCCGTATCTATTGTAGATACTGGGCTCATTAATAACTGTTTCGTATCCGTTGTGGATACTGAGCTCATTAATAATTGTCTCATATTTGTTGTAGATACCGAGCTCATTAATAACTGTCCCGTATCCGTTGGGGATACCAGGCTCATTTTACATAGTGAGCCTTTGGCTCTTAATCACTTTCTGAGCTCTAGGCTCTTTTTCACATTTTGAGCTCTAGGCTCTTTTTCACATTTTGAGCTCTAAGCTCTTTTTCGGTGGCTACTCCGGTCATAACTGTCTTTATCTTTCATACATTCATGTAATGAAATGCATCAATCACATATGATCAACTTTTCACTTTCATATATCGTTTAACATTAGTTCGGCATTCAACATTAAAGTTGAGAATCATTTTTTTTCATTCATATGCATATTCACATTTTTCTTCGGAACTAGGTCCGGCGTTTAACAATCAAATCATGTATTACGTATTTCATCAAATTCATATACAAGGAGTATTTTAATATCTCATTCATATTTCACAATCATCGGACCTTGTGTTCGAAAATCAACATGATTCAATTCACATTCACAATGCATAATCATTCAATTCATAATATAAACAAAACAAATAATAAAGTAGGACCATCTAGTTCTACTCACAGTACGCTCTAGATTAGCATTAGCATCCATGATCCGGAAATGTCTAGATAGGGACATTTTATCCTGTATCATCATTATGCAAAACACATATTGCACACACATTATTCATTGCACAATCATGTAAACATTCAGTTTTACACACACGTATATGTGTAATGTATAATGCATACTTAATGATAATCCCGGGTATATTTTCTAAATTCACATTTTATGCTCATTCTCATTTTATGATTCATATTTGTCTAATTAAACTTAGATTTATACTTCATTTGCATATTATCATTCTAAGTTCCCTATTCAATTTTTACCCTTTGTATGTGTCTAGCTTATTCATAAGCATACACTTCAAAAACACTTGGTTACTCTATATTATAACTCAATTTCTTATAATCTCTTTTCTAACCTTATATATATGATCTTATAATACCCCATTCTCATTAACAATTAATCACTTAATATATATTACTCAACTTCTTTTAATCATAGCTACAATCATATGACCTTCATATGACTCATGCCTTGGGTCCTTTGATATTATCCCTTCATTTACTAAGTTATAACTTTCATTTTCACTTCAAACCTATCATACATTAGTTGCATAACCAAGGATAATTCTAAGTTCAATTTAAGACCCATTTAAGCCTCAATTAGGGTCACTTGACCCGTGAATGTCTATTAGGCAGACATCCATGTCTGTTAAACAGACCTTTATGGGTCACTTACAAAAACTTGAAAATTTGACCCTTTAGTTTCTTCTCGAGGTCTTTATAGAAGTTGTAGCTCTCAAAGTCTTCTTTAAAACTATACCTAAATGACCTCAATCCGAGTTCTACAGAAAAAGTTATGCCTCTTGCACCAAAGTATGTCCAATTACTTTATAAGTTTTCCAGATTTTTAACTTTTTACTTACAACATTCAATTTCTCATGCTTAGTTTATCATTTCTAATTCAACACTCATCATTTACCCATTATTCTAACTCCATTTCAACTCAATATCATCCATTTCCAAATTATAGCCCATGATTGATCATAAACACTAATAACAGAACACACACACATATATGCATTCATCATCAATTTTCTGCACATATTCAACTTCATTTCCACTTTCAATTCACTTCTAACTATCACCTTGATTCTTCACATTTCAGGAAACCACATTAATCCCTTTCATTAGCTTTAGAATCATTTTACATCATCTCAAAAACACCCAAAGAGATTCAGAACAAAAACCTAATATGTATCCAGTTTTTCTGCACTTTTTACTACACCCAGTACTGAACTTCAAATCAAAATTGAAAACTTTAAATGACAGAATTTGAATTTGATATCTCATGAAAAAATGTATCCATATGTCTCTAATTTAATCCAAATAAAAAACCATCTCATTTGGATAACTACAAAACAAGTTATAGCTAAAATACATAAGCATATTCAGTGGACAAAAATCATAGCTAATATTTCTCCAGCATACTTTAAACACCATTCACTCACTCAATCCAACATTTTGTCATTCCATAATCTATTATCCATCAAAACATCAAGGTAATACATGAATCTACCCGCATTATTCATTCACGTTTTTAGCATGAACCCATCCTCATATCATGAACATTTAACCTCTAACTACCATTAAATCATGTTTCATTCATTAAATCAAGAAAAGTTATGTTTATACTTACTTGTTTAGCTTCAAGATCTTCAAACTCTTCAAGATCTCTCTTAACCCTAGCTTTCTTCTCTCACATGTGCATCATCATTCAATGGTGTTAGGGTTAGGTCTTTAGTAAGACATGAAGAAATAGAATGACTAACTTGTGGCTTGGAGAAGAGAGTGCAGTGAGTGAAATAGAGAGAAAGATGAAGAAAAAAAATGAAAAAGATGAAGAAATGGAGCTAGTGTCATGGGTGACAAGAAAAAGACCATAATATGGTCTTTCTTTTAGTAATTTCGTGACTTAATATGTGGTGTGGTAAGTGACACATGTCACTTTCCCATGGTTCCATTTGGTCCACTTTAATAACTAATCCATTTTGTCTCCAATTTCTATTCCAATTGTCTCCCAATTTTTAATGACATAAGTCATTAAATCCCAAAGTTCTTATAAAAATTTCCATTGCCATTTGACCCTTATTTCTACTATTATTCATCAATTATTCTGCTACTTGACTTTTTTCTAGTCCAAAAATACCCTTAAATTTAAGAAAATTTCCAATTTTGTTAAAAATTATAATTCACTACTTATACACTCCAACTTAACTGATAGCACATATAATTCATAATTCTCAATATAATCACATTTATAGATTAATTATACTCGAAAAATGTCGAATGAATGTATGAACAATTATTTTCATGTGTAAAAACTACCATTCACGTGTATGTGTATGCTATGTTATACATGAGTATGAAATGCTTTTTTTTCAATCTCTGTTTGATCTCATATGTACCAAGTTCTAGGATTCTAACCCTTAGTATGAGAACGAGATGATACATACCACATAACTACCACATGTCCCCTTTTTCCCAACTAATTATTTAATAGTTATTAAATTATAAAACATTAAAAATTAATTTAGATTAGTTCCCTGGTAACCCATATTCTACTTCCCCATCGACAATTTCCCCTCCTAGATCCGATTGTGATTGCCTAACTCTTTCACTGTTATATAATAAAGCTGCCAACTATATTGCTTACCCATCAAAACTCTAACCGTCAATGTAGTTCATCATCATAGAGTGAAGGTAACTTTAGATCAAACTAATTTTGATCCCCTAAATTTCTCTTTATGGAAAATAAGACACGTGATAAGTACAAAAATTTGATGTGACTAGCTATGTCAGCGACTTATCAAGAAACTTAATGTGATGCTATGTTTGTGATAAATGAAAGTTTGAATATTTTAATATTATTTTTAAAATTTGAATTGGTGTTATAAAATTAAATAAAGTTTGAAAATTTTTAACTAAGTTATATGAATAATAACTAAATATTAACCTCTTAAATCTGAGTTAACCAAAGCCTCATTCATGTGAATGAAAATAAAAATATCAAGTATTGTATACAGGAGGGATTTTGGTTCTAACAGGTTGAAATTGGGTGCAGGGTTTTGCGTACCTTACCATACTGGGCAATACCTAAAAATGGTAAAGTATTCATATCATGATTTGGTACCAGTCGGTATTAAAATACCAATTACTTGTTGAACTGAATTGTCATTTTTAAAAGTTTAGGACTAAATTACAATTTTCAAAAATTAACCTTAAACTTACCTGACCCCCCTCTCACCCGCCTTTGCCTTTGCTTTCAGCTTCTCACTCTCAATCTCTCATCTCACTTCACTGCTCTCACTCTTAACGATGAGCCCAACGGAATTTTGCACCTGTCTACAATGCATAACTGTAGTCGCTGACGCAGCAACCGTAGTTGCCTCACCTCATCCTCTCTCGCCTGCACAGTTGCCTCTTCTCACCCTCTCTTGCCTGCATAGTCGCTTCACCCTCTCTCACTATCTCACCTCTGCTACAGTCAACTTGGCCTGACTCTCTCACAATCAAGCAACCAGCCAACCATCAATTACTCTTCGCGCTTTGGAAGGCGACGTACATATATGTTTACTGAAAGCGAATACTTCCGTATGTGGGTACCTTTTTTAATCATAAAAAAACCTCATATTAATGAATGATAAGCATTTATGTTCACCTTTTTTTTTATTTATTATTTAAATATTAATTATTTAATTCTTTATTAACATTAACGAATTACCTACGGGATTTATTTTCATTTTTTGCATGACCCGAAAATTTAGAGTCGGTATAAATTCTCCCAACTTATGGCCCACCATACGATCTGTTATATAAATAGTTCAATCTTTGAGCAAGTTTTATATATAATAAAATCTTTAATATACCACAAGTATACGAATTGTATCTTGTAGTATATAAGGTTATGCAAGCATTAACAATTTGATCCTAACTTTATATAAGGTATTCAAAATGTGATTTGAATAAAAAATAATAACATAAATTGAAACAAATAATAAAACAAAGCAAATAAATCAAATAACAAGTGAGTTGCTAATTAGGTTTAGGGTTGTGATCAAGATTCAATACTCAGGAAACAAATAATAACACAAAGCAAATAAATCAAATAACAAGTGAGTTGCTAATTAGGTTAGGGTTGTCATCAAGATTCAATACTTAGGACTTATCCTTTCCTTATTGTGTTTCCTTTACTATTGTTGATCCAATTATGTGTTTGATCCTAGATTTCTTAAGGTATTAGTTACTCTCTCTTAAGATCTAATCAATTAACCCTAATTAAATTTAGAAATTTCAAATTTGTAACCTCTCGAGTTAGAAAACTTTCCCCAACATTTTCAATTGGATTTGAAGCTATCTATTGGGTAATTAATTTCTCAAACAAGATCTCTTTTCGAATGATTATTAATTTGATAATTGCAGGTCTGTTAAACTCTCGTTGCATAATCCAACTCTAATTACTTTTAACTCACTCCCTCGATTTGTTGTTAAGTATAAGCATGAACAATTTTCACAAACTTCTAAGTATGTATTAAAATCAACAAAATTAAATTCACAAAATAAATCCAGAATAAATCCTAATATGAAATTTAGATTTTCATGAACATGATTAATATCTTAGAATTCAGATTACACATCAATAATAGCAAAATAACTAAAGGAAAAAAAGAAAAACTCTATTGAAGACTTGATATCGAAAGCTAGAATTAGTGGATGTTCTTCTAGATCTCCACATTTGATCCACTTTTTGGTGTCTGCTACTCCATTTTTTAATGTTTTAATGTCCGCTGTTCCATTTTTTTAAATGTTTTTTCTTGTTCTTAAATAATGTGTTAGGGTTTTGGAAGTAACTAGAGTGTTCCCACTTTGATCGATTCCAAAAATACGCCAAAACCTTAAACCGGATGAAAAAATTCGTGCCTGAAAACTCTCTGTCACGATCATCACATAGGAGTCACGATTGTGCTCTTAGGTTTTTCATCTCTATCATAATTGTGACCAATTGCGCATGATCATGACACCTTCATTCTTCCTCCATCTTCTTCATTCTTTAATTACCTTATTTCCAATACTCACAAATATATTAAACACCTCTTGAAGCATAAAATTCAGATCCAATTCTTACTCTAAACTAAACACACTTAGAATACATGCAAACACTAATAATAACATAATTCTAAGCCTATACATATGATAATCATCTAAAAAAAATACTTTAAAACACATTAAACATCTAGCAAAACATAATATAATCTACACCTATTAACATCCTCGCACTTAAATATTTGTTTTTCCTCAAGAAAAATAAAAAACTACAAACAAACAAAACTCATAAATACATAAACACATAATCAAGGGAGAGCCTTGGAGCAAATGACAAAAGATATTCCTTTATGACCAGAAGGTCACAGGTTTGAATCACGAAAATAGTAACTTTGTAAAAAATACAAGGGAAAGGTTGCGTATGTTGATAACCCTCCCTAGATTATCATAAAGTGGGGAACCTTGTGCACTATTTACGTTAACGTAAACACACAATCATACAACAATACAATAATGGTACAATGACATCAAATCTTATGAAATTAACTTAACCTTAAACATCAATCACTCAAAATATGCCAACATACTAACTTATTCTTTTCATATTTATGTACTTTAAATTGAATATATATATTGATCAAAATATTAACCCTATTTCGACACCTACGACACTTTTAAGCATGCATTAATTATTATTGATCAATAAAAAAGGTAAACAATTACTAAGTATGTTTTTATGAAAATTCTTGCTATTTTTAAAAGATCGGTAGGTTTATTTATTGTAACATCATTTTTTTAGATTTTATTTAACGATAACCTAATCATTTGACACGAAGGAAAATAGCTTGTCATGAATGTCCCTAAGTTACTCAAGTAGGTCACTTATTTTTTTTAGCTTGGTTGGTGGGTCATTCTAGTCTTTTCACGTAAAAACAAACATTTTGTCGTGAATGCCCTCGATTACTCAGCTATATCACAACTCTCAACTAGCTACTAACTCTATTCTTAACCTAATTTTTTTTCAAAAAAGACAAGGGAATAGTAATTGATTTAACACACTTCTTTTATTATTAGCCTACCTCATTTATTATTATTCAGTCATCCTCATGAAAGGTTACTAATGATGCTAACCAATTCAATTGACTTATAATTATAAATGTATACAATAAATTTCCTAAAGTGACAGAATATGGGTCATATCCTAATTAATATGCATATTCATCCAAAGATACTTAAAACATAAAATTTATAAGTCAATATGCATTTACAAATTAAATGAATATGTTCATAAGTAAACTAGTTCCTTTTAATTCTTGCCATTGACACATTCACGAACAAATATATGCAACAAAATGTTTACATTATGTCAATCCTAATTCAAAAATAACACAATAAAACTGCCAATTTACACATATACATACAATATGCAAAGCATATACATCCACATGCTTCAACAACAAATTGTCCTCAATGTGGAAAACAAAATAATACAAATAAAGATAAATAAGAACAAAGAAAAAGTTAGAGAAAGAATATTTATAGTGCTTCTACGGTGATAGTGTGGGTGATGAAATTTGGAGACACTTCATGTCATAAAATTTCAGCAATTCACTCCTTACAAAATAAATATGGAAGAAATAAAAAATAACAAGAATTAATAAAATAATATGAAAATAAAAATAACAAACAAATCTTATCCTAATTCTTGGGTTGCCTCCTAAGTAGCATTTATTTAATGTCATTAGCTTGATGTACTCTGCCTTCTACCCTCAACTCAAGTCTATACTAAGTGGTTTGTTACCATCCTTTCTTACCCAATTTCAGTTTACTAGCCTATAAATAAGCTACATGTTGCAATACAATAAGAAGGACATAATTGATAAAATTAAAAATGTTAAGTTAAGTAATGTTCCTTTTAGTAACAATTTGTCAATAACATAGGGAATAATGAAACTCATTAAATCATCGATTGAATCCAATAGTTGGTCATGTAAGAGGATGAGTTCTTCTTCTTCTTCTTCAATCTACCTCGTCTCGTCTTCTGCTTCTTCTTCTTAAATAAAGACTTTCGTATATTCTTCAAGCTTTATGTCTGTTATCATCTATTCCTTCTTCTCTTCTTCTTCCTTTAAAGATTTGGCTACCTCAATTCTCATGAACAAATTGCCCTCCTTCAAATTCTTTAGTATCTTATTCATATTAAATTTCACTTGTTCATCGCTAATCTAAATGATAAGGTTACCTCCATTGATATCTACCAAAGCTCATCCACTATTGAAAACTGGTATACCAAGAATTAGTGGACAGTTTTGATCCTCTTTAAATTCTAGCTTGATGAAATCCATAGGAATTATGAACTTGTACACTTTTTTAGGAACATCTTCCACCAAGTCAAATGATTTCTTTATCGATTGATCCACCAACTAAATAAACATAGAAGTTGGCCCCAATTTGTTGAAAATTGATAAAGGTATAAGATTAATACTTGCACCTAAGTCATATAAACATTTAAAAAACTCTAAATTACTAATTACAAAGGGTATAATAAAACTCCCTGTATCTTTGAACTGTAAGGGCATGTGGCTAGTAATTAAGGAGCTACAACTTTCTGTCATGCAAACCATTCGATTTTCATCCCAAATCCACTTGCTTGATAATATTTCTGTGAGAAAATTCGTGTATGTGGGTGTGCTCTTCAAAGCTTTCATAAAGGGCAATGTAATTTGTAATTTCTTCATCTTTTCCATGAATGTTGGAAATTATATATCCAATTTATTCTTCTGAAGTCTTCATAAGAATGGTATTTTCTGTGGGTAAGGCGGAGGGGAACATAAGGATGGTCTTTATTCTTAATTTCATCCATTTTTTACTTCTCTTGGTCCTCCATAAGGTAAGGTTTAGCTTGTTTTCTACTAGTTCTTCTAGCTTTGTCCCACTCATAAGTGTAATAGTCTTAAATAACTCTTTTGGATTTACTTCCATATTGCTTGGAAGGCTCCCTCACATTTCTCATAGATAAAGCATTAGCAAGTTGGCCTACTTAAACCTCTAGGTTGTGAATGAAAGAGACATAAGTCTTCTCTACTTGCTCGAATATCCCTTTTAGCCTTTTATAGGCCTCTTCCATATTCATGAGCTTGTTTATGAGCTTGTCTAATGATCGTGTTTTTTGATGTGTGCAAGCTTTAAATAATTAACCTAAATAATTCGCAAGTGCATGAGTCATTTGCATAGTACCAAAGGTGTCGATCCCACGAGTAGGGATAATCTAATCCTAAAATCTAAGGCCAAACAATTTGCAAAAATTCAAATGTAACGAATCTAAAACAAGAATGCAATTTAATCAATCAAATCAATTCAAGAATCAATTAAGAAAATATTAACAATTTAGCAATTGCAACACACACTCAAGAATCAACCTAAAGGACTACTAATTGAGATAAAGGGATTTTTACATAGCTTTAATGCTAACCTAATCGATTATGAAATACAGGATTATTGGTTCTAGATGGTCTTAGGGTTGATTACTCTATCTCTAGTTATAACCATTAACCCTAATTTATAAACCCTAATTAGATTATGAAAAATGCAATTTCTCAATTAACAACCTATCAAAAACCCTAATTAGATATGAAGTTATCTAATAAGCTATCAGAAACTATTGCAAGATCTCTCTTCGCACAATTTACCAATTTGATTTAATTCTCATTCGATTAAATCACCTAACTCTCGTTAGCCTAATTTAATTGTTTTTCACTCAATTCACCCTCTCAGTTTATCACCGAATTATGCAATTGTAGAAAATAAATACAAATAAATCTAGTAAAATGTAAACAATCAAATTTCATTAAATCAAAGATAAAACCCCGAAGGTGAGTTTAGAAGCAACATCAACATCCAAAATTCCTATCATAAACTATTATTCCAATTCTGTACAATAATAAAATTGAAAATAACAAGAAATGCAAAATAAACGGATGATGGGAAGCAGTGATGTCGGGAAACTCCTGATCCAGGAAATACGTTAAGTCAACTTCTTCTCTCTTCCTTCTTCTCTTTCTCTATCTCTCGATGATTCTCACTAGAGTTTCTCTGAAAGTGGCTGATGCAAAAAGCTTATTCTTTCTGTTCTTGTTATTCTATTTATGTTCTTTTCTGGTTAGCATTGAACTAGGGTTTTTTATGGGTTCAAAAGGTCTAAAAAATTCCTCGAAATGTAAAGTTTAGGAGTGGCTGCGTGTCTACGTAACGCAGGCTATGATCGTGGCCCACATCTAAGCCTTTTGTCACGATTGTGTACTAACACATCAAGGTACCTCAAAAACATAATATTGAAGCTCAAAAGCTTGTACTAACCCATAAAACACTTAAAACACAAATAATTAACAATCTAATACAATTTTAACCTAAACACATACTAAATGGTCGAATTAATGGCTAAACACATATTAAACTATGCCTTAAAACACGATGTAATTGACACATCAACATCTCCACACTTAAACATTTGCTTATCCTCAAGCAAACAAAAACAATCAAATAAGTCAAGAAAACACAAAACACGCAAATGCAATAATAAGACAATGACTTCAACTTAACGAGACAAATTTAACTATAAACACAATCCTTCAAGTCGTTCTAACTTAATAACAAGCAAAATCTACGTCTATACACCTTAGATTAAATATATAAATTAATCAAAATTTGAAGTTTGAGTCTATGCACCTCTATCACTTGCCACACACACACATTGATAATCATTCAGTCAAAAAAAATGTATAGTTGTTCCTTAGAAGGTTTTCATGAAAAATCAAGCTACTAATAAGTTTGGTAAGTTTTTATTTGAAACCATTCTTTTTGTTGATTTTTCTTTAAGCACATGAACCTAGTCTTTTTATGCAGAGGCAAGCATTTGTGATGAATGTCGATCCGGTTACTCAGCTAAATCAAGTTGTTATTAAGCTACTTGGTTGGAATGTCATTACAACTTTTTTATGTGAAGGCAGACAATTGTAATGCGTGTCGATCTGGTTACTCAGCTACATCACATTCTCAACTGTCTACTAGCTCTATTCATAACCTAAAGGCTAGTGGAATAGTTATTTTAGTTAAAATTTATACATTATTTTTTTAACACATAAATTTGCCTACCTTATACATTTTTTAACACAAAAATTTACCTACCTTATTACTTTAGCTAATCATTCTCATAAAAATGTACTAAAAATGCCACTTATTTGATTAACCTAAAATTATAAATGAGTATGGAAAATTCCCAGGGTGAGTGAACTAAGATCGTATCCTAATTAACTAGCATATTTAGCCCTAAGTAACTTAGGTCATTAATTTCAGTCAATCAAACTCATTACAAAATTTTCAAAAATATCGCACGCATATGCGGAAAATCAATAACGAAACTTTTGACCCATTTTATTCATAAACATTTTCAATCGCAGTGTTACAAACATTATATATATCACTGGCAATTCAGTAGCCACTTGGGCCATTACAGATATAAAACACTTGTAGTCATAATGTCATTACAAAATTATTCGCATACACATTGTACAATACTTATGAATACATATTTTGATACAAAGCAATGAAATAGATATGTAAACGTGAACTGATCCTGACCTCTATCTCTTACTCGAATGCAGTGGCTAGACTCCAATTTGTCTAATTGGTGATCTTCTTTAAGCCTGAAAAATAATGTTGCAATTTTGGGGTGAGTTTTGCGAACTCAATGAGTGGACCATCCTCGATGACTGGTACTGCTGTCGCCTGCAACCAAATTCAACAAGAAATCACTTCCGTTAATACAAATTAATGTAGTAGTGGCAAGTGGATATCGTTCCCATAAGAAATCTTAATGGCAAAGGAGTTACGAATTCAAAACGAAAATAAAGTAACAAAAGGGGGGGTTTTAATTCACGGAAAAGTATAAGAAAAATCGCAAATCAAAAGGAATAGTTGGATTTAAAAATTTAATGGGAAAAACCTTGATTTTTGGGTCACCGATATTATCACGCTAAAATGGATTATCGATATAAAATTTCAATCATTAATAAACATTCATTGGGAAATATTTTCTCTTAATTGTAAATGACTAGAAACATGTATTCTAGCATTCTTATTAAACAACGACCTAGATACGATCGTAGGTTCACTTGATTAATAGCTTTAAGAATCAAGAAACCAATGAGCAAGAGAAATTCATGTACGACATGTAATAAATCAAGTGAATATCTTCTTAGAATTTCCAACTCTAACATAAAGAAGGTGATCCTAATTGCTACTGGTGATTAACGAAACTGAACATCATATTTCATTAATCTAGCTATTGAAACGAATTAATCCCTAGTTGCGCACCTAGAAATCAATCAATTCAATTAGAAAAAAATAATTCAGAAGATATTCAATTTTCATCAACGACATGAACTCTATTGAAACATCTCACACAGAATAACGGATAACATGGCTTCCCTCAACCAAGAAAAGAAGTTTAACTATTCATAACGAAAGTAGAAATCAAAGAAATAATAACATAACGAGTTTCCATCCCTGATTTTTCTTAAAGAATATGAAAATATAGAAGAAAAAGTGCAGAAAACGCAAGAACAACCAAAGAGAAAAACAACAAAATTTGAAATTCTATTTTAAACAAAGGCTAACGTGAACAGTCATGTTTTCCCCCTTTTAATGCCTTCCGATCCCTTCCTTTTTTATCCCCTCTTGCAGATCACGTTTCCCACATGTTTAGATTGTGAATCTCCATCAATCTGATCTTAAAAGATTACAAGAATCTTAAAAGAATCAGAATCAGATTTTGAAAGCAGATCTGGAAATAAATTTCATTCTTACAAGTGCCCACGCTTAGTGACTGAATTGTTGTCAGACTTGAAATTTTGGATTTTCTTCTTTTCTTTTTCATCTTTTTGATTCAATTTCGTCTCTAAGGTGTTGAAAATCATCTGCAAATAATTATAAGACAATTCCATTAATTTTGAATAATAATTTCAACACATTAAAGAAAATTAAGTACCAAATAAACGCAAATTGATAACTTAACAAATTCTCCCATACCAAACCTTTGCTCGCCCTCGAGCAAACATGTCAAATCATAACACTCAGTCACTTCATCTTTCACAAGATCAAGTGCGCACAATCCATTAAATTGGGCCAGTAAGACTTAAGTTGCAACACATATCATAATCACTTTTCACCAATGCAAATAAATGAAATCAAAATAATACATCTTGGTTTAAAAGCAAATATGAAATTAAAATGAATTCTTCTCACAAATTTCGCTCTTACACTCAAGTTTTTGAGGGCAAAATGTTTCTCTCAAATCTCTCTCTAACATATTGCACTACTATAGGCTTGCAATTTCACCAGTTATCATTCATTCAGATCACATGAGCTAATAGATCATAAGAACTTTATTTAGGCTTGTAATGGGGCTAGGTTCACAGGTGAGGTAAAAATGGCAAAAGATTAATCACAAGCATTCACAAAGTATCAAGTAAAAGGGATACTCAAATTAAAATTCTAAGATAAACACATGACAGAAAGGGTTACATCTACTCATACTAACTCATGCTACTTTGCTTTATTCTTCTTCTTTTTTTCTTTTTCTTTTTTATTTTTTCCCTTTTTTTAATCTTTTTGAATAACTATAAACACGGGGGAAAACAATAAAAACAAGAGACATTGCTAGCAGCAAAATTTAATAAACACATGAGTAGAAGCATATATAAAAGTATCTCAGAATAAAATACAAAACAAAAGTCCCAAATTACTCAATGCTTCATTCAACTTGTGATGGGGTAAGGCCAATGGAGTTTTTTAGGTTTTATAATAAGGTGATTGATTGAAAAACAAGGATAAAGGCTCCAAAAATGTTTGCAAAGGGAAAATAATTAGGTGGGTTATTTTTAAGCTAAAGAGTTTAAAAACAAGGAAGGCCTTAATCATGTCTATATCCTATGTAATCAAATAAATTCAAACTGGTTCCATGCAAGTTCTAAAGGCAACATAAATAGAGAAGCTTCACATAATTCAAACAAATAGCATGACATAAAGATGATGTCATTTAGGCTCAAATTTTGCTCACAGGTTTAACTTAAGAATTCACTTCAATTCCACACATTCCCCATCACTCAAATGTCAAAATTTTGACTAAGTCTATAAGATTAGTTATTACAATCAATCAACATGATTCAACTTAAAACTCACTTAGCCCAATTTAATTTCATGCATATACCCAATCTTATCCAAATTACTATGACAAAACTTCATGGCTTAACATGCATAACCACATGCAAAAATCAATAAAAATCACACAAAAACTGAAAATATTCACTAACCAAAATTTCAATTCTTTCCCCCACACTTAGACCAACATTGTCCTCAATGTTGAAGCATAAATATAAAAAAAAGGTGAAAGAAAGCTTCGCTATTATGGAAGTGCCGAAATCAAGTGGCAGACGTGGCGGTTGAAATCCTTCATGCGCCCAGTAGGCCATCCAATTGTGCTCCAAACGGTGCATTTTTTGTTCGATCCTATTAAGACGATCTTCTAAATCGGTGTCGTGTTGTTAGCGGCTAATAGTTTTAACTAGTGGGGCCCGACTTTGTGCTACTGAGTTTCTCGTAATGGGAAAAGTGGTTGGGTTCGGAATGGTGAAAGTGATCTGGCCACGACTAAAATCCACAAGGATCAAAGGTTTGGATTTCTTATGTAGCACTGACTGAAATTGAGTTATAAACCAATAACCTAAATTTAGAGGAATTTGCCTATCCATACATCACAGGAAATAAAATTCTACTTTTGACAATTTTCCCGCAGCATCTTTATGACCAGAAAAATTGAATGCCAACAGTCTATAGATGATTTTAAAAACAGGATTTCAAAGAAAAGAACTTTTAGAAATACTAGCATTATATGGATTTGTATCAATAGACCATTGACTCCATAACTCCGATGCATTGAAATCTTCATGAAAGTCACATTGATCATTACGAAACAATTTAGTCTCAATTTTAGCAGTCGAAACAAAACCCATAGCAACATTGAATTCAGTAATCGAAAACGCAAATTCCTTTCCCATCAATTGAAATTCAACAACCTCTTTCATGAACACATTAAAATGATCAGTACAATTAAATTGGAATGTGCTATAGAATTCTCTCGTTAATTCAACAAATGCAGGGTAATTAATTCTAGCGAACACACTCTAGCCAATTGGACCCATCAATTGCGTGAAAGAATCATAAACTTTCAATGCTTCAAGTGTATCGGATATAATAGACTTACAGGGATAAATTTTCCGTTCACATAGCTGTTGAAATCGTGTAGCATCTTCGGGAAGTATGAAAGAGGTGCAGCCCCCAACTCTAGTGGTCCATTTGCTCTTGTTTTTGACTTCTTTGCCTCTCCTTGTCCTTTGGCGTGTTCGTGGTGTTAGAGTAGCAAGTAATTGCGCTTGAGCTGGTGCTGGAGCTATTTGTTATTCTTTTTTTCCAAAAAGATTCCTTTTGATTTTTATGAATGAGCCCACGATTACAAGTCTTTTTTTGTTCCAACAAATACTAACTATTAGGAAATACAATTACAATGGTTTATTTGATTCAAAAACTAAAAGGGTTGTTGAAATAACAATTAGAAGTAGGACGGTTTCCATTCCTATGCGATAGTATTAAATGATATCAAATAAAGGATTCTTCATCTCATTACGTCCCCGGAAGAAATCAAATTTGTGAACACTCTAATTCTAAACTTTATGATTCTTTTAGTATTCTATCTTAATTATGCCCAATTCTTTTATCTCTATAAAAAGTTCATTTATATACAATAATCGCATCATAATAGGTATAGTTTAGTGGTAAAAGTGTGATTCGTTCTAGTATCTGGAGTTTCTTTTTGTATATTATATGGATGATCCGATCCACAAGGACCATGATTGAGAATTGTTTGATCGTCTTTCTCCGAGGAAGGGGTAAAACATAATCAATTTGAATTCAGGACAGCTTTTCGAAATCTTAGTGAAAGACTGGATTTGTTATCTTATGTTTGCTTCTCTATACCCCGGAGCCCTTTCCTTTAGTTAATCAATGCTATTGTTAACTTGTACAGTTCACACTTTTTGGCTCTACCTCATGTATTCTCCAGTAATAGGTCTTTGACACCAATGAGATTATCTATACAGTAACGATATTTAATTATGAATATTTAGGATTCCCAAGAAACTCTTTGATTTCTTCCGGAAGCAGATGATTATTCATCTCCTTCTCACCTTCCGTGAATAGTCGGGACTTTGAGGAATTCCCCAAGAATTAAGAATAATCAGCTTTTCATTAACTAGAACAGAATAACCACTTAGAATAATCAAATAGATTGTATTTGTCGAGAAGTGCAAAATCGTATGGATACGATCCTCATTGTACATCTTAATTAATTGGATCATTTCTTTGTGGATTCTGATATGAAACTTTTGTAGATGCGTTTTCAGGTATTCCTTTATCATTTCATCCAAGTGGAAGAGTTCCTCTAATTCTATGAGTTTTTGGACAATATTTTTTTCTTAAATATCATTTAAAAGAGTTTCGGATTTACTAGTATTCCACTAATTAATAACCCAGGATTCCAGACTTTTATTAAATGAAAAAGAAATCCACCAAGGCAAAAATACTATAGATGTAAGATATAGAAGGGGAATGGTGGAAGAGCATCAGCAGCAAAACGAATTGGAGGGGCTAGTCTTCGAGAATCACTCTTCTTCCTTGGCATTGTGCAAATTTTGTGAAAAACAACCTGCAATGGAACAAGACAATAATGTAAGCAACAAAATCACAAGTTAAGGTTGGTGGGTTAATTGGCAATGAAGACTAGGATGGATGTGATTGAGTGGTGGGCAAGTGGGAGTGAATGTCCAAGATGGGCGGTGATGGTCGGTAGCTGCAAATTGAAACACTAACGAAAAATTCGATGAAATAAGAAGGCGGAAAAGAGATGGGAAATATGAGGGCAGTGGGAACAACCAAAAATTTCCTTTTTTTGTTTTTTAATTTTTAATTTTTTAAGTTTTAAAAAGAAAAGACGAAAATTAAAATGATAGAAATAAAAATGTGAATTTAAATTCCTAACTGAATGAATAAACATAAAGAAATAAAAATAAAAACAAACCTGAAAAATTTACGGGTTCCCCTTAATGAACTTCTTTAAAGTCTTTAGCTGGACATGTTTCATTACTTACCTGATCATAAATAGGTTGGGTGTACCAACTCTATTTCTTCCACTTGCTCGACCGAAAAGTTTTCATGATATGGCTTCAGGAGATGTCCATTAACTTTAAATACTTTAGAAGTATCTAAACTCTGAATTTCTACCGCACCATGAGAAAAAAATGTTAGTAACAATAAATGGTCCAAGCCAACGAGATCGTAATTTTCTCGGAAATAACTTAAGCTTTGAATGATAAAGAAGAACTTTTTGTCTAATTGAAAAATGTTTCCTAGAAATCATTTATATCATGAAAAGCTTTAGTTTTTTCCTTATAAAATTTTCGCATTTTCATATGCCTCATTACAAATCTCCTCTAATTGTTGCAATTGCAATTTCCTATTGTTACTAGCCTCTATCTGATCCATATTCAACTGCTTTACAACCCAATAAGCTCTAGCTCTATTTCCACGGGTAAATGACAAGGCTTAACGAAAACTAACCTGTAAGGTGACATACCTATAGGAGTTTTGTACGCAGTTTGATATGCCCACAAAACATCGTCCAATCGTAGACTCCAATCCTTTCGGTTTGGATTCACCACTTTCTTTAGTATAGATTTGATCTCTCTATTAGACACCTCAGCTTGCCCACTTGTCTACGGATGGTAGGCAGGAGAGACTTGGTGTGCGATACCGCATCTTTTTATCAAAGCTTCAAAAATCTTGTTGCAGAAATGGGTTCCTCAATCGCTAATGATAGCTCGAGGCATTCCGAACCTAACAAAAATATTAGATTTAACAAAATTGATGATAGTTTTAGCATCATCAGAAATAGTAGCCTTAACTTCAACCCATTTCGAAACGTAATCCACAGCTAATAAAATGTAATTTTTACCAAAGGAGGAAGGAAAAGGACCTATGAAGTCTATTCCCTAAACATAAAAAATCTCACATGCCAGAATGTTCATAAATGGCATTTGATTCCTCGATCCAAATTACCTATTCTTTGACAACGATCACAAGACTTGCAAAACATGTAAAAGTCATAAAATAACTTAGGCCAAAATAGTCCACATTTTAAAATTTTTCGAGTAGTTCTTTTGGGACCAAAGTGTCCCCCATACATAGATGAATGACAAAAATGTAAAATAGACAGAATTTCATCATCTATGACACATTTCCTAACAATATGATCAGAACAAAATTTTCAAAGGTGAGGCTCATCCCAAATGTAATATTTAGCCTCTCGCTTAATTTTGTTTCTCTCAGCTCTAGATAAATCACTAGGTAAAGACTTAGGGGGCATTTGGTTTGAGGGTTTGGGAATGAAGGAATGGAATAATTGTAAAAAATAGTGTTTGCTTTGAGGTTTTCAATTCCAAGGGAATAGATTTATTTCATTAAGTTTGGGAATCTACTAAACCCTCCAAATGGGGTGGGTATC
>JANZLD010000004.1:47126544-47137833 GCA_026413575.1 Erythroxylum carthagenense | reverse complement strand
TTATCTTTCATTCCCATTAATGCAACAAACCAAACAACATTATTAGTATTAATACAGAAACCCAAGTTACAAACCAAGCATCATTTTTTATTTTTCATACCTATTCCCATTCCCTTCTACTATATACACATATCCATACCTAATCCTGTGCTCAAACCAAACGCCCACTTAGTTACTAAAAAGTTTACTATGTCCGCATAACATGGAATTACCTGTTGAATTGCGAAGAGATTCTCATCTAAAATTTGTCATGAAGAACATAAGAGGTAGTACTCAGAGTGATTCTACTTAAGTGGTCGGCCATCAAATTTTTAGCTCCTTTCTTGTCGTGGATTTCCAAATCAAACTCTTGAAGAAATAGAATCCATTGAATTAATCTCGGTTTAGCCTCTTTCTTGTTCACCAAATGCTTCAGAGCTACATGGTCTGAATAGATGATCACCTTCATCCCCAACAGGTATGAGCGAAACTTTTCCAATCCAAAAACGACTGCTAAAAATCCCTTCTCTATCATAGAATAATTTTTCTGGGCATCATTAAGTGTCATAGAAGCATAATAAATAACATGAGGTACCTTGTCCACTTTTTGACCTAGCATGACACCAATTGCATAATCCAAAACATTGCACATCAACTCAAAAGGCATGTTCCATTGTGGTGACTAAATAATCGGCAATGTAGTGAGTTGCTCCTTGAGTTCATCAAACGCACTTTTGCATGGCTCGTCAAAATCAAATTTCACACCTTTTTGGAGCAATCTACACATATGTTGTGCAATTTTGGAGAAGTCCTTGATAAATCACCAATAAAATCCTGCGTGACCAAGGAAAGAACGAACTTTTCACACAATCGCGAGGTAAGATAAAGATCAAATAACATCTATCTTAGCCCTATCGACTTCAATTCCTTTCGAAGAAATAGTATGGCCCAAAATAATGCCTTGATCAACCATGAAATGACATTTTTCATAATTTAAAACCAAATTTTCAATGCAATGTTTTAACACTTTTTTAAGGTTGACAATGCATGTTTCAAAAGACTCCCCATATACCGTGAAATCATCCATAAAAATTTCCATGCAATTTTCCACGAGATTGGAGAAAATACTTACCATACATCGTTGAAATGTCGTGGGTGTGTTGCACAATTTAAATGGCATTCTTCGGTAAGCAAAGGGGCCGAATGGACATGTCTTCTCCTAATCCTTAGGTGCCACCAAAATCTGGTGATATCTAGCCATCTAAACAACAATAGTGAGATTTACCTGTAAGTCTTTCAAGCATCTGATTAATAAATGGAAGCAGAAAATGATCTTTTCTAATAACTGAATTAAGCTTCCTATAAGCTATGCATACCGTCCAACCATTTTGAACACGAGTTGGTATTAACTCACCATTACTATTTTCAATCACAGTCACACCAATTTTCTTCGGAACTACCTGGACTGAACTTACCCAATCACAATCACACCAGTTTTCTTCGAAATCGAATAAATGATGCCAGCGTCAAGAAGCTTCAAAATCTCTTTCTTCACCACTTCCATCATGGGTGGGTTTAAATGACGTTGTGGTTGCCTCACCTCCTTCGCTTCATCTTCCATCGAAATTCAGTGCTTGCAGATAGTGGGGCTAATACCTTTCAAATCAGCTACTGTCCAACCGAAAGCTTCTTTATTCTCCTTTAATATGTTAACTAGCTGGCTTTCCTGCACGTTCGAAAGCTGATTAGAAATAATAAGAGGCAATGTGTCTTTCTCGCCTAAAAAGATGTATTTCAAATGACTAGGTAGGCTCTTTAATTCCAATGTTGGTGGGCTAGTTAATAATGGCAACAAGTTGTTCAAACTTCTGGGCATTTCCACGGACATGAGTTACTAAGAGAGTGGTTTGGGGGTTTCTATGTTACACATTAACGTCTCCTTTTGGTTTCTAGACAACACTGATTCATCACCTCTTTGCCACATTGATGTATTTTCCCTTTGTTCACTAGATAATGCCGATTCCTCACTTCCTTGTGATGCATTTCCTTCTTTAAGAATTATTCCAAGCCCAACTTTGTCTTCCAAAATCCAATTTTCCTACATCCATGTATCAATAAAATCCACATAAACAATAGATTGTTCACCATCCAGAATTTTCATGGTATTATATATATTGAACTTAATTAATTCACCATCAAATTCCATTGTTAAAGATCCATCATGAAAATCTATTTTAGTTCTAGTAGTTTTCAAAAATGGCCTTCCGAATAAGATCAGAGTGGAAGAAGATGCGTCATCAGTGCCCATCTGCAAAATGTAAAAATTAACCAAAAAAAGCATGTTCCCTTGAACCAAGATATCTTCTAATACACCCTTCGGATAAACATTTAAGCGATTAGCTAGTTGAATCACTACGTTAGTTTCTTTAAGAGGTGCAACATTTAAAGATTTATACACATCATATGGCATAACATTTATGGACGCACCTAAATCTAACATAACTCTTTCAATCCGCATACCACCAATTTGACATGGGATAGTAAACATACCTGGATCTTGACATTTCGGTGGAAGCTTTTTCTTTTGCAAAATCATTGAAACGTTTTCTCCCAATTGCACTTTCTCATCAAATTTTAATTGCCTCTTTGACATACAAAGCTCCTTAAGGAATTTAGCATATCGTGGAATTTGTTTAATTGCATAAAGGAAAGGAGTGTTTACTTGAACTTTTTAGAAAGTGTCCAAAATTTCCTTCTCTTGTTCTTCCTTCTTTGCTTTTACAAATTGACTTAGAAAAGGAGGTGGGATCACCTTGTTTTGCAACTCTTTTTTGGTCAATTTTGGTTGTGAAGGTATTGTTTGCGTGATTTCTTGCTCTATCTCTCTTCTAGAATTTTTCGGAAGTGGTTTCTATAGTTCCTTACCACTCCACAATGTAATAGCCTTCGCACTTTGTCTAGGATTAATCTCCGGTTACACTAGAAAATTTTTAGAAATTCGCACTTCCAATCGATTTATGGCAGTTGCCATTTGACTTATTTGGTTTTCAATGTTTCTTTGTTGATTCTCAATGTTCCTTTGTTGACTTTCAATATTTCGGATACTTGCTTCAGTACTCCGCTGAAACGTCAAAGTGTCAGTGGCCAAATATTGAACTATATCTTCCAAGGAGGACTTACCTTCGGAATTTGCTATTACATTTTGATTTTGCCTAGGCACATACGGTTGCCGATATTGCTGGAAATTCGTGGTCACTTGCTATCCTTGAGGATTCCCATATTGCAAATTCGGGTGATAATGCCACCTCAAATTGTAGGTGTTGGAAAATGGGTCGTACTTCCTTTGACTCGGCCCAGCGAATCATCACACGACATTCACCTGCTCTGTGTTTTCCTCCTGCAAATCGTACATAAATTAGTAGAATGTCCTAACATTGAACATTTGTCACATACCTTTGCTTCTTCTTTCTTTGTGATCGCCAATTGTCACACGAAAGACTAAGGTCATCCAATCTCTTCTCCAACGTGGTCACTTTCACTTCATTCACGCCCTTTGATCCATGCCCAATACATATTCCGAATTGTTGAGTGTTGGAGACCATGTTCGTGATCAATTCCCTTGCGACCGCCAGCATTTTATCAATTAAAGTACCACCGCTTGCAGCATTGATCATACTCTTATCTGAAAGTAAAAGTTCTTTATAGAAATATTGAATTAATAGCTAGTCGGTTATCTGGTCACGTGGATAGCTAGCGCAGAGTTTCTTGAATCTTTCCCAATACTTGTAGAGTGTTTCTCCCTTTTGTTGCCGAATTTCGCAAATATCTTTCCGAATATTGGCTGCTCTCGATGCTGGAAAATATTTTTCGAAGAAAAGCCTCTTCATTTCAGCCCACATTTGCACGTTTTCTCTGGCTAAATAGTTCAACCAATCTTGAGCATCATCTTTAAGGGAGAATGGAAACGCTCTCAGTTTAATATGCTCTTCCGTCACATTCATTGGCTCCATTCCCATGCAAACCACGTCGATTTTTTTCAAGTGCTTGTACGAATCTTCTCCCAGTAAACCCCTAAAAATAGGTAATAAATGAATCAGCCCAGATTTTAATTCAAAAGTATTGTTATCACCTAAATTCAAAAAGTTGATGCAGTGGGGTTGTTGCGCGTCCGTGGGTGTGGCTAGTTCGCGAAGAGTGCGGTTTGTTGCCATTCTTTCCATTTTCTGCATCTCTTTATGATATTTTGTCTGTTTTTGTAGTCTTTTGGCTGTCTTCTCGATCTCAGGATTGTACTACAAATTCTTTGATTGGTTTGACCGCATAACATACATAAACCGTAAAGAATTCCCTAGCAACGATGCCAAAATTTAATACTGTTGTCACTTGCAACCAAATTCAAAAAGAAATCACTTCCGTTAATACAAATTAATGTAGTAGTGGCAAGTGGATATCGTTTCCACGAGGAATCTTAACAGCAAAGGAGTTACGAATTAAAAACAAAAATAAAGTAATGAAAAGGGAGGGGGTTTTAATTCACAGCAAAGTAAGGAAAAGTATAAGAAAAAATCGCAAATCAAAAGAAATAGTTGGATCTAAAAATTTAATGGGAAAACCTTAGTTTTCGGGTCACCGATGTTATCACGCTAAAATGAATCCTCGATATAAAATTTCAATCATTAATAAACATTCATTGGGAAATATTTTTTCTTAATTGTAAATAACTAAAAACATGTATCCTAGCACTCTTATTAAACAACGACCTAGATTTCACTTGATTAATAACTTTAAGAATCAAGAAACCAATGAGCAAGAGAAATACATGTACGACATGCAATCAATCAAGCAAATATCTTCTTAGAATTTCCGACTCTAATGTAAAAAAGGTAATCCTAATTGCTACTGGTGATTAACGAAACTGAACGTCGTATTTTATTAATCTAGCTATTGAAACGAATTAATCCCTAGTTGTGTACATAGAAATCAATCAATTCAAAAAGAAAAAATAATTCAGAAGATATTCAATGTTCATCAATAACATAAACTCTATTGAAACATCTCATACATAATAACGGATAACGTGGCTTGCCTCAACCAAGAAAAGAAGTTTAGCTATTCATAACAAAATTAGAAATCAAAGAAATAATAACATAACGAGTCTCCATCCTTAGTCTTTCTTGAAGAATATGAAAATATAGAAGAAAAAGTGTAGAAAATGCAAGAACAACCAAGGAGAAAAAAATGCAGAAATTGAAATTCTATTGTAAATAAAGGCTAACGTGAACAGTCACGTTTTCCCCCTTTTAATGCCTTCCGATCCCTTCCTTTTTCATCCTCTCTTGCAAATCACGTTTCCCACATGTTTAGATTGTGAATCTCCATCAATCTGATCTTAAAATATTATGATAATCTCAAAAGAATCAGATTCAAATTTTGAAAGCAGATCTAGAAATTAATTTCATCCTTGCACGTGCCCACGCTTAGTGACTAAATTGCTGCCAGACTTGGAATTTTGGATTTTCTTCATTTCTTTTTCATCTTTTTGATTCAATTTAGTCTCTAAGGTGTTAAAAATCATCTGCAAACAATTATAAGATAATTCTATTAATTTTGAATAATAATTTCAACACATTAAAGAGAATTAAATACAAAATGAGCCCAAATTGATAACTTAATAATGACTCACTCAATCACATAACACATCAATTGATCAATTCAACATGTTGAGTCACATACATTCCATATTCACTTAATTCATAATTCACATTCAGAAACCATTCTATCTATTTATTTCAACCATTTAAATCATACATATCAAATGTATATGCAATATTCACGAGACTCACTTCTAATTGTCATTATTATGATTGTGTGCCTTTTTACTGGCCCATATCCCTTGTGAATATCAGACTTGTTTTAGATATTGTCCCATATCCCTTGTCGATATTGGGAACATTGTCAATTGAGCTTGTGGCTCTTATATATATTCTGAGCTTTCAGCTCTTTCAGATTGGTCACTCTGGTTGCAACTGCCTTTATGTTATCGTGCATTCTTGTAATGAAATTGCATCTAATCACATAAGATCAGTCAATCATTTTACACATTTACTTTCATTTGTCATTAGACTTAAGTCCGACATTCAACAGTCATTTTGAGAATCACTAATTTTTCTCATATTCACATACAAAGAGCACTTCCAATATTCTCACATTTATCAAAATCCTTAAACTATAAATGCTTCAAATTATCTTAATCAAATTCATATCAATCTTATTAGTAGTAATTCAATTTAGAAATTTAGAATAGAACAAATAATGAAATGAGACCATCTAGGTCGACTCACGATATGCTCTAGATTGTCTTTTACTTCCTTGATCTAGAAACGTCTGGATGCGGACATTCTATCCTGTATATAACATTATGCAATACATATATTTCACACACATTATTAATTGCGTAATCACATAAACATTCAGTTATACACATATGCAGATGTGTAATGTATAATGCATGCTCAAATTGACTATTCCGTGTATGTTTCCTTAATCACATCTCTTGATCATTCAAACCTTATCATTTGTATGTGTCTATCTTATTCTTAGGTTTACACCTCAAGAACATTTGATTATTCTAATATCATAATTCAATTACTTGTCATTTCTTTTATATCATTATTTGCTCTCATAATACCCATTCTATTTCACATTTATTTAATACATATTACTCAACTCCTTTGAATCATAACTACAATCTTATGAACATCCTCATTCCCATTATACTCATGCCTTTGGTATTTTGATATCAACAATTAAGTCATTAAGTTATAACCTCAATTATCACTTCATACATGTCACACATTTAGTCACTTACTCCAAGCATCATTGTAGGTTCAATTCAAGCTCCATTCAAACCTAAATTAAGTCCAAATGGCTCGTGAATGTCTGCTGGGCGGACTTCATGCTCGCTGGGTAGACCTTCTAGGGTTTCTAGCTTTCCAACTCCGCCCATGTCCATTTGAAGGGACATCCTGTCTGTTGGGCGGACCTTCTTGGGATACCTACAGATATGTGAAATTTTGACGACCCTTTAAAAAACAAAATCTCTCCCCGGGGTCTTCATAGAAGTTGTAGAACTCGAAGTCTTCTTGGAAAGTATACTTAAATGACCTCAATCTGACATACACAACAAAAGTTATGCTCTTGCCCCACAATCTATCCAATTGCATCCATATTTTCCAAATTTTTAACTCTTTACTTACTACATTCAACACCTTATGCTTGGTCAATCATTTCTAGTTTAATTACTCATCATTTTCCCATCATTCTTAACTCCATTTTAGCTCAATATCTTCCATAAAAAAATGATAGTACATGATTGATCATGAACACTAAATGCATAACATATACATATATACATTCATCATCAACTTTCTGCGGATGTTCATATTCATTTCCACTTTCATTTCACTTCTATCACCTTAATTCTTCCCATTTCAAGACACCACATTACTCCCTTTCTTTAGCTCTGACTCATTTTAGTTCATCTCTAAAACACCCAAAGATATCTATATTAATACACCAAGAAAATAGAACATGAAACCCATTATCTACCAAAATGTTCTGCACTTTTTCCTACACCATCTTTAATGATCTTTCTATTTCAAACTCATCTCTACAACAACTTATGAAATATTGATGACATAAACACAAAAACAAGAAACCTATGTGTTTATTTCTTTACCCACATTCCAACATATATAACTCACCATTTACTCTATTAACCAAACATTATATCATTCCATAATCTATTACCCATCAAAACACAAAAATAAGACATGGATATGTTCATTGTTCACCCACGTTACACATATATTTTCAACATCTTTTTTGTGATCATCCCTCCTCTTAAACTATCATCAAATATGCTTCATTTAGCAAAACCATGAAGATTAATATGTTACTTACTTGATTTACCCAAAGCTTCTTCAAGGATCATCAAATAATGCTAGCCTCCAAGCATCATATGATCATCATTATTGAAGGAGGAATAAGCTATGTTTTCCTTGTAACAAGAAGGGATAGTAAGGATCTTAAAGTGGTAGTGTAGGATTTTGACAAAAATCAACATAAAAGGGTTGAGTTGTGAGAATGAAAATGTCGTGGGTTGAGAGAAGAGAAGAAGAATAAGGTGGGAGCATTTGGCCAAAAAAAAATACAAGAAGAAATGACCTTTTAGCATAACAATGTGGGTTAAGATATATGGTGTGGCAAGTGACAAGTCACTTTCTCATGGTCTTCTTTTGGTCTTTTAATTAGCTAAACCATTTGTGTCCCAATTCTAATCCAATTGACTCCCAATTTTAAATGACATTTGTCAATAAATCCTGATGTCATTTATCAAAATTTCTACTACCATCTAACACTCATTTCTACTTCCATTTATCAATTGTTCTGCTACTTGACATTTTCCTAGTCCAAAAACAATCATAATTTTAGAAAATTCTCAAATTTCAAAAAAATTCTAAATCAATAATTTAATTCATCAAATCAATTTTTAAGTCAAAATATTCAATATCCATATCATAATTACATTAAAACAATCATTTATACTAAGAAAATGTCAAATGAGTGCATGAATAATTTATTGTAATATGTGCAATAATCAAATTCATGTATATGTATACTATATTATGCATGAGCATGAAGTGCATTTCCTAATCTCTCATTGCTATTTCTCATTTTTATAAATATATGGTTCTAACCCTAGTATGGAAATGGGATGTTACAATAAGGATTTTATACCAAATGAGAATTGAGGTCAACTATATTTGAGCGAGTGTTCAATTGAATAAAGTTTCAAGTTTTTAATTCTATCTTCTCTTAAATTCACTTATATTTGATGTGTATATTAAATTTTGGCCCTCGAATTTTTTCTCTTGAGTTAAGCATGATTTAAATTAATTATAAAGTTTTGATGGATTAAAAATTTTTAGAGTTAATAATTATGTCAAGGTTAGTAGGAATTTATTTCATGGGTTAATTGAATTAAGGTGGTAAGATTGTATAAGGGCATTTTTGGTAGCTTGCTTAAGGATAAAGACCATAAGGCATATAAGGAAGGGTAAAATGGACATTTTACATTCATTAAGGGTATTAAGGGGAAAAACAAAAGGTGTCTTGCATTTGAGAGAAGAAGAAAAACATCAATTGAGTGAGAGAAAGAATAGAGTGTCGTAGAGAAGAGAGGAAGGAGAGAAAACAAGAGAAAACAAGCTAGGGTTTATCTTTTCTTAGCTTTCTAGAGAGATTTTAAGGTTGTTCAAAAAGAGAAAAAGATAAAGGAAGAGAAGAGCTTTCATTAGAGCCAATAAACTCTTCATTTGGTGAAGATTCAAGGTAAGGTCTTACTTAATCTTTTGGATTTTGGAAGGGTTTTAGTTCATAAAGCTTAGGAAATGCATGGGCTTGAGTATTTTAGAAACAATTTAGTGAATATGCTCTGATTGGATTCTCAATTAGAATTCCCACTGGATGAAATTTTTGTCAATGTGAAGGAAATCAAGAAGGGAAGGAGGAGCAAGAGAAGAGGCACTCTTAAGTAAATTTTATGCCAAGAATTCAAGATGGGTTCATGTTTATAATTGAGTAATGAGCCATGACTATCTTTTCAAATTTAAGAACGTTAAATGATTTCAATTGTTTTATGAACGTTACATTATTATTTCTTGAATGATTTGAGAAATTGCTACATGATTGGTGTATGAATTGTATTGATGATTTATGGAAAGAATGTGAAAATAGTTTTTGAAAAGATATTGAATTTATGAAATTATGTTTCAGAAATGTTCCATTTTGGGCAACATGTTTACAAGATGTGAAATGCATGATTATATGGGTTAGTGGTGGTTTGTTCTATTATGTCAAGTGCAATTTGACTTATTAAAGGCTTCTCCTGCCTACCCGCTAGTGGCACTGAGCTCCTTCATGGACTTCCTCATGTTTACGACTACGCAAGATCATTATGTGGAATTGTGATAGTATATTCTGTTTACGACTACACAAGACCATTATGTGGGAATGTGTTAGTACGTTCAGTTTACGGACCTACCCAAACCATTTCTGATGTGATTATGTGTTTAGAATGTGTTGACAAGTTTGATGAAGGCATGACTTACGTTGCATACGAATTGCTTGATAATGTGAGAATTTGGGAACTATGTGTTTATTGGATTTGATGCAAAATTATTATGACATTGAGTATTTTTTTGATGGTTTTGCTTGTTTACAATTACAAACTTGTTATCCACTAGTTTTTAAGCTCACCCCTTTTCTCCTTTCCATATTTAGGTGATGAGCAAGAGATCAAGTAGTCAAGAGTCAAGGCATCACTCCAATTATGCATAATTTTGTATTTTAAGCTAGATTTTGTAAACATAAGGCTTTAGTCACATTTCAAGTATCTTTTGTATTTTGGATTTTGCAAAATGATTTATTATGGCTTGAAATGCCCATGAAAGCTTTGTAAACTCTTATCTTTTGATGTTAATGAAAAATGATTGTTTTTTGCTCATGAGTCTCAAAGTTTGTATGTTGCATTTTTTTAAGTTTTTCATAAGGGTAAAAAAGTATGCTCTAAGTTCAGGGGAAAAACAATCTTGATGTAATTAGAATTAGACAAAGTTATCTTCATATAAGTTGTATCTTATCCTCTTAGCTTTCTGACGGCATATAGTTTGTAATTTTTGGACTTTAGATGAGAAAGTTATGGTCATTAAATGATAATGGGTGTTGGTAGTCTGCAGTACTATTCTTGATATGTTTTCTGTCTGATCTTCTAAGTTCACTGTGACAAACCTAAAAGAACATCGCGGTGAACTTTTCCAGAAGGGTTTTCCTTCAAGTTTCACCATGGTGAAGCCTCCTGAGAGGTCTTTTACTTCACCTTCAAAGTTCGTCGTGGCGAAGCCAAGGGTTAGCCGCGGTGAACTCTTTTTGTCTTAGGGGTTTTTAATTTGTAATTTTAACCCCTTTTGGAGGAAAAATCTCTCTTCAAGGTCTTCATAGAAGTTGTATATATAGAATTCGTCTTATTCCTAAGATGATCTTCATCTGACATCTCTAGTGAAAGTTATGCCTATTGTACTAAAAGAGGTACATTACCCGAAGGTTTTTCTCAAACCTAAACATGTTTGATTCGTTTGGCCATAACTTTGTAAACCAACCTCCAAATGTGTTAGACCCCGAACTTTTGGTAGAAATTAGAAATATTAAATGGAATTAAATGAGTGTGTTTGTATAGGTATTGTGTTATAG
>JANZLD010000004.1:47061894-47080913 GCA_026413575.1 Erythroxylum carthagenense | reverse complement strand
ATCATACCCAGAAGTTGTCAATGAATGCATGTACAATTATTTTTATGTGCAGGAACATTTACTATTCAATATGTATGCATATGTCATATTATGCATGAGCATGGAACGTGTTTCCTACTTTCTTAGCACTTTCTCTCGTCTATTAATTTTGCCTTTACTAGGGTAACGGGATGTTACACGTGCACAGATATTGTCCGCTTTTGGGTCTTGGCCCAGCCAAGCCCTCACAATTTTGCTTTTCCCGAGAACTTCCCAAGAAGTCACCCATCCTGGTTCTACTCTTGCCTTAGCACATTTAACTTCAGAGTTTTGATGGGATCCGGTAGGCTATGGTATGAAAAATGCATCTATAAGGCGTACTTCGTTCCCCTCTCTAACTAATGTGCGATCTCACATAGACATTAGACTAAACTATTTACAGGAACCCATATGACCCTATAATCTAGTTCTTTTTGTATTATACTAGAACAATTGCATTCTTGGTTTGAAAATAATTGTTTATTAATGAAGTCTATTAGTTTTCACAAAAATATACATGTGAGTGTTCTGGTGTTCTAAGCATATCATCTACTAAAGGTTTGGATAGGACCATCACTTGTACCAACCTTTGAAAGAGGGGAATCTTAAATAGTCTTGAAAAGAATTATTGGAGGTAATTGGTCAACTTGAGGTCTCATTATCTTTTCGTACCCCTAGTAATGAAGCATATACATTTTGATTTCTATGATTTAGATTCTTGTTTTTGTTTGGCCCTCCATTAATAACTTAACTTTTTTCTTTCAATATGACATTTTCAACTTCATTTAGATCTATTATCTTAGTCTTTTCAGGGAACTTTTTATACCAGTCAACCTTTAGAAAATTTAACGTAAATTTAATCCTCTTAAAGGATGTTTTGTTCTTATTTTAAAAAATGAATTTTTCAACTGCATTGGCTAGTACCTTAAAAAATTTAGTGGAGCTATTGAACTTAAAAATAAAGTGGTTAACTCATTCATAAAGGATTGCTTAAGGTAAAATTGGGACCAGTTGTTTATTTTTAATTTTTGAACAAAAATGAAAAAATAAGTTTATATCTAGGAAAAACTAACTAATGAGAAGACCAAAAATCTTGAAATTAGCAACTTTAAGAATCTCATAAAATGGTATAGAGATCATTAAAGCCATGAGAACAAGAGGGGAAGGATGAAATGTAAAATATCAACTTCAGAGCAAGAGCAAGTAGAGAAGTAGAAATTTAAAAAGAAGAAGGAAAAAGGAAGATGAAGTGGCCGAAGAAAAAATGAGAAACAATAATAACAAAAGAAAACAGAAAAACAGAAGAGGAAGGCTGAACTAGAAAGAGAGAGCTGAATAAGGAATATTGGTCATAACATTGCGAAATATCTTTGATTTTACTTTGTCTTGTACCTATTTATAGTGATGATCTTATAGATATCTTTCAGGTTCTATTCTGGATCTCTCTCTTCTCTTATTGACATGAGAAACCTCTTCATTGTCTTTAGATTGCATATGATGGAAGTCAATATTCTCAAATTCCTTGAATTGTCATCACAGTAGTCTTGTGGAGAACAGCGGTTTTTCTTGGACAGCTACGAACTTTGCAGGACATGAAGGAAGAATTCAAACGTTTCATAATATTATAGGCACAAGGATGAAGTTAAAAGATAGTGTCAATGCCTGATTTCTAAGTAATCAGTACTTAATCAATTCTTGTGTTTCAAGAATATTTTAGGGGAAATTTGACTTTCTTACAAGTAAGCGTGTACATGCCATTTCTCTCGAGATTTAATTTTAAAAAAAAAAGAGAGAGAAAAGAATAAACAAAGTATTGAGAGGCCGTGGTCTTGCTTGATTATACGGTGTGCAAAGCAAGTTGCCACATGCGAACTCCTATTTTGTCTCTTTGGCGTTAAAAGTAATTACTTTCTAAAAGTTCAATAGATTCCATTGACCCTATCAAATCGCATAATGCCCAGGGTAGTAAGATATGTGTGAACCAATCATGCCAATTTAAGTCAACAGGTTATAATGCATTTTAATTAATCCTGAAGTTTTCAATCGTAGTCTATTCAGTTCTGAGATTTGAAATACAATAGGAATCTCTAATCCAACTGTTAACGCCAGCCTTGTAATTCTAGCACTCTTAAAATATTTACTTAATAAATATCGTAGTTTGAGACAATGAGAAGGTTGAATACAATCAATTGCTTGTCACAACTGCTAATCAAGCATGAAGCAGGCCCACTTAAAATAAAAAATAAAACATATAGAATTCTTTCGTGTCATTTAAATAATTTAATTTTTTAATTTAGTTTTATTTAAAAATATTTTCATTTAAGTTTTTGTTAAAAATAATAACGAAATAGACAAATGACAAATGACATGTTGATTTAAGCCAAAGCTTTAACTTAATCTGAACTAATTAAATTCAATATAAACTAATAATTTACTATAATAGTTGAATTAGATTATTGTTTCAACATTATTGCTTATCTTAAACTATTAATTTGGTAAGATTTAATAATTTCATATTGAGTTTAAGAATTGCGTTAAGTCATATTGTCAACAACATTTGATTGGTTTATGTGTATTTCTTCATTATTTTTTAATGGAAGTATAAAAATTGGGGCTTTTCTAAAAAGTAAAAAATTATAAAGTTTTGAAGAATTTTAAAGATTAAGAATTTTTAAAGCTACTTAAACTATAAGAGAGTCGCATACTTTTAATCTAAATTAAAAAATAAAATCATTGTGTTACGAAAATTTCCCTTTTACGAGTGACCGTTGACGCGGGAAAAAAATATGAATCTTAATCTGGTCAGCTCAGAGCCTCCCTATAAATGATGGTCATTTTTAAAAATTCGATTTTTTCTTGTTTTCCTTTTTTTTTTTTGGGTACATCAAAGAAGTTTGGGCTTTAAACTTTTTCCTCAACCAAATATATTGCTTCTATTTATGCTCTCAATGGTTACTCTCTTTGTTTTGTTATCTGTTGGGTATAGCAAAGGTTGAATATCCCTTCCTTTTTGGCTCGATGAATTTGAAGCTAAAAAGGACTCCTTTTGTTATGGAGTGCTTTAGGGATTTTCACTTAAAGAGATGATTCTACCTTTTCTTGTTTTTAAGAGGAGACCTCACTTGATATTATCCCTTTAATGTGTCTTCCCATTAATATGCTCTTGAGAGGAGGTCTCACTAATTGTCTTCTATTTTCTTTTGCACCATTTACTTCATTGGCTATCTTCCTTTCTCCGTCAGCTGACATCTCTTTTTTGTTATTGTCACTAGTTTGGGTTTTACTAGCTTAACTTCCAGTCCTCTTTTAGACGTTTTCTTGTCTGGTTTTTGAAAAACCTTGTGCTTTTTTTTCTTCTTCTATAAATCTGAGGTGAGCCCCATAACAGGGGAATTTCTAGTGAACCGTGTTAACTATGATGAGAATATATAGAGTTGGTGTGTGACATCTTAAACAAATCAGATCGGTTTGGTTGTTTCTTTTCTCTAGTTAATTAGTATTTCATAAATTTTTTCTTCTTTATTACATGCCATTGTGATTAGTTTCAAGTTGTGTTTGCTCGATGTTGATTTATTGCTCTTTGCTTATTGGGATTCAGTTTTCAGTCTTTATTAAACCCTTCAAAGTTTTGAGTTTTATTTTATTTATAGTTTTTAATATTTTGAATATCCTTTTTTAACTATCGAATATTGTGTTTTAGCATTTTGCGAAAAATTGGTTACTATTTATGTATACAAATTAGTCTCTTCCTTTGGCCATTAATCAGTTATAAAGTAAGGTAAGAGGTTGCTATTATTGGTTTAAATTTTGGACCATTTAAATTTTGATTTACTTGTGATCATTTGTACTTGTGATTTTCATATCCATTTATTGTTGTGCCAATTTTGGGATTTAATATCAATCTTTATTTCCTCTCTCGAGCAATCGTAGAGTCCTTTAGGAAATTGTTAGTTCGTCTTCTATAGCTTGTGTTAGGTATTAGGGTAAGAGTGTGATTGATTTTTTTTTTTTTGAGTGTGTAAATGTTGAAATAATCACAAATGCCCGGTGTAGTTGTAGCTAATATTGACAAATTTAGGTCAATCTCATGAGGGCTATGAGTACTAGTAATTACCATTATCCTATTATCTATTCTATAGAATTTGCTTTGACTTTTAATTTAAAAGAAAAAATAAAACTAAAGCAAGTAAAATAAATGGGCTACAAGATTGAATAAGGGAATTAAAGAAGCACTTAGTAAACTATTGATATCAGAAAATTGGTATCTAGGTTTCAAATTCTCCTAAAACCCTTAACAGGTTGATCTTTTTATTTTGCAATTGTTTTATTGATTTATTAGACCATGGAGATTCCTATGATATGTTAATAGCTAACCTTGAGTCTAATAGCAACTAATCCTAAGGTTTTCAACCGAATTACTCAGGTTAAAGTTTATAGGATTGTCTTACCGATTTGTAAATCTCTTTATTAGGTTTGACCTTGATATGAAAGATTTATATCATCCTATCTCTAGGGTTGCAATCAACTTCTTCTGATTACAGTAGAACTAATCAATCAAGTATTTCTCAATGTCTATGTTATGAAATCAGGTTATGATCTAATATTATGGATCTATTAGAACATAAATAAAACATGTAATCAAATCAAAATATATCGATCAAACCAATTGCATTAATAAAAGAATCAAAACATGTTAAAGTATCAACATAGTGTTCATCTAACCTAAACACTAAAGGAATTAGTTATACATGATTAGAAATGAAATCAAATAATAACATAAAGAAAAACGAATAGAAAATAATAGGTTCATTATTCTAAATCTTCTTGATTATCTCCTATTAAATATTCTTTCAAGTAGAGGTTTGATTTCGTATTCTCTTCGATCTTTCAATGAATTCTTCATATTTTCCACTGCTCTAGATCAAAATTGCAATTTGAGTCATCTCTGAGAGTTTTAAGACATCTTTGTACGTATCCTCCTTATTTTCCCCCAAAAATGTCTTTTTATAGTAAATTTTAGAGTTTCGGGAGATACACGGGCTAAAAGAAGTACATGGGTTGATGCATAACTTAAAATACCTAGAATTTGTGAATTTGTAAGGCCTGAGAGAAGTGAGCGGGCTATTGCATCTCATGCATCCCTTTTGTGCTTCAAATCTTCATTTTATGTCGTGTTTTCATTTGAATTCTTCTCCTTTAAGTTCATGAAGGCAATTATACTCTTTAAACACATTTGGAGTAAATTACATACCAAATATAAAATACAAGTATAAAATATCAAGCAAAAATACATCAAATATAGGGTATAGATATGATTAATTATGCATCTATGAAACATCTCCACACTTAAGCTTTTGTTTGTCCTCAAGCAATCCATAATCAAAATTATAAATCATACATCATGTGCCTCATCAATCTCGATCTGTCCATTCATACTATTCATCATCATATCCTATCGAAGCAAATTAACATAAAAGTATAATCAAATTATCCTAAAATTAACTTCCCTTAATAGTAATCACATTATAATCTCATTGAAGTCAAAATCATTAATCTTTACACCCTCACTAAGATGTTACTCAATGCAATCAAATGTTTAGGGTGAAAAGTATCAAAACTCTTAATCAATGCATTGTAGAACTCTTACCATAGGCTTTCAATAAAATTACATCTCCACCATTTATATATAAACTAGAAACAAAAATCCAAAGGCCTTTATATAGGTTGTAATGGGGTTTAGGTTTGGTATGATAAGGATGAAATTGAAAGAAATTTACTAAAAAGAAATTACAAAACTTGTTTACAAAACACACAGTTCCTTTCATTGCAACCTGTTGGTACCATAAACTTATTCACAATTTTTTTAACTTGTATAATACCTCTTTTTTAAATTAATAATTGAGTATTCAGTACCATTATTAAAGAAATAATGGACCCTTTAAGAAATTCAAATCTCAACAAGTAAATAATATAAATAATCGTCAAGGTTCAAAACAATAAAATGGCTTCAAATAAAAATAGGATAAGGGTTAACATACTGGTATAATCAATAAAAAAGACTAAAGCTCAACTTGGTTATTCCTAAAAGATAATTTTTTAGGTGCACTAATTATCAAAGAAATAGGCTAAACCAAGTTGTTGAATCTAAATTCCTTTATCATGTTAATGCTTCTAATTTAACAAATATGCTCTTAATATGCATAATAAAATCAAGTTCTAGAATCATTCTACTACATAATGATAACACACATGAAACAATAAAAAGTGCTTTAAAATTTTGAAATTTTCTCTTATGCTGAAAATTTCCCAAAAATATGGGTAATGTGCAATTTCATTCAATTTGATCATCTCATTGAATACTAAAAATATGATTTAGAAAAGCAATTTTATTATAACTATCATCCTTTTGCATACAAATCCAATTAACATTCAATAATGAAACATCATATTAATGGATAAATTTTAACCAATTCAAGATATCATTTAATAAATTTTAATAATTAAGATTATAATAAGCTTAAAGAAATCATTAAAGATTCATTAAACCATTCCCCATGCTTAAATTTGTACATTATCCTCAATGTACACAATACAAGCATATATAAAAGTGAGGGTTTGTACTTTCCTTATTGTGACTATTTTCTGATTTTAAATCTATCTAATGTTAAACTACATCCTTGTAAAATATAAGAAAAAAGATAAAAGGAACAAAAGAAATAAAAATATCACTATTGAAAATAACAAAAATAAGAGCATCATTAATTATAATGTTTAAGAGCATAAAATAACTAATGAAAAGATATTTAAAAATATACACAATTAATTAAGAAAAACAAATGATGTACAAACTAAGCATCTCCTTCATCTTGTGGCCCTCGGCTAATTTGACAAGATGGGTTCCTTTGGTGATGATCCTGACTAGGTGGAGAAGCTGCAGAGAAAGTGCCTTTATCAAATGGTAAAGGTTTAAGATCAATGCCTAGATGGCTCACAATTGATACCATAAGCTCTCCAATCTATGCTACTGTAGATTATAACTCGCCTATCCATACAATTGATCAGGTTGTTGATGTGTGTAAGTTTTAATTAATTAATCTCGATAATCCGCAAGCGCATGGTTCATTCATGCAATACCTAAGGTGTCGATCCCATGAGGAGGGTAATCTAATCCTAAACTTTAAGGCCAAAACAATTCGTAAAAATTCAAAATGTAACAGGAACTAAAATGAGAAATCAATTCAAGCAAGCAAATCAATTCAAGAATCAATCACGAAAATAATATTAATTTAGTAGTAGTAATACGCACTTAAGAATCAACCTAAAGGAATAACCAATTGAGAGAAAAGGAATTTTACTAATAACGTAATTGATTATGAATTACCAGATTTTTGGTTTTAGATGATCCTAGGATTGATTACTCTCTCTCGCGTTATAACCATTAACCCTAAATTATAAATGCTAATCAGATTATGGAAGTTGCAATTTCTCAATGACCAACCCATCCAAAACTACAATTGGATCTGAAGTTGTCTAATAAACTATCAGAAACCTATATAAGATCTCTCTTCACACAATTTATTGATTTGATTTAATTCTTGCTCTATTAAATCACCTAACTCTTGTTAGCCCAATTTAATTATTTTTCATTTGATTTACCCTCTTAGTTTATGATCGAATTATGCACATCCAAAATCAAATCACAAGAAATCCAAATAACACATAAATAATTAGATTTCATTAAATCAAAGATAAAACCCCGAAAGTGAGTTTTAACATCATCAACATCTAAAAATCCTATCATGAACTGTTATTCCAATTCTATACAATAATAAAAATGAAAATAGCAAGAAATACAAATTGAACGGATGACGAGAGACAGCAATGTCAGGAAAATCCTGATCCAAGAAGTACATCGAGACAGCTTCTTCTCCTCTTCTCCCTTCCTTTTTCTCTTTCTCTATCTCTCGATAAATCTATCTAGGTTTTCTCTAAAAGTGGCTGATGTAAAAGCTCCTCCTACCTCTTTATCTTATCCTTTAAATATCTTTTGTGTTTTGAGTAGCCCTAAGGTTTTTTCAGGGTCCAAAATGTCTGAAAAATCCCTCAAAACTTAATGTTTTTTAGTGTTTACGCATCTGTCTGATGTAGGCCATAATTGTGGCCCACATTTGAGTCTTTTATCACAATCGTGGCAAGCAAGCCACGATCGTGGGACATGTCCTAGGCTTCTATCACGATCGTGGCATATGGGCCACAATATTAGGTTAACTCTAGTGCTTCGGTCACGATCGTGGCCTGTTGTGTCACAATCGTAGGTTGTTGTTTCAGCCCGAGTGTCTCCGAAACTTCTCTGTTCTTTAATGTTAACCCTAAAACACTAATAAACACATCAAGATACCTTAAAAACATAATAATTAAGCTCAAAGACTTGTACTAACCCATAAAACACTTCAAACATAAATAATTAACACAATTTTAACCTAAATACATACTAAACGATTGAATTAACAATTAAATACATATCAAATTAAGCCTTAAAAAATGCAATTCACACTTATCAACAACCGATATTTCCAACTGTCCTAATCACTCCAGAAGCTCAACTTACTAAAGTTGGAGTGTCTGCTGAGTTCCCACAAGCTAGCCCGCCCATCTCTCTAATAAGGCTATTTTTAGTTGAGCTAGATTATGCACTCTAGCTTAGGGACCTCTCAAAACCACCACGTTTGGTAGTTCCTTGTCTGTCTTTGGTGACTGTGGCTGTGATTGTGGTTAAGATTGAGGTTAAGGTGACTGAACTACTATAGGATGCTCTGCTCAGTCTCCTCCCTCAGTGCTAGTTCATCGGGTTCTCGAATAAGTCGATAAATGTCTTCGATAGGACCCTGACATCAATGTACCACGCATATATGTCGCATTACTATCAGATTGAGCACTACCATGGTCTTCATCACCTGCATCGATGGTAGCTGATTAAACATGCCCATTCTTCATGTTAGTCGGGTTACATAAGGTCTAACATATATCATGTTGACATTTTTGTCCTCACTCTGATGCCAAATAAACTAGACAAATGTATGTCCTAGGTGGATAGACATCAACTTATTTATGATATAGAGGAAATACATGTCTGTTTTCCTGATAACTCCCTAATTTTCTCCTCGTCTACTCAAAATGTGACTTAGAATACCATGTATGTATCTATCTGCTGGATTGCTTAAGGTTGAAGCCTTTGACATACATGGATCATAGTCGTCTTTAGAGCTTATCCTAATCCAGAAGTGTCGTAGAGATAGCGTGTACAGAAGTTCCATCGGTAATGTTTGGTATTATGGTGACCCAATGTACTCTTGATCATACATACCCATGGTGATGAAGAACTACGTATAATGAAAAATTAACCATGCAAGTGCACGTGTGTCACAAAATAGATAGTGATGAGAGCAAGTGTTGTATCCACAAGGACTAGCTAATTACCAACTACTAAGAACTAAATTTAACTTCCTAATCTTATCCTGACTGTTAATTAAATGGATTGAGTTGTAATTGCTGTAAAAGAGAGTTAGAGAATTGACAACGAAAATGATAAAAGAGTTAAACAATTTATGGAAAAACTAGGATTACAGTTTCCCTTATTACGATCCTCTTCTCTTGTTTATCCCAATTTAGTTAAATTATGAGCTGTGTTGATAGTCTAGAGAACTTAATTATTTATGCACTTCTGTCGAAGTCACACAAACCCACTATCAATTACCACTATCCTATATGTCTATGGCTAGTGAAGAATTAATAATGCATTAAGATCCGCTCGTCCAACTATACATGGCCTACAAGTATATGTCTATCTTATAGACTCATCAATCGCCTGTAAAAACATCACAATTGAACATGCATCATTCAAATTCGATCTGGGCCTAATCTTCCTTCATAAAGGCGTAACTAGGTTCCTAGGATATAATTAATGGCTAGTTAATTAAAATTCACAAATTAATTCAAATGATCAAAACAAACTCATATTCCAACATAAACGGGATAAAACACAATTAGATTCACAAAATAGGTTCCATTGTAATCCTAATACACGATTTAGATAGACATATTAATGAAATAAAACATAATAAGAATATAAGAATTCATCTAGGAAAATATATAGAGAAAAGGAAGAAAAAACCCGGAATTTGTCATGAACATGCATTATACATATTCAGTTTATATGAATGTGCATAGTTGAATTTATAATTATGCACAATAATGATATTTGTTTGTATGAAATGTTTTAGAGGAACCCATCGAGCTACCAATTCCAAATATTGTCGGGATGTCGAGGCAATACGCAATAAGGGAGATTTTGTAAGTAATTTTAAATGGTAATTTTTGTAAGTAATTTTAAATGGTAATTTCTGTAAGTAATTTAGATGGTCTTATTTGTAAGTAAGTCTTATTGAATAACTGTGGGTAATTCATTAAGAAATCTAGTGAGAAATTTTGGATAGTTCTATTTTGACTATTTGTTTGCTGTCTGACTTTAATCCATTGAATGATTTGCAAAGCTGTCAGATTGATATGTTTGAATTTTGGCATGAAAGCAATGATTGGCTAATTATGTTGCACATGAAATGAATTTGTTTGGTTTTAAAACTATCAAGTCCTAGTCGTGGGTAAATAGGCATGCCTAGAAGGGTTTGCAGCTGCTCTTATTATTGACACCTCAGTGTCTCCTATATTGACACTTTGGTGTCTCCTGTATTGACACTTCGGTGTCTCCTGATATTGAGACATATGTCTCTTCTGCTGATATCAATCATGGTATCTCCTGTATAAGTCTCGTTACCCGCTTCTGTAAATGGATTTAACAGTCATATGATTTTGTATTCTGATTTCTGTCTGACTCTGTTATAAATAAAGAAATTGTGTTCTGATTATAAAGGGTTTATACCCTCTTTTGAGACTCATCTCTGTTTTCTATACAATCTGTTTGAGATCCAATATAATATGTTTGAATTGTTCATTCCGATAAACTGTTAATGCATGCTTCTGATGTATCATGATTATGTATAATTAGTTATCAGTTTATGCATAGATTAGTTATTACTCACTAAGCTATATGCTTAGCACGATGGATTTGCCTCGTGTAGGTTCAAAGAGAAGGACATAAGGATTGGGATGAGCTAACCGCAATGACCAACGGAGTTTGAGTCTTGTTTTGTTAAAATTGTTTTTTTGGAGTTTGTTTTTGACTTGTATTTGATGTATATGACTTTGGAATTATTTAAAGGTTTGTAATAACCTTAGTTCAAGCTAGTTCCAGTTTGGAACAAGTTGTATTAAGCTCAGTGTATCATGATGTATGTTTGCTCTGAATTGCTTTTGCTTTGAGCTATTAAGAATGCATGATGAATTTTTCGTATGTTTTGGTTTTGTCTCGGTTCTGTATGCATGTATGTTTTGTTGTCTACGTGGCATATCCTCCCAGGGGGTATTAGGATATCACATCTTTTTGGTATCAGAGCATGGTTTAGGCAATTCTGGTTTAACCAATGCTTAACTATTGCTTCTATTTGAGTGTACAAGCTGTGTTTTAACCTAATGCGATGTCCCATGTTTTGTCTATAGAATTAAAGATGGATGGATCTCAGGAAGTTGTTGATGAGCTTGCTGAGAGTAATAATCCTAGGCAATCTCGTCCAATGATATCTAGACCTTTTGGAGACGATTGAGGAAAAGCTAAGGTACCACCTCCTCCAGCTCAGGGAGAGGCTTTGATTAAGCTGTCCCAGGATATGATGACGTTGCTGCAATGGATGACAGCACCCAAGGCTCCAATTGATCAACTGAGGAAGTATGGAGCTAAGAAGTTTACTGGGACATCTCTGGAGGAATATGAGAGAGCTGAATACTAGATAGAGAAGGTTAAAAGGGTGTTGGATGAGACCAGTTGTCCAGCAGAGCAGATGGTGCACTATGCTGTGTCCCTTTTACAGAGAGCAGCTTATGAATGGTGGAAGTTTGAATGGTGGAAGTTTGTTCTGAGGAGTCCTCAGCTACCGGTGCCTCTGACTTGGGAATTCTTTTCCCAAGAATTTAAAACTAAGTATGTGATGGAGGCTTACAGAAGGGATAGGTGGAAGCAATTTTTGAATTTGAAACAGAGGAGTTTGTTAGTTGCTGAGTACGAATGGGAATTTAATCGACTCAATAAGTATGGCCCTGAATCTCTTCTTACTAAAGAGTTCCGATGCCATCAGTTTAAGGAGGGATTGCATGACTCTATCAAGGAGCATCTAGCAGCATTTACTCTGTTGCAACAAGTTATTTACCATCAGTTGGTATAAGCTACAATGAAAATAAAAAGACAAGAGATGATAAGGAAAGAAAGAAGTCAGAGAAGAGGCTTTACTAGAGGAGGCTAGTCTTAGGGGAAATGAAGTCAGGAAGGTACTTCCTCTACACCGAAAGTTGCTCAGAGATTTGTGACTAGGGTAAGGTGACAAAACTTTCCCACATCGACTATCTCTGGTAGGGGTTCCTCTGGGGGCTAAGGTTCTGGTGCCCCAGAGTACCCATACTGCTCTAATCATCATTGGGGTGTCTATTAGAGAGCTACAAGTGCATGCTTTCATTGTGGCAGTACATAACATATGATTGCAAATTGTCCTTTGAGAGGAGAGGTTTTTCATGTATCTGCTGGGAACAGAGGACGTAGTAGAGGTCGAGGACGATCTGGGCAGAATAGACCAAATCGGAGTAATCAATCAGAAACTGTGAATCGACCAATTGTGCCTACTGCTTCGGCTCGAGCTTATGCATTAAAAGCTCGTGAGGATCAGGATGCATGGGATGTCATTGTTGGTATGGTTTCTCTCTTTGATTTTGAAATGTATGTATTAATTAATCCTAGATCTTCACATTCATATATCTGTGTTAGAGAAGTGTTTAATAAGGAGATGCTTGTAGATCAGTTAGAGTATGATATCTAGGTAACCAGTCCTTTGGGTAGTAGTGTGTTGGTTAATCAAGTGTATAGAAATTGTCCAATTACGATTCAAGGAAATGATTATGTAGTAGATCTGATCAGATTGCCTTTTCATGAATTTGATCTAATTCTGAGTATGGATTGGTTATCCAAGCATCAGGTAGTAATTGACTGTAAGGCTAAGACAGTTATGCTTAGGAGACCTAATTAGTCTGAAGTAATATTGCAAGTCGTCCGCACTAGCTCCTTAGCTAATGTGGTATCTACTATGTAAGACCGAAAGCTTCTTCGGAAGGGTTGTGAAGCATATCTAGCTTTTGAGGTTAATTCTAAGAAGGTGGGTGGTAAACTGCTTGACATTCTTGTAGTAAATGAATTTCCAGATGTATTTCCTGAGGAATTACCTAGACTCCCTCCTGAAAGGGAAGTGTAGTTATTTATTGAAGTTACACCTGGTACTGCTCTTATATCCAGAGCACCATATAGAATGGCTCCCACTGAATTAAAGGAGTTAAAGGTGCAATTATAAGAGCTTCTAGATAAAGGGTTTATTTGACCCAGTGTATCACCACAGGGAGCACTAGTCCTATTTGTTAAGAAGAAGGACAACACACTACATATGTGCATCGATTACAGACAGTTGAATAGAGTCACAGTGAAGAATAGGTATCTATTGCCAAGGATTGACGATCTATTTGATCAGTTGAAAGATACAGGAGTGTCTTCAAAGATAGATCTGAGATTCGGGTATTATCAGCTTCGGGTAAAGGATATGGATGTACCCAAGACTACATTTAGAACCCGTTATGGACATTATGAATTTCTGGTAATGTCATTCGGGTTAACTAATGCTCCAGCAACATTTATGGATCTGATGAATAGAGTGTTCAGGCCTTATTTGGACCAGTTTATTGTGGCTTGATGATATCTTGATCTATTCTAGGAATGAACAGGATCATAGTGAGCATCTCCGAATTGTATTACAGACCCTAAGGGAAAGATAGTTCTATGCTAAATTGAGTAAGTGTGACTTCTAGCTTCATGAGATATCATTTTTGGGGCATGTTGTCTCTTCTGAAGGAATTAGAGTTAATCCTAGTAAGATAGAAGCGATTGTTAATTGGAAGCCACCACGGAATGTGACAGAACTAAGAAGTTTTCTAGGTCTGATTGGGTATTACCGTCGGTTTATTAAGGGATTCTCGGTGATAGTATCTCCTTTAACTAAACTGTTACGGAAGGAAGTGAAGTATGAATGGTCTGACAGATGTTAGAGTAGCTTTGATGCGCTAAAAAGTATGCTTACTGAAGCTCCTGTATTGATCCAACCTATTTCTAATAAGGAGTATGTTTTGTTTAGTGATGCATCTGGAACTGGTTTGAGTTGTGTTTTGATGCAGGAAGGAAAGGTAGTTGCTTATGCCTCTAGGCAACTAAAGACTCATGAACAGAACTACCCTACACATTATCTGGAGCTTGCAGCAATAGTCTTTGCCTTAAAAATTTGGCGGCACTACTTGTATGGTGAAAGGTGTAAAATTTTCACATATCATAAGAGTCTGAAGTATCTGCTTACCCAGAAAGAACCCAATCTGAGACAATGGCATTGGTTGGAACTGTATAATGACTATGATTATATTGTGGATTATCATCCGGGTAAGGCTAATGTTGTGGCAAATGCCTTGAGTCGGAAGACAATTTCAACATTATTAGTGAAGCGAGGTGAATGGGAACTTGAATCTGATGGAGCTTTAATAGCTCAGTTGAAAGCAAGGCCTAAGTTGAGGCAAGAAATTTGTGATGCTCAAAGAGCTGATGATAAGTTACAACTACTTATCTTGGCTACTCAGGAAGGTAAACAGTCTAATTTTTCTGTGCAGATCGACTGTGTGTGCTAGCTAATGCTGAATTGAAGAAGAAGCTGTTGTTTGAGGCTTATAATATAGTATTTACCATCCGGGTAGAAACAAGATGTATAAGGATTTGAAGCAGTATTACTAATGGTCAGGTATAAAACGGGATGTTGTGGACTATGTAGTAAAATGTCTGACATGCCAATAGGTTAAAGTTGAGTACCAGGTTCCATATGGCTTGTTACATCCTATTTCTATTTCTCAATGGAAATGGGATAACATTACTATGGATTTTGTCATTGGGCTTCCCCTCACTCAAAGGAAGCATGATGTTGTATGGGTGATTGTATATAAGTTCACCAAATCTACTCATTTTCTGCCTGTTTGTCTTGACTATTCTTTGGATAGGCTTGTAGATTTGTACGTGAATAAGATAGTAAGATTGCATGGAGTGCCATTATCGATTATTTCTGATCATGATCTTCGATTTATTTCGAGATTCTGAAAAAGTTTACAGAAGGCTTTGAGAACTCAGGTTAAGTTTAGTACTGCTTTCCATCCCCAGACAGATGGACAATCTGAACAAGTTATACAAATATTAGAAGATATGTTACGGGGTTATGTGTTGGAGTTTCCTGGGAGTTGGGATAATTATCTAACTTTGATGGAGTTTGCTTACAATAACAATTATCAGACGAGCATTGGCATGGCATCTTATGAAGCGATATATGGTAGGAAGTGTAGAACACCAGTATGTTGGACTGAGTTAAGTGAAAACAAGATGATCGGGCTAGAAATTGTGAAAGATACTGAAGAAAAGATTCAGATTATTCAGCAAAGATTGAAAGCTGCCAGTGATAGGCAGAAGTCTTATGCTGATCTAAAAAGAAAAGATATTGAGTATCAAGTGAGTGATAAAGTATTTTTAAAAATGTCACCGTGGAAACACATACTTCGGTTTGGAAAGAAGGGTAAGCTTAGTCCACGATTCATTGGTCCTTATGAAATTCTGAAAAGAATTGGACCAGTAGCTTATTAGTTGGCTCTGCCTGAAGAATTGGTCAGGCTACATGATGTGTTTTATGTTTCTATGCTAAGAAGATATCGGTCTGATGTGACACATAAAATTCCAATGCAAGAAATTCAGGAATAATCAGATTTGTCATATGAAGAAGGGCCAGTTCTGATATTAGCTAGAGAAGTTAAACAGCTCAGGAACAAGTCAAAGCTTTTGGTAAAAGTACTTTGGCAACATCATGGACTTGAGGAAGCAACGTGAGAACCTGAAGAAACCATGAAAGCTCAGTATTCGCAACTATTTGGATCAGAAAAAATTTTGAGGACGAAATTTCTTAAGGAGGGAAGAATTGTAATGCCACATATTAGGGGTTAGAATATTAAGGAATTTCAATGCATAGTATGCTTTGCATAATTGAGTTTTTGCTTATTTGTGCATATGCATTTTTGGACTCATACTAATATTTATACATGCATTCATTGACATTTTCGGGTACAATTGGTTTTAAAATTTCCAATTAAGATGAGAATTATGGTTTATTAATGATGAAATTTTATTTGGAGATTATTAGTATTACTTTGGAATTTTTGAAAATTTTAGAAATTTTTCTGAAAATTTTGGGGGTATTTTGGATATTAGGAAAAAAACAGACAAATCGTATTATGACATGTGGCAGTCTTAGATATTGACAAAGGGCATACATGTAAGGAACCACGTGTCACTAGGATAATAAGACATGTATGTACGTGTGTTAGGAAGCAAAAACCAGATCTGTAACTTGGTTATTCTTCAGTTTTGCTTAGTTTCCCTTAACACTAAACCTTAATTTCCACTCTCACTACTGATGGTTTTTCTAAAAGCAAGGTAAGTGAAATTTTTTGGTACTATGAATAAGTTGATGATGTTTCACGGTTGAGAAAGGGATACATGCATGAATTGTGTATAAAGCATTTCGGTGATAGTGTGAAATACGCATGAGTTGTTATTGTACATGCATAAATCTGTTAAGTATTGGTAGAAATGGGTTTTAAAGGAATTAACGTAGCAGTAGAGAGAGAAAGCTCAGACTATACATTCGGGTTTGAAGTTTGACTTTGGATTATTGATTTTTAAGTTATTTTAAAGTAATATGAGTTGGAATGGGAATAGAAATGCAAAAGATAAATTAGATGTGGTGTAAGAGAATGTGAATGAAGAAGAGAGGAAGAAGATGATTAAAACGCAGTAAAGTTTGCCGCGACCAACCCTCCTTGGTTCGCCACAGCCAATTTAAAAGATTTCATTTCTGTGAAAGTTCACCGCAGCCAACTCTTGGGTTCCCCGCGGCAACTTTTAAGAAAATTGCGAGGAAGTTTGCTCTCTGGAAAGTTAGTTGCGGCCAACTTTTGGCTCGCCGCGGTGAAGTTTCCTGGCAACTTGAATATGCTTTAGTATTTTGGGCATAACTTTCTCTATAGTTATCCGAATTGAGTGATTTGTGATTTGGAGTAAACTAGAGACATAAAGCTACAAATTTTCTGAAGACATTAAATTCTAATTCTACATCTAAGAATTTCAGAATCTGATTGGAAATTGAGATAAGAATTCTGTTGAAGCTTAAGAAGAATCTAAAATCTTTTGAGTATAACTTTCAGTATACTAAACCAAATTGGATGAACTTTGTATCATTGGAAACCTAAGATAAAGAGGGTCAACTTTCTAGAAGGAAGTATTACCTAATTACTTACCTACCTGGTGAGAATAATTGAGAAAATTGAACCTGAAAGTTAGTTGTGAAATAAATCTGGATTGAGAAATTTAGTACAGTTTCTCTTGATTGACAATGTGACAAGTTAAGGATAAGAAACCTAGAATTTGTCATGAACATGCATTATACATATTCAGTATACATGAATGTGCATAGTTGAATTTATAATTATGCACAATAATGATATGTGTTTGTAATAAATGTTTTAGAGGAACCCATCGAGCGACCAATTCCAGACATTGCTAGGATGTCAAGGCAATGGGCAATAAGGGAGATTTTGTAAGCAATTTTAGATGGTAATTTTTGTAAGCAATTTTAGATGTTAATTTATGTAAATTTAGATGGTCTTATCTATAAGTAAGTCTTGTTGAATAATTATGGGTAATTCATTAAGAAATCTAGTGAGAAATTTTGGATAGTTATGCTTTGACTGTTTGTTTATTGTATGACTTTAATCCATTGAGTGATTTTCAAATTTGTCAGATTGATATGTTTGAATTTTTGTATGAAATTAATGATTGGCTAATTATGTTGAACATGAAATGAATTTGTTTGGTTTTAAAACAGTCAAGTCCTAGTCGTGGATAAGTAGGCATGCCTAGAAGGGTCTACAGCTGCTCCTGTTATTGACACATCAGTGTCTCCTATATTGACACTTTGGTGTCTCCTGATATCGAGACATATGTCTCTCTTGCTAATATTAATCATGGTATCTCCTGTATAAGTCCCGTTACCCACTTCTGTAAATGGATTTAATAGTCATATGATTTAGTATTCTGAAATATGTCTAACTCTAATATAAATAAAGAAATTGTGTTCTGATTATAAAGGGTTTATACCCTCTTTTGAGACTCAGCTCTATTTTCTGTATAATCTGTCTGAGATCCAATATAATATGTTTGAATTATTCATTCCGATAAACTGTTAATGCATGCTTCTAATATATCATGATTGTGTATAATTAGTTGTCAGTTTATGCATAGATTAGTTATTACTCACTAAGCTATATGTTTAGCATGGTAGATTTGCCCCGTGTAGGTTCAGAGAGAAGGACATAAGGACTGGGACGAGTCAACTGCAATGGCCAATTGAGTTTGAGCCTTGGTTTTTTAAAATTGTATTTTTTTTAGTTTGTTTTTGGCTTGTCTTTGATGTATATGACTTTGGATTTATTTGAAGGTTTTTAATAACCTTAATTCAAGTTGGTTCCAATTTGGAACAAGTTGTAGTAAGCTCAGTGTATTATGATGTATGTTTGCTCTGAATTGCTTCTGCTTTAAGCTATTGAGAATGCTTAATGAATGTTTCGTATGTTTTGGTTTTGTCTCGATTTTGTATGCATGTATGTTTTGTTGTCTACGTGGTACTCCCGTCTCCTCCCAGGGGGTATTAGGGCGTCACATGATGTGA
>JANZLD010000004.1:46986969-47002317 GCA_026413575.1 Erythroxylum carthagenense | reverse complement strand
TGTATATATACTGAATATAGCTGTAACCTACGGGTAATGTGAATGAAATTGTTTTCTTCACTGCTAATATTTCACAATCCCCATCTTTGAGCCAGTTGATTTTATCCCTTTGCTGAAGCAGAGAGTGGTGATTACTCACAGCCTGCAAATAACTAATGGTTGCAAGTTTTTCCTTACCCAAAAGCTATTGGTCAATGGGATTCGAAGTAAGAGATGATTGAGTGGCTTCCAGTTCTGTTCTACATGAGTGAATAGCAGACGTTGTGGATCCTTGGACTGAATTCAAGAACTTGAGTTCTTGTTTGATTCGCTGCAATATGTTTGGTACTTACACAATGGATGCCAGCCTCTTTCTTGCAAGCTTCCGGGAAACCAAGATCATGTACAAGATAATTGTTAAACCGGAATGGAAAATGTGAAATGATTTTCTGAAACAAACGATCAACTATAATGAGTGAATGATCCAAAAATAATGGATCATTAAAGTGAGCAAAGCCACTTGCGAAAGCTTGCAACCAAGTATTGTTCACCAACGCACGATCAAGTTTTTTCTGTATATGCCAAGTTGCAGTCTGTTTGTTCGACCAAGTGAAGGTATGACCAATGAATTTCAAATCTGTCACACCTATATCCAGAACACATTCCTTGAAGTCATTTGAATAGTTCTTAAGATTACAATGGCCTTGAGCTTTTGAAGGGAAGAGAGTGGAATTAAAGTCACCACAAATCAACCATGGTTTAGCAATGCAACTGCTAAAGTGTTGAAGATGGCTACATAGGCTTCTTCTTTGAAAAGAGAAGTTGCTCGCATAGATAACAGAAAAGTTTATAGCAACATTCTCCTGAAAAAAAGTCAGTTGGAGATGCATGGCATATTCATTGGAGTCCAGCATATCCACCTTAAGTACATCCTGTTGATAACAAACGATGACTCTACCAAAAGCATGGTGGAGGTGATTAGAAATAAAACTCCAGTGTGGACCAAGAAGCTGTAACTTTCGTAGGTTCTCTAGCTTTATTTTGGTTTCAAGGAGAGCAATTAACAGAGGTTTTTCCTAAGAAACGAGGGAGGGGGTTCCTACTAAGGGTGTAGCGGCAAATCAATGCTCGACTGTTTATTAGCATGCACCTGGTTATCAGTGCTCATCTGTTACACTAGAGGAGCAGTTGGTGGCATATTCGTGGGAATTGTCTCCAGCTAAGTTGCAAATGCTTCAATCCCCATTAGTTCGTGGTAACTTTCAGTTTGGAATTTCTTTCACGTTGTTTTCCGTACCTCCCCTAGCATCTTAGAGGAAGGTCACACTGATAGGAATGGCGATGGTGTCTTCCCATAGATTATTATCTTCTCCAAGCCGCATTATATGGACTTCTATCAGAAATTCCTTCGAGTGTTCAACACTTACACAAATCCTAGCATAGCCGACCCTTCGTTTTAGAGCTGTATGTTCATCCACGCATAAAGGTTTGCCAACATAACTAGCTAAGGAGCTCATCCTCTGAGTAGTCCAATATTCTAGAGGTATATTGTGGAAGTTAATCCAGAGAGGGACATTATGAATCCCAATGGTTTCAAACCATAGAATAGCTTGCCAAGCTTGCAAAAAGATAGGTTGGTTGCCATAATGCCATAGACCATCTTCAAGAATTTTCCTAGCTTCAGAGACAGAGGAGAATGTGAAAAGGATGAGGTTGTCCTCAATGAGTAGGACATCGGATAGCCCTCTAGCTTTCCATGCTTTAATGGCCCATCGTTGTATGAGAGGAAAGGTTGACCTATGATCAAAGAAACCCGACTAAAGTAGATGCCAAGCTCTTGGCACCTTCCTAAAGAGTAATAATAGCAGGGCATACCACAAGTTTGCCATCCAATTCCTACGGAGGAGTGAAGGGAGGGTCAAGGATTGGTTGTCACCCACGACTTGGTCAAGGATTGGTTGTCACCCACGACTTGCTTCCAAGGTGAGGAGGGTTTCTGGGAAGGTGAGGAGTGGGGTTGTTGCTGGGAATGGTTACCAGGAAGGGATGAGTGCTGGGAAGAAAGTGATTTGGTAGAAGGGGGCAATGATGGAAAGTCAGCGGATTGCAAGATAAAGGTTGCACACATAATGCTAAAAAAAGGAGGTGGCAATGTGAAGGGAGGAGACTGATAGAGCTAGTTGGAAAAAAGGGTTAAGAAAGAAGCGCTGGAAAGAAAGTTATAGGAGGAAAGCCCAGAATGCCCTTGAACAAGGCATTTCGGGAGAATAGGGTGAAGGAAGTGGTATTCAGGTTCAAGTGACGGGACGGAGATGAGGGTGGTACCTTATATGCAAAGAAGGGAGAGAGATTCAGGTATCAGTCCGAAGAGAATGGTGGTACCTCGCATGCAAGCAAGCAAGAAGCACTGGAGTTCTAGAGAGAGGGAGGAGCATTCTTCTACTTCAAAAGTTGAGAGAGTAATAATGAGCAAATTTTTCGTGGTCTATTTTGATCATGTGGTAAAATATAGCAAGACTACAAAAGACCACCTATTACGTCTTCAACAAGTTTTGAGAGTTTTGAGACAACAAAAATTTTATATCTACCTAAAGTGCTCTTTCATGCAACTTTTTTTTTTTTTTTGGGTTTTATTGTATCCTACTGAGGATTAGAGATGGATATGAAAGGATTAAGACTATCCTTGATTGGCCTATTCCAACGGATGTGCATGAGATAGAAAGTTTTCATAGCCTAACAATATTCTATAGGCAATTTATTCTTATTCTAGCAACATATAGCACCCATAATTGATTGTACAAAACAGGACAGTTTACTTGGTTAAGGACAACAACTAAAGCCTTTGAGGAAATCAAGAAAAAGATATCTAAATCTCCTATTTTACGATTTCCAGATTTTTCTAAGGTATTTGAAATTGTTTGTGATGGATCTCGTATGGAAATTGGAGGCACACTTAGCAAAGGGCACCCAATTGCTTATTTCAACGAGAAGTTAAGTGAAGAGAAACAATGATATTCAACCTATGACAAGGAATTTTATGAAGTGGTATGTTCTATTTGCAATTAGCATCATTATCTATCCCATAAGGAGTTTATTCTATATTCGAATGATGAATCTCTCAAATAGTTCCCATAAGAATTTGAACAAAAGACATGCCTTATGAAGTGACTTTTTGGAGCAATTTAACTTTATTGTTAAACTTTAGGTAGAAGTTTAAGCCACAGTTGTGTTACATAGAAAGAGTCATTTGCTTAATATTTAGGTAGTAAAAAGTTGTACGACTTGAAAAACTAAAAACAAAATATGATTCGGACTAAGATTTTGGGGTAATTTATTCAAAACTTGCATCTAGACAAAGGGACAATCACTTCCCTTTTGTAATCTACGATGAATATCTTTTTAGAGGAAACTGACTTTGCCAACTCAATAACTTAAGGAGTAGGTGACTTGAGAATTACATGGAGGAGGGACAACAAGTCCCTTTGGAAGAGAGAAAATCATACAAAGGCCGAAGATCACTTTTATTGGCCTTCTTTAAAGCGGTACATCTCTAAAGTCATACGACAATGTCAAACATGTAAATTAGCTAAAGGAAATAAGCTAATTTTTGAACTACACACATCGCAGCCCATGCCATGAACCATGGTAGAAGATAAGTATGACTTTTGTCTTGGGAGTTCCTAAATCTATAAGAGGTTATGATTCGACTTTTGTGTTGGTGGATAGGTTTTCAAGGATGAGTCATTTGATTCATAGTTCTCTACCCTCCGTTACTTGTTAATCTCACTAAATTCCAGCACTTCTAGCCAAAATTTCTGACAATCAATCTTAAAATGTTAGCCTAAATTTCCAACAACCACCCTAAACTTTCAGCTATACCAAACCTGAAATTCCAACATAAGCTGCCAAATTTTATAAGTTTTGTGGGTTCTTGCCACTAGTTTGATATATCTTCTACTCATCCTACATCACATATTCATGAAACCTTAAATGGAGCATAACATTAGCACTTATTTTGACAGCAGTTACTAATGATAAGTTAGTCGAGTAGTTTATTTATTAGTCAGAGCAGTTATTCTTTCCTTTTTGATATGAATGATATATACATAAGAAGAAACTCTTGCAAACATAATCCACAAGAGTATGAAACTACATTCTTTAAATGAAGCCTTCAGGTTTTTATAGAATTGGATAGTTATGAGCCTACTTGGACTACAAACAATAGGGGTAGCACTTCTTTCCCAAACCCACCCACCTTCACAAATCTAGGATGAGACTATAGGTCCAAAAACTGATAAAAAGTTTGTTTTAAACTCTTGTTCTGGACAACTTAAAATTAAAGTAAGGTTTAATTTTGTTTAGAATAAAACATTTAAAAGAGAAAGAACCTATCACAAAGATTGTTTCCACGAGTAATAAAACTAAATTTTGTATCTCATGACTATCATCTTAATATCTTTGCAAAATATTAATTTGTCCATCATCCATTTTTACGTAACAGCTCAGTTTAAACTTCTAAAATTTCATACGCAAACTCTAACCTTTATGACTAAGGAGACCATAGAAGAAATTAACCAGAATTTTACTCCATAAACACATAAATGAGATAAATTCCCTTTCAACCATCACAAACCTCTCCACCATTTCACGTTAATCATCAACTAGAACATATTTATAAACCAGAACATAAAGATGACAAAGAACATTAACTCACTCAAAAGTAGGACCATTGTATGTTGAAAGAGCCCCTTGAAAGTTCAAACTTTCAACCTTAGGCCTGAAGGAAACAGAGTGAATACCCAATGCATCCGGATATAGTCCACAAAGAAACTGCAAAGATTTCTCCCGCCCTGACTTTGATATGTCAACATGAAGAAATAATTGATCAATATCTCCATCATCATCTTCATCGTCACCAGGCACAAAATTGGCCATCCGCATAACCGAAACACTAATTTCTTCATTGCCATACATTCGAGTGAGGACTGGTCCAGCACCTTCTAGTGCACCTTTGACTATGGTGAAATCAGATGGAGGCCTCACTTTCTACAGGAACATAACCCCCCATTAAACAACGTGTAAGGAATCTATTACTCCACAATAACATACTCTACATAACAAAACCTAAATCAACAACCAAACACACACCAGATGTGAATTTGAAAAAATATGCAATGCAATCTTAGTAAAGCAAACGCAAAACAGTATCAATAAGTGAAGTAAGAACAGGTTTTCAAGATACTAACAAAGTAACAATCAATAGTGACTTAGACGAAGAAAAGGTGAAATTTACAGGGGGAGGGTTCATTTTGGCGACTTCGAGATAGTGGTCTTTGAGGGAGCGAAGCAACATAGAGTCGACGGCGGAGGATGCGGGGTTTCTTGAATGCCGGCGAGTTGCTATTAACCGCCATGAAACAAGATGTACTCCCTTAACCACTTTCTTCCAAAACATTGCTTGTTTCTCTCCTTAGCTTCCTTTTAGTATCTTATTTATTTTCTTAACACTGGAGACAAAAAAGAGTTTTCCAATGTTCCGAAAAACGACATCGTTATACAGTGAACCTAAAACCCCGCCTCGGCTTAAACCCTAGTTTGGCTCCCGGTTCGGTAGTATTTGCGTATTCAAACTTTGATGCTTTTGTACGAAAGAAGGATAAAATTGAAGCTTTTCTTGTCTATATTCAAGCCCAAGCATGCGACCTCCTTTGAATTTTTGTCCTCCTCAACATGCTAATCAGTTCCAGTGCAGTGGCGCTTCTGCTCCTCAAAATCCACAGGTATCTCTCAACCCTCCTGTTTTGTGGATTTTCCTACCTTCAATTTTGTTTAAGGTTTCTTCTCTTTGTGTGGCTCTTGTTTTTTTGGAAGGTTTTATCAAGCAATCCAAGTCCAGGGAATGCGAGTTTCGTGATGCAGAATTCAATGCAAATGCAGTCGCAGATGGGTATGTTCAATCGTCAAGTTACCGTTCCTTCAAACTATTGCAATACCCGGTTGAGCAATGGGCAAAGCACCCCGGTTATGCTACCTTTGATGGCACGACAGACTGGCTTCATGAGCGCTCCAAATCAACTGGGTTTGTCACAGATGAGTCAGTGTCAAATGGGATTTTCTGAACAGAACTTCTTAAACAATTTCAATGCTCTTCCCATGTTTGTGAATCAAATGGGCCAGTGCCAACCAGTAGGACATAATTGTGCTACTAATTTTTCAAATTTTCCTCAGCAGCTCCTTCATAATCTTGGTTTCCAAAACTTACAAGCCCCAAATATACAAATTCCAATTCAGACTTTGAATGACGCTGCTTTTATGCAAATCCTAAATCATTCACAAGGCAGTCTCCAAGCTGTGGGGCCTCAGAATCACAACTTCTCTATGATGGCTGTTGGACAGCAAGCTTACCCTAACGACCAGAACCTTGTATTATCTGCAAATGGTGGAAACACATCAAAACCAATGCTAGCGGCAGCTCAAGGAGTACAAGGGAACTTACCTGCACAGAACTCTCAATCCTCCGCATTCAGTAGGCAACAGGTGCCCTGCATTGCTGGTTACCCACTTTATTTTTCTAGTTCTTATCATCTTAATAGGTTAGTTCATAGGAATTCTTAATTGAGCATTTATTGTTGGGTCTTCTCTTTTTTGTCTGTATTGGGCGTCAAAACCAAGCCATTGCTTTGGCAGGTATATGTGCCATGTCAGGCAATGCCCAATTAGCCATTTTTGTGCCTTTGTAGCATTTTTAATATATAAGTAAACTTGATTTATTACTTCGTACATTTGTAGTGACACAAAGTTAACAATGAGGAATAAACAGGAGATTAAAAGGATAATAAGGAATGATATATCATTATATGAAAGCGGGATGAATTAATTTGAACATGATCAAGTAATGCTCATTTTATTAGTCCCGGGAAGCTTGTTAAATACTTTGTATTTTGCTGCTAATTAGGTCTTTCTTTTATGTTTTTGTTACAGACTAATTTTATTAAGTCAATATAATTGACACCTTTTCTTATATGTACTTAATGTACAAAGACAAAAAGCATATGCAAATATGTCATTGATTGCCTCTTTTTTTTGAATTATTAATTTGGGCTTAGCCTTTTCCCATCGTAATTGGAAATAGTTTCCTCCACTGTTGGGAACTTTTTCAATGTGTTTGTTGGATAGAGCCCCATCATTTTTTAAGGTATTTCCTCTTTGTCTATTGAGTATTTTATGATTGAGCTCATCTCTTTTCATTATCATCATCATCAAACAGATTCTATTTGATATATGAGAATTGTGAAATTAATAACATAGCCTTTTGATAATCTTTGATTGTTGACACCTATTTCAAAGTTTGTGATGGACTTTTGCCCCATACTTAACCCCTGTCTATTTTATGTTCTAATAATCATTGGCACCTTTATGTAACTTGAGATATATATTTGCTGTAGAGAAATCGAGTGGAAAATGATTGGGATAGTAGTTCCAATTTCAATGGCAAAAACTTTCGAGGCAAATATTTCAAGAGAAATGTAAACAAAGAAGCATCTTATTCAAGGTCCATACTTTTCACTTTGTTTTTTTCATACTTCTATTTGAATGGTATGCGTGTGCATGTTGCCCATTATCATGATCCCTTAAATTTGTTTAGGCATCAGAAGTCAAAGTTCAATCACATTGAAAATAGGAAAAGAAAGTTCGCTCCTTCTAATGGACAAAAGGAAAAAGGTTTGGGATTTTACCCTATACTACAATTTGTCATTCAAGGACGCTAGCATGGTAATTGAATATAGCCATTCAATGTGTTTTATACATTTTGTACCTGTTTATTCTTTTACCTTTCTTCTTATCTTCTTCCCCATCCCTACCCCACCCCTAAAGGAATTAATAGCATGTTGTGTTCCTTGTTCTTCATTTTTGTAATCTGTGAAAACTGAACATTGAACAAATCCTTCTCAATTATGGGAAGTTCTTTTATTAGAAGATCTCCTATATTCATAGTATCTCCCTTGATAAGGAGCGTTTTCATTACTTCCTTCTTTGATTGGCTTGTTATTAAGAACAACCATACTCTTGCCCTTGAGCATTAAAGCTTGTTTGCAAGAATTTATCAAGCATCTAATGAACATGATATTTCTTATTCAATTTCATGTCTTTAATTGTGACCTGTCATAGCTTTTGATAACTTGATTCCTACTATAGAAATTTTTTTGACACACTTGTTTAGTATTATACTCTAATTAAAAACATGATGCTGTGACAATTAAAGGTTAGTGAAACAAAGATAGGAAAACTTGTTTCTTATTGATATTCTATGCATAGGTAAAGGTGTATATATATATATATATATATATATATATATAGATTGATGATCAACTAATTAGGAAGGTATACTAAGTAGGATCCCTGTAGCAAGCTTAGATTCTATACATTTTGTAAGACTCCCCTTCAAGCTGGAGCATAGATACTAATAATTCCCAGCTTGTTACAAACAAAATTGACATGTGCTATGTTTTAGAGCATTTATGAAAATATCTCTCAATTGTTCCCTAGTTTTCAAATATCCTATAAAGATTAAGTTTTGCTTCTCCTTTTCACAAACAAAATGATAGTCAATTTCAATATATTTAGTTCGTTCATGAAACACAAGATTAGAAGCAATATGTAGAGCAACTTGGATATCACACCATAACTTTGCTAGTATTGAGGTTGTTATAGATTGGATAAGATAGGATCAAATAAGATTTTATAGATTAGGTAAGACTAAATTAGGTACGATTGATTTTATCCTTGATAATGGCATATTATTTTATAATTAGTTCTCTTTAACTACTATAAATATGTATCAATACTCTATATAAAATACAAAATACTTGTCTCTGTTTATAACATGGTATCAAAGTCAATCTTGGCTATTTTATTTTGTTTTAATCCAGTCCTGTCCAGTGAATAGACCTTGACATGTTTTTTGGGTTTCAAAGATCCTTTAGGAAACCATTTGATAGTTGGGTAATTAGAAACTCCATATTTGCTACATAGACTCTTGTGCTTATTATCACAATCCACCATTCAATATCAAAACAGACTTTACCTTCTTAAAGCTTGCCCTAAGCTTCTCATTCATGTGCGAGCTTTATTTTATAATGTGCCCACAAAGGATTGTAGAACATGATGAGAGCTTCGTTATCTTGATCGACGTCCTTCTCATAGTTATCTTCCATAAAACAACAATGTTGTCAGCTAACACTAATATGATGAACAAAGCCAAAGCTACTACAAAGGCGCAGATTTGATTATACCTCTTTGTTTTATGCCTCTTTAGTTCCTCTCGTGCTGCAATGTAGATCCCAAACTTTGGTGTGGTTAATTATCTTGCCACTTTGATGTCCATCTTTGACGTCGTGCTGTGTTGGTGCTTTGGTCGTAATTAATGTTATTCTTGTGATGCCTAAAATCATATAATATAAGTAGATTGATCGCAATTGTCTAGATTGGTGTAAGACAGTTTGGATTTACTTAAGAAGCATTTATAAATACCATCTTTGATGATCCACCATCAAATCGTACTCGTAAAGGATGCCTACAAGATGCGCTCAATTATTTTTACAATTCCAAATTCTATTGACAATAACGTCATCAATCTTATCAATCATTGTGAGTTTGTCAAAGAGTTGTTGGAATATTTAGAATTTTTATATTCACAAAAAGGAAATATTGCACGTACTTATGAAGTGTGTAAGGGGTTTATCATATTGAATAACGAGACCAATCCCTTCAGGCATATTTTATGAATTTCAAAAAAATTATGAATAATTAAATGTGTTTTACAATTTAGTTCTGAAGTCAAGGTTCAACAAACTTAATGAGAGTAAATGGTGATAATGAGTTTTTTAGCTAGTCTTAGCTCTTAGTTTGAAATTGCTTAAGTCTTAGATTCTTTCTAGTCTGGACATTTCTTGTCTGCACAAGGTCTTTACTTGGATACTCTGCATTTTGTCAATACTTTTCATACTCCCAACATTTCAACTTCTAGGCCTCTTGTGAGTCAAAAAAATAAATCCGACATTGTAAAATCATCTTAGAAGAATAATAACAGAGGAAGGACAGGAAATTGGGATAGGATGCAGGAAGAATTATTTGTTGATATTGTCATGAGTCGGGTCATATCAAACATACTTACTGAAAGCTGCTAAATAAATCTCAAAGATCTCCTTTCGCTCATGTTGCAGCTACTATTACTATATCAAACTCATCCACTAAGAAGACAATTAGTTTTATCGATGAATTTACTAAATTTACCCAATACCTAAAAGCATTAAAAAGATTATCTCACCTTATCGCCACTATTGTTGACTTAGGTGACACATATAATTGTCTTCTTTTCTCTTCCTAACAATGGATCATTGATTCTGGTGTTTCAGATCATATGATATGTAATTCCAATGTCCTTTCTACTTTCCAGAAACACTCATCTTTTTCCCATGTTACCTCAGTTGACTAATCTACTTCTTTTATTATTGGTTTTAAAACTGTTAAACTCACTCCATTACTATCTTTGCCGTTGATCTTAAACCTCCCAAGCTTTTTTCTTTAATTTAATATATATGAATAAACTCACTCATGCCCTAAATTTCTTGCATCAGCCAATATCAAAACTAGAGAATAACTTGGTGATATTTTAACAAAGCTTTAAACATCAATTATATTTGTAACAAGTTAGGCTTGATTAATATCTATACTTCAACTTGAGGGGGAGTTATTGATTCAATAAGAAAAGGTCAAATAAGATGTTATAGTAGGTTCAAATAAGATGTTATTGATTAGATAAGATTATATCAGTTAGGATTGATTTTATCCTTGATTATAACATATTATTCTATAATTGGTTTTCTCTTTAACTATTACAAATATGTATCAATATTCTATACAATATATATAATATAGAATACTTTTCTTAGTTCATAACAGATGCTTTAAAATAAATTTCAGTTAAGAGTTGATATATTCACATTATCTCACACATAGATTGTGCCAGTTATATATTCAAATTCTACACTAGATTGGGACGCAACATTTTACTTCTTACTTTTCTATGAGTTCAATTTTTTTCCAATAAACACATAACAACCGATAGTGACTTTTTGACCAATCTTGCAAATACCCAATTTGCTTTTGAGAAACACTCGATGTGATTATATTCTTGATTTTCCTATAGTATCTCTCGCCCAACAGCTTTTTTAACTAACATAAGATTTTTCTAAGACAACTTCGTGATAAACTATTGAGAAAGAAATGGATTGGCTTACAACACTAAGAATATGCAATATTAGGACAAATTACTATAAATAGTTCAATTTTCTAACGAGTCTTCTCAAGATCTTCAAATAAGTCTCCATCTTTTGTAAGTTGTAATTTAGGACGATTGCATGTCTTAGTTGCCAACTTTCCATTCTCAATTAATAAGTCAAGCACATATTTCTTTTGTGATTAAAAAAATGTCTTCTTTGTTTTTGTCACCTCAACTCCCAAAAGATTCTTGAAAACCCCAAAATCTTTTTTTGTGAAATTGACCATTAAGAAAGGACTTCATGGACTAAATGATCACTGTCAATAATGACAATATCATCCATATACACGAGAAGGAGAATAATGTTAGTTGTACAATGTTGATAGAAAATCGAGTGGTTAGACTTATTTAATCCAAATGTTTTCACTACCTATCTAAATTTTTAAATCAAGCATGGAGACTCTTTTTAAATCGTATAGGGACTTTTGAAAATGGCAAACTTTCGCATCCTCCTCCTGAGCACCAAACGTAGGTGATTACTCAATATACACTTCTTCCTGAAGGTCACATATAAGAAGACATTTTTGATATCCAACTGATATAAAGGTCAATCATGAATAGTTGTCACTGAAATGAATAGCCCAAGAGGTCAAGTTAGCAACAAGAGAGAAAGTGTAAAAATAATCCATTCGATAAGTTTGAGCATAGCCTTTTACTACAAGTGGCGCTTTAAGTCAAGTAAATGATTCGTCATAATTGACTTTGATTGCAAACACTCATTTACATCTAATAGTCTTCATTCCAATAGGTAAGTTCACTAAACCCCAAGTACCATTAGCAGTTAAATAATTAATCTCCTCTATCATAGCATCGCATTAGGTAGGATAGAAAAAGGCTTCATTAGCAATTTTTGGAAGAGTCACATCATCAAGGGATGCATCAAAGGAACTAGAAGACAAGTGATCATAGGAAACAAATGATGAGATAGGATAAGCGCACTAACCTTTACCTTTGCGAAGAACAATTGGAAGATCAGGATCATCTGTTGTTGGATCTTATGACAAAGAAGATTATTGTTCTAGGACTTAAATCAGGAGGTCTCTACATTCTGAATACTCATTTGCTCAAGCCCATTGCTTCTTCAGGTATTTTAACTCCTTTTGAAGCTCATTGTTTGTTAGGACATGCCTCCTTACTTCTATTGTAGAAGTTGTTACCATAGTTTCATAATGTATCTTCTTTGGATTGGGAGTACTATTAGTTTGCCAAGATTGGGGGTACTATTAGTTTGCGAAACATTGTTTGTCCTTAATCCTTCGGATCGCTAAAAGAGCCAATTTTCCTTTTAAGTTAATTCATTATGATCTTTAGGATTCATGTCTTGTTTTGTTCAAAATTTAATTTTGATATGCTGTTACTTTTGCTGATGATTTTTCTTGTGTGACTTGACTTTATTTTGTAAGGATCATTCTGAATTATTTTTATATTTTACTTTTTTATTTTGAAATTAAAATGCAGTTTAATACCAACCCATACATTGAGAAGCAAATGCCAAAGAATATGTTTTCAAATGGTTTCAAACTTGCATGATTTAGGATGGAATATTTCATCAATCTTCATACGTTGACACGGCATCTCAAAATGGTGTGGCTAAAAGAATAAAATTAACGTCACCTTAAAACAACCAAGCACTCTTATTCCAAATGCACGCTCTCAATTTTGGTCTTATTCACTTTTCATAGTCTAATTTTTGATTAACCGCATCTTCATCTATTCTTCGTGTAAGATTTTTTATAGTATTCTTTTTCCTACTAGATCTTTGTTCTCTATTACGTACTAAATATTGGTAGTACTTGTTTTGCTCGTGATATTCTTCCTTAGGTAACTAAGTTATATCTTAAATCTTTAAAATATGTTTTCCTAGGTTGCCCTTTTCTACAAAAGAAGCGTGGGTGCTACCATCATTATCTTAATAAGTATCTTGTATCAACAAATGTTACCTTTTTGGAACATATTAATTTCTTTCCTACTTCGACTTCTTCTGGTAAGGAGGATGATGATTTGTTGGTTTATAAGGTCACATATCAGTCCACTAACGTTGCTTCTACACCTAGTACTCTTACCCAACCACCATCACCACCTATTTGCCTAATATATTCCAAACAACAAGACCATCCCAATACACGTTTAGTACCTGTCTCTTCTTCGACATGAGATCCAATAACCATTCATCCTTATCTTAAGGAGGAGTATGGCAAAGTTTGATAAAGATATCAAATTAAAGGAAAATCCTAGTGGGTTCAAGACAGAGGACAAGTAAAGTAATGGAGTAGTGTGAAAAATGCCAAAGCCAAGAACAAAGGAAATAGATTCATTAGCTTAAGTAACATGGGAAGGAGATGTGTGTTTCTAGAAAGTAAAGAAAATATTAGAATTATGTCAGATGATTTGGGGCACTAGAATCAATGACCCATTATAAGGAACAGAAAAGAAGACACATAATTATGTTAAGTTAAAAATGGCAATGATAGGGTGAGATGAACTTTTTAAGCTTCTTTGTATTGAGTGAATTTAGAAAATTCATTTGTAGAAATTATAATTTTCTTCTTTGTGAATGAGTTAGGTGAACTGGTAATAGTTGTTATATGAGCTAAATGGGACTTTTGAGATTTGTTTTGAAACTTTCGGCTCATTTTTTTTTATATTGCTTGCTCATGAGAATAACAACAAACAACTCCTTCAACATCTTGACTTTGGTTGTCCCAACTTCCTTTACCTCCTATAGTATTACTCCTACAATATGACCTTCTAATGTTAGATCCATTATTTCTACTAGCAAGAGCACTAAGAGTTTGACTAGTGGGAACAACAAATGCATGGTCATCTTTGCAAAGTATTCAAGTAAAGACCTTATATATATATGGATTGACGATCTACTTATTAGAAAGGTAATTAGGATCCCTATAATTAAGCCTTTTGGATCACTATAATCAATCTTAGAATCTAGATAATCTGTAACAAGTAGCAGCTGTCACTCCATGCTGTCATGGATTGGAATTTGGTTCATTTTTCTTGCTTATTTAGATTAGTGGATTATGGAAAAGATTTAAGTCTGCTAGTGAACAAAACATTTGTCTTCGTTTTTCTTAGACAGCATCTTCTACTTTTTGAGAAAATATTTTGACGTGAAAAATGTTTGACACAGTTTAGAAAGGAGAAAAGAATGTCCTCGATCAAAACAACAATTATTTTCATTGAAAACTCAATTCAATTAGATGTTGAAGTACTATTTAAGTTCTTTCTAAATTTCTCAATCAATTAAAATGTCAATCAAACAAAGTATTCCATTTCTCTTGTTATTTGTTGATAATGGTTAATGTTGTTTGTAATGTATTCTTGATAGGGCATGGCCATAAGAGGGCTAAAAACCTCGTTTCAATACATCCCATGGACAAAATTCAGGGAAATAAAAGGTAATTCATGCTCAATCTGTCTTTGAGGTATATGGTACTTGATTAGATAATTTCATATTCTTTCAACTTTTTTTTGATTCCCTATTTTAGTTCTTTTTAAAAATTTCCTATTTTTAGTTGTTTACTATTTGAAATATATTAATGACATTGACATTGTTAAATTTATGCATGTTTTTTAGTCACCTATCATTACCATCATATTTTGAGTAAGAGAATGATTCAACAGAAAGTTCAGTACATTTGAGTATAGAAATAGAAAACCATGATAAATATGAGGGCTAATAAAAAACTCATTTTCATTTATTTCTAATAGAGTTTATGGAAGGAATTAAAGTTTTTAATCACATAAGCTTTCTCATTAAAAAAATTGAAGTAAGAGAATTGGAATTGAAAATCAATACAAAATATAGTACTATGAAAAATGCTATTCTTTTTACTACCTTTTTGAATAATCAGCTATATTGTTTGATCTTAATAAGGGCTATGAACTTCTACATATGTAGAAGTTATTTAAAATAAAATGGCAATGTGAAAGTGAAATTTGAACTCTTGGAAAGATGCCTTACAAATTCATCCATGTTAGGGTCAATGGACATTGTTTGTTCTTATAAACTG
>JANZLD010000004.1:46973399-46986869 GCA_026413575.1 Erythroxylum carthagenense | reverse complement strand
AATTTGAACTCTTGGAAAGATGCCTTACAAATTCATCCATGTTAGGGTCAATGGACATTGTTTGTTCTTATAAACTGAAATGAGTGATTCAGTTATTCATTTGGTATCCAGACTATATACTACAATGCTACTTATAAGAGATACAAAGTATAAACCTAGGAACTAAATAGTCCCTAACTTTACTACATAATATACAGTTTCCTATTTTGTATCATTTGACTAAAAAGTGAACATTTACATCGGTAAAATTAATAAGATTTGAACCACATTAAGGCAAAAATTCCTGCTTCCAATACGCCTCCTCAAGCTGGCTTGAATGTCTTCCATGGCCAGCTTACTAATTTGGTTGTCAAATTGTTTCTTGTATAAACCTTCCGTGAGCACGTCTTGACATAATTTGAAGGAGGAATTTTTTATTCATCTCTAACTAAGAGGCAGACATTAGCTTTATACACATCAACCCTAGTACAAAATAGGAAATAAATTTGTAAAGATTTGTTAGATCCCATAATTTATGGGATACTTTATCCTAATTTTATGGACATAATCATATAGGTTATGTTTCTCTACACTATCCCTGAAGCTGGTTAATATTCATTTGCCATCCCCAGCTTGGATCTAATGCTTTGAAACATGGGACTACTCAACCCTTTGGTAAGCACGTGTGCAAGTGGACTATGTGTAGAATCGTAAGATTTACAAAGCAACGCACTCTCCATCTTTTCCTTGATATAAAGTGTTTGTCAACTTTGATTTGCTTTATTCTATCATGTTGCACTAGGTTGTGAGCTATACTGATGGTAGACTTGTTGTCACAGTAGTCTCATTAGGCCATCCCACACCACTTGATCTTCAAATCTTCCAATTAATCTTCAACCAAAGTTGTTCATAAATACCTTGAGTCATTGCCTGAAAATTAACCTCTACACTAGATCACACTATCACATTCTATCTTTTGCTTTTCCGTGTCACAAGTTTTCCACCAAGAAAGGTGCAATATCCAATGGTTAACCTTCTATCAACAAATGACCCAGTATAATCAGCATCTGTGTATACTTCAAGTGCTAAACCTCCATTCCTTTTGAACATAATTCCTTTCCCTGAAGTTCCTTTTAGATACTATAACATTTGGTAAGCTGCTTGCAAATGGTCTTCCTTTAGATTATGCATGAATTGGCTAATCAAACTAATTGCATATGCTATATCTGGTCATGTGTGAGACAAATAAATGAGTTTTTCTACTAGGCATTGATATGCTCATCCACAGTAGTATCTTCCTCTGCTATTCCAAGATTAATATTTGAATCTATTGTAGTACTTGATGGTTTGCATGTTGTTTTACCTATGTCCTTGGGAAAATTTGTAATGTATTTCTGTTGGGAGATAAAAATGCCCTGCTTAGAGTGAGCAACCTGAGTCCTAGAAAATAGTTCAACCTCCCTAGTACCTTGATCTCAAATTCTTTAGACAAACGACTTAAGATCTCTTTCTTTTTAACATCATCAGCTATCACAATTATATCATCAATATACACCAAAGGAATTGTGACCCCCCCATAGATGAGTGCTTAATGAACAATATGTGATTCCATTGGCTTTGTTTGTGTATCATAATCATCATAACTCTTGCAAATATTCCAAACCATGCTCATGGTTATTACTTGAGTCCGTACAAGGCTTTCTTCAGTTTACAAACAGTATGAGCAACCAATTTCTTTCCATAATTTGGTGGAATCTTCATATAAATTTCGTCTTCTAATTCTTCAAGTAAAAAATGCATTTTTCGCATCAAATTGTTGTGATTCCCAGCTATAATTAGCTACAAGTGACAAGAAAAATAAAAATAATTAGGTTTGCAACTAGAGCAAAAGTCTCTAGATAATCAATTCTATAGGTTTGAGTATATGCCTTGGCTACCAACCTTACCTTGTATCTTTCTATTGATCAGTTTGCTCTATATTTAATTGTGTACAACATCCAACCGGTTTCTTCCTAATTGGAAACTTCACTAACTTCCTAATTGCAAACTTCACTAACTCCCAAGTTTTATTTTTCTGCAATGCCTTCATCTCTACATTTATAGCTTGTTTTCATTTCTCATTGGACAAGGCCTCTGATAAGGTAGTAAGGATGGTAATGGTGTTTAGACAAATAAGAAAGGCTTTATGGGATGGCAAACAAGTTTTAATAGACAAAAATTGTACAAGAGGATGTTGAGAAGCGCAATTAGAATAAGTTTCCTGTATTCTATTTATGCAGGAATACATAGGTTAAACTAGGAAAGTAATCCCTATGACTATATTATTTACATTAACTATGTAATCCCTATGATTACGTTAACAACAGTTATATTTCTATAACACTCACCCTAAGCTGGAGCATAGATATTGATCATGCCTAGCTTGTTACAAATATAATTAACCCGATTCTCCAGTAATGCTTTGGTGAACACATCAGCTAATTGGCTCCCTATTTTGACATGCTGAGTTGAGATTAATCCATCTTCTAGCTTTTCTTGGGTAAAATGACAATCGACTTCTATATGCTTGGTTCGATCATGAAATATAGGATTATTTGGAATATAGATGGCTGCTTCATTGTCACACCATAAGTTTGTTGGTTTAGATTGAACAAACCAATCTCACCAAGTAAATGGCGTAACCATACAAGTTCACAAGTAGTCTGCGTCATAGCCGTATATTCAAGTCCTGCACTTGATCGGGATACAACACTTTGTTTCTTACTCTTCCAAGAAACAAGATTGCCTACAACAAAACACAGTAACCTGACTGAAAGATCTCCTACATAATCAACATCTATGAAACCTTCTATAGTGTGGTGACCATAATTTCGATATAAGATGCCACATCCTGATGCACATTTTAGATATCTCGAAATATGAATAACAGCATCCCAATGTAAGGTTCTAAGTGATGACATGAATTGACTTACAACACTTACTGGAAAGGCAATATCAGGACAAGTGATAGTAAGATAGTTTAATTTTTCCACAATTTTCTTATATTTTTTAGGATTCTCAAGTAAATCTCCATCTTTAATTTTTAACTTCACATTTGGTATCATAGGCGCATCACATGTCTTTGCCTTAATAAAACCAGCATCATTCAATAAATCTAGATATTATTTTCTTTGAGATAGATAGATCCCTTTATGACTACGAGAAACTTCAATTCCTAAGAAGTATTTTAATGATCCTAAATCCTTTGTCTGAAAATGAGTCCCAAGGAATGCTTTTAAACTTGTGATCCCTGCTTCATCACTTCTAGTGATCACTATATCATCCACATACAACCAATAAAATGCACCCAGAACTAGATGATGCAAAGAACACTGAGTGATCATATGCATTTCTTCGCAAGTCAAACTCAATAATTACACTATAGAATCTTCCAAACCAGGCATGAGGAGATTGCTTCAAGCCATACAGAGACTTCCGTAATTTGCACACTTTCCCTGGCTTCCCCTGAGCAACAAATTCAGGTGGTTGCTCCATGTAAACCTCTTCAGATAAATTCCCATGTAAGAATGCATTATTCACATCGAGTTGGTGAAGTGCCCAATTATAAGTAGCAGCTAATGAGATAAACGGTCGGGCAAAAGAAAGTTTTGCAACTGGAGAAAAGGTCTCAAAATAATCCACCCCATATGTCTGAGCATATTCTTTAGCAACCAACCGAGCTTTTAATTGAGCAACAAAACCATCAGGATTCATTTTAATTTACAGCCAATGGCCCGTTTCTCAGAAGGAAGAGACACAAGATCCTAAGTATGATTCTGCTCTATGGCCATCCTCTCTTCTTTTATTGCAGCTTGCCAACCATCATGAGCCAGTGCTTCAGCAAGGGACGTTGGGACAGCAACAAAGTCTAAGGAGCCTACAAAAGACTTGGAGGAGGGAGATAGAGCATGATAAGATACAAAAGAAGAAATAGGGTAAGTGTATGTGCGTTTACCTTTACAAAGAGCAATAAGAAGGTAAAGGCTAGCATCAAGTAGTGGTGAGGAATTTGGAGACAAAGCATAATGGGTCAGGTCCATGTCCTGTCCGATGGGAGGTGATTCAATAGACTGTTGCACATGTCAAAAATAAACCTGACAAATAACAAGCCGAGAGGGAGGAGAAACTACCTGTTCACTACCAGTATAAATGAGAACATTGTCCCTTGAATCGCTAGAGTGCAAAGAAGAAGGCACAGGACAACCAAAGAAGGGCCTATGCTAAAAAAAGGTAACATCAATAGAGACCAAGTAACGACCCAACAAAGGAGAGTAACAATGATATCCTTTTTGAGGGCGCGAATATCCCAGAAAGACACACTTGAGAGATTTGGGATCCAATTTCGAGACCTGAGATTGCATGTCTTAAACAAAGGATGTACACCAAAAAATTCGAAAAGCAAGAGGGAACAATGTATATGAGGGAAAGAGAAGGGAATATAGAATCTGACTTTCAAGAAAGAAGAAGGTATTCGGTTGATTAGGAAACAAGCAATAGAGATTGCATTGGCCTAGAAAACTTTTGGGACCTACATATGGAACATTAGTGCTTGGATAACTTCTAATAGGTGACGGTTCTTTCGCTCAGCTACACCATTTTGTTAAGAGGTAACAATACATGATGACTGATGAATAATACCATGCTAATAGAGATAAGATTGAAAAGTATGAGAAACATATTCTTTAGCATTACCACTTCTCAAAATGCAGATGGATAGCATGAAAGGCACAAAATATAGTAAACAAGTTTGGTCGAGATTTCATAGGATAAAGCCAAGTAACCCGAAAATAATCATCTATAAATGTCACAAAATAACGAAAACCATATTTGGATGAATAGGATAAGGACCCCATACATCAGTATGCACCAAGTAAAAGGAAGACTCAACTTGTTTATTTAATCTAGGAGAATAAGATATCCTATGATGTTTAGCAAATTGACAAGCTTCACTCTTAAGACCGATTCTTGTTTAAGATTAGGACATAACTTCTATAAAACTGAGATAGACGGATGACCAAAACGACAATGAAGTTGCAAAAGGGAAGATAAACTTGTGCAAGCAATCGATTGAGGTACTATTTCAGAAGTTGAACAGGCCATTTACCAAACGCCTTTTACCAATAATCTGTTTTGTCCCAAGATCCTTAAATAGACAATAATCAAGATAGAAAACAACACAAGAGTTCAGACTTTTGGTGAGTTGGCTGACAGATAATAGGTTAAAAAGGAAATGGTGATAAACATAAAACAGATGACAATGGGAGAGATTTTGTTAGGTTTGCTATCCCACGCCCAATTACAGAAGCGATAAATCCATTAGCTAAAGTAACACAAGGTAAATCAGTAATAGACTTGAAAGAAGAGCGGATACCTATGTTGCCAGTCGTAAGATTAGTAGCACCTGAGTCAATAACCCAACTACGAGATGAGGTGGAGAGGCAGGCAGTAAGGTTACCTATATTAGCCAAAGCTGATGTCGCAAAGGGTGGCCGTTGCAAATCATAGGTGGCTGAAATTTGTTGATAGGCATTGGTTAAACGAGCATGCTCATCCATTGAAATTGTGATAGAAGGCAAGGATGACTGAGGAAGGGGTAGGACACCATCCTAAGTAGCCACGTTTGCAAATTTTCTGTTATTATTCTGACCCAAGTATTTGGTAGGCTTACCATAGATTTTCCAGCAATTCTTCTTAATTTGTCCTTTGACTCCACAGTAATTACAGGTGCGAGGGGTGCCATTTTTCCCAGCAACAGAACCACTATTGTTTCCACCTTTGCCATCGCGATTGTCTACCACACCAACACAGATCAACAATACCCAAAAACTAACCAGATGTTCAGATAGGGACAGAGGAAGCGATGCTGGAGGAAGAATCGATTCGGTAGACAGCGACTCACGCACCCTTAGACATCAATGTATGGAAACAGTGTCTTCGATTGGGCAACGCGTGCAGGTCACACGCTTGGAATCCAACGACCGGATTTGAAGGGATGGTCAATCGAAACCAGTAGAGTCTTGTGAAGGAGGAGGTAGAAAATTTCTCCAAAAAATGTGTCGCCCACACAATCGGTACATTGCCACACAATGGGGCAGAAAACGAAAGACAAAAAACTAAAGAAGAGACCCAAAAACTTGACTAGGCTCTGATACCATGAGAAGAATGAGAAGAATATGTTTTCTTTATCTTTATTAGAATGATACTATAGGTATTTATATAGGAATATATAGGTTAAACTAGGAAAGCAATCCCTATAATCATGCTAAAATCCCTATGACTATGTTATTTACATTATCTATATAATCCCTATCATTATGCTAACAACAGCTATATTTATGTAACAGAAAACATAGTGCAAGAAAAGGATTGGCTAAACAACCGAAAGTTTTCACTTCTAAGAAAACCTATATCTCTGATACTGTTACATAATTTGGAGGAATTTTTATTCATATCTGACTAATAGACATATATTAGGCTTTTACACACTAACCTTAGTATTAGATCCCTTGATTTATGAGATACTTTATCCTAATTTTATGGACATAAATAGAACTAGATTTTGTGGACATAATCGTACATATTACATTTTCCCACACATCTGCTACTTTTTCAGTAGTAGGTATATAAATCATAGAAATCCTATTAATTCTCAAGTGAGAGCATCTACTACTTTTCCAGTAATGGGTATTTAAATCATAGAAATCATGATAATTCTCAAGTGAGCGCATCTGCTACTTTTTTAGTACTGGGTATTTAAAACATAGAAATCATGATAATTATCAAGTGAGCGCATCTACTACTTCTTCAGTAGTAGGTGGTGACCTTTGAGGGACTTAATTCATAGTGATTCAAGATAAGGTTTTGAAAGATAAGTGGCTCGATGGACTTTAGAAAGATAACAACTTTCACATTGAAAAGGACAACCAACTTAGGAAACAAATGTTTAAGATATGGAAAACTAGGATGTCCTAGTCTATAATGTCAAAGCGTTATTTGTTTGTCAACATAAATTGAATTGATACCACACTATAGCCTTGAGTTGGTTTAATTTTGGAGACTTCCTCATCAAAATGGTAAAAACCATTAACTATTCTAGAACTGCCAATCATCTTCCCGAATTTTCGGTCCTAAAATTCACAATGACATGTAAAGAAGACAACATAACTGTTAGAGTCTTTAGATAATTTTCTATCAAACAATAAATTGCATGCTAGTTTAGGAACATAAAGAGCCAATTTAAGAGTTAAAGTTTGTCAAATTTTTATTTTAACTTTTTCCATAATGGGTGAAAGACTCCCATTAACTATACTAACTCTTTCGATTCTAGAATAGGTAAAATAAGTTTTGAACAAAGAACATAAGGTCATGTGATCATATGCCCTTGAATTAATGATCAATGAGGCAACATTTTTACTGCAAGATGGTGCTTTAGGATTGCTGCCTATTTGTGCAGGAGAACCGCTAAGGGTACTAGATAAGGAATTGGTTTCTACCTATCAAGCACTTATTTTTGATACATTCATGGCTAAATTTTTCAGAGTGAAAGCCTCACTCCTTTAATCAAGATTGACATATCGGCAACTTTGTTCCCTTCTAACTTTGGCAAAGACTACACTAATAGGAAGAAGTGGTTGGCGGCCAATTATCCTCTCTCTAACTTCCTCAAATTCAATATTAAGACCAATCGAGAATATGTAGATATAACTTTCAAAAAAGAATTTTTAGATATGATAATCCTTCATCTTTCTGTAATGATTATAGTCCTCAATTTATTTCCATTCATAGTCGTTGAATGAATCCAAACCTTGCTATAACCTTTTCAATGAATTGAAATACTTGGTGACATTATCCTCTCATCAATACATCTGGGTGACATCATCCCAAAGTTCATTGGTTGATGGATAACACGTAGTTGGGACTGATATCCTCTTCCATGGAATTCGCTAGAACATCATGACCATGGAGTTTTAGCATCCCAAGTAGCATACATGATCTCTTTTTTCACTGGAGCCTTCTTTTATTCTCCCATCAAATAGCATACCTGCCTAATCAGCATCAGAAACATTCAATATGAGTATGTCCATGATTTTCATGCAATTTTCGTTGTCTAGGAGTTTCCTTTAAGTAACATAAGATTTCTTCTAAAGTAGGCCAATAGTATACTATTAGGGAAGACATGATTTGGCTTATAATACTATCAAAAAATGCTTTATCAGGATGAGTTGTTGTAAGCTAGTTTAATTTTTTAACTAGTCTTCTATATTTCTTAGGATCTTTAGATAAGTCTCTATCTTTTATGAGTAGTAGATTAGGAAGCATTGGAGTATCGTACAGCTTAGCCCCCAACTTCCCAGTTTCAGTTAATAAGTCAAGCACATGTTTTCTCTAAGGTAAGAAAATGCCTTTCTTGCTTCAAAACCATTAAATCTTTCCTGTGAAACTGGCTTTGAAGAGAGGACTTCAAAGATATAGTTCTCGTAATATCACTTACAATAATGGTAATATCATTTACAATAGTGAAAAAGAATTATCTTCAAAGTCCATATACATGACAAAGAGAATTATCTTCAATCCAAAATGTTCATAGAAAGCAAGTGGTTAGACTTGCTCTTATTCATTCCAAACTTTTTTATTTCTTGACTAAAATTTTCAAATCAAGCACAAGGACTCTATTTTCATAAAAGGACTTTTGAAGATGACAAACTTTCCATACTCTTCTTGAGCATCAAACCCAGGTAGATGCTCCTTGTACACTTTCTCTTGAAGATCACTATATAAGAAGGCATTTTGACATCCAATAGATGTAAAGGCCACTCATGAGTAGCTATTGTTGAAATCAATATAGATGAATAAAGGTCAATTTAAAAAAAGAGAAAGTGTGAGAATAATCTACACCATAAGTTTGAGCATAATCTTTTGCTACAAATCGTGCTTTAAGTCGAGTCATTGATCCATCATAATTGACTTTGATTGCAAACACTTATTAGCCTTTTTTCCGACAGGTAAGTTCAATAAATTCCAAAGACTATTATCATGTAAAGCATTCATGTCGTTTATCATAGCATCACGCCAGCCAAAATGGGATAAGACATCATGAACAATTTTCCAAGAGTTACAGAATCGAGGGACGTAGTAAAGGAAAAAGAAGAAAACAAGTGATCATAACAAACAACGAATGAGATGAGATAAGTGCATAGGGTAATTGGTATATTAGGATCATTGGTTATTGGATCTGATTTTGAAGAAGAGATAGGTGTCAAACATGTAACGAGACGGTCTCGCCATTTGGAATAAACCTGGAAAATACATGATGGTGCTAGTGGTGGTGGTGGTGGATTATTAGGTGTAGAAGTAAACATTAGTTGACTGATAATTGACATTGTAAACCAAAAAATCAGCATCTTCCCCCTTACTGGAAGAAGATGAAGAAGTAGGAAAGAAATGAAGGTGCTCCAAAAAGGTAACATCATTTGACACAATATACTTGTTAAATTAGAACTACAGCACTGGTACTCCTTTTGTAGACAAGAGTGTTCCAGGAACCACATTTTAAGGATTTGGGATATAATTTAGTCGCCTGAAGACGAATATCATGAGCAAAATAAGTACCACCAAATAGTCGGGGTGTGATTGGGAAAATAGGTTTAGTAGAAAATAGGATACTGTAGGGAATCACACTACAAACATTAGATGAAGACATGGAATTAATGAGAAAACAAGTGGACGTGTATCAATCCAAAATTGTTTAGGAATCTGCATTTAGAATAAGAGTGCCCTTATAGTTTCTATATCTAACAAGTAACAAGAATTTGGTTGTGACTGATGTAATTCATATGATATTCAAAATTACATAACATAAATTGACTGGTCTAAAACATCTTGGTCTAAGACTGCACGGATTTATCCAAGGAGCATTTCTAAGGATCATCATCTCACTGACAATCCACCACCAGATGACACTTGCCTAAAATGGCTGGAAGATGATGTCTGATTAAAGTCAGTTTATGGGATTGAATTCATTGAACCCAGAAAATCTGTACAGAAAATTAACAATTGGTGATAAAGAAATTGTTATGGGGCTACTAGTTGTTAACACTGGTCTTTTAGGGAGAAATTTTTTAAATCTATGTTATGGCTTGTGTTTCTTTGTTACACTGCTTACCAATTTTGTCTCTATTTGCCAGTCTTGAGACTAATAAGTTTTGCAACTGCTGAAATGGGTTTCATTTCTTATTTATAGTCAATGTGACATTGGTTTATGTCTCAGTTTTGCCTCATTTATTTGCTTTAACCGTTTCTTGGTTATCATATTTGATGCTCATTTTTCTTATTTTTTAACTGCTTTCTTGATGCATTTTTCTGCATGAAAATATTCCTTTTTCCTAACTTTTCTATTTATTTTTGGACTGAAAATGGGAAGATCTCTTATTTTGACTTACTCGGAAGAAGAAATCAAAATGTGGCGTGAACAGCGTAGAAGGAATTATCCATCTAATGCTAACATAGAAAAGGTTTCATTTCCTGCTCTACCTGTTAATCATTTTTATCTAATTTGAGCAGTTGTAATGAGATGTGTTTCATTTGCTGCACAAGCAGGCTGAGAAGTTGGCAGATTCTGATGCTATCAATAGGGAGGCCAAATTACGCAGTGAGGTAATAGTCACATTGTGTTCTGTCCTTCATGCTTCTATTATGTGACATCTTTGCTTTACTTTTTTATTTATTCTTCAGCTTTGCCATTGTCAAATTATGTGCTTAAACCTGTACAAATTGTTTCTCTTGTTCTGAAACTATGATCATATAATAAATAAGTTCCTCAGATACATGGATTTATAATGTAAATGTGGCTCAGTTTGATGAGACATTTCACAATTAAGTCGTCTTGCTCTAACAGTAGCTCATAACTTTTAATTTTCCAATACATAGTTCTGGTCTTTTGCAAAAGCTTGGCCTGGGTCTTATGTATGCATCAATTTTATTTTTTGGGTTGATTTGGTGTTCTCTATCATATATAGGTTTAAGATTTTTTATCCTTTTGGAGAAGCAGTCTTGCTTCTTCTATGTGCAATATTGAACTTGCCATTTGTAAAAACTTCTCTCTTTTATTCAGATGATTTGAATTACATATGCTGCTGCCTTATATAGAGCTAGGGTACATAATTATGTAGGAAATATCCCTAATATAGCTAGATATTACAGCTAAGGATAATCTATAAGGATAATTCCTTAATTAAGGGACTATCTATTATTACGGGATTCTCTACACTCCCCCTCAAGTTGGTACAAAGATGTCTATCATGCCCAAGTTGCTAATTTGTTCTTCAAATGATTGCCTGAACAACCCATTTATGAAGGCATCTGCTCTTTGTTCGTTAGTAGGAACAAATGGGATACATATGCTTCCATCTTCAATTTTTTCCCTTATAAAGTGCTTATCAACCTCTATATGTTTTGTCCTTTTGTGAAGTACTGGATTGTTTGCAATATTAATGGCTGCCTTATTGTCACAATACAACTTCATAAGAGGCTTAACCTCCAAATTTAACTTAGACATGACTCTTCGGAGCCATAAAACTTCACACACTCCTTGAGCCATAGCCTTGTACTCAACTTCTGCACTACTTCTAGCTACTATATTCTGCTTTTTACTCCTCGATGTGACCATATTCCCCCATAGATAGATGCAGTAGCCTAATGTTGACCTTCTGTCAGTAATGGAGCTAGCATAGTCTACATCCGTGTAGACTTCTATACTTCTTTCTTCCTTCTTCTCAAAGAACAACCCCTTACCAAGACATCCCTTTAGATATTTCAAAATTCTGATAATAGCCTCCAAGTGTTCTTCATATGGTGAGTGCATAAATTGACTTAGTAAACTCACTGCAAATGCTATATCTGGCCTTGTGTGAGATAAGTAAATTAGTTTCGCAACAAGTTTTTGATACCTTTCCTTGTTTACTGGAGTACCATATTCGGGCTGTCCAAGTCTATTCCCTTGTTCCACTGGTGTATCACACGGTTTACGGTCACTCAAACCTGTCTCTTTTAATAAATCCAAAGTATACTTCCTTTGAGTCACCATAATTCCCTTCATGGATCGAGCTACTTCCATACCAAGAAAATATCTAAGCTGCCCCAAGTTTTTTACTTCAAATTCCTTCCCGAGCTGAGCTTGTAATTTCTCTATCTCCACTTGATCACTTCCAGTAATTATGATATCATCCACATACACTATTAGGACAACAATCTTACCTTCCCTATTCTTTTTAGTAAACAGGGTATGATCTGACTGGCCTTGGGAATACCCCTTACTTGTTACAAATTTGGTGAATCTGTCAAACCAGGCTCTCGGGGACTATTTTAGTCCATATAGGGACCTTCTAAGTTTGCACACCTTGTCTCCAAAGCTTTTCTCAAACCCAGGAGGTGGCTCCATGTACATTTCCTCTTCCAAATCACCATTCAAGAAGGCATTTTTTACATCTAGTTGTATTAGAGGCCAGTCTAAACATGCAACCATTGATAATAGGATCCTGACAGTATTCAACTTTGCCACTGGGGAGAATGTCTTATTGTAGTGCACCCCAAATGTTTGAGTATAACCTTTTGCTACCAATCGAGCTTTAAATCTTTGTATTGACCGATCTGCATTGTATTTAATGGTAAATATCCACCGGCATCCAACCAATTTCTTTCCTCTTGGTATATCTGTTTTCTCCCACGTGCCATTCTTTTCCAAGGCCTTTAACTCTTCCAAAACCGCCTCCTTCCACTCAGGAATAACCAAAGCATCATGTATATTGTTTGGAATTTTTGCACTGGTTAGTGTGGAAGTAAAGGCAGAAAAAGTTGGAGACAATTTTGCATTAGAGACAAAGTTGGAAATAGGGTATTGTGTGCATGACTTTTCCCTTTTCTCATTGCAATAGGAAGAAAAATATCACCAAGGAGATCATTTGAGTTACCTGATTGGGTGCTATTGATCTCAGTTTCGGATTGAGAGATATCAGGACTTAGATTTTGAGATGATAATTGGGTTGTATCAAAGATTACTTCCCTTGCTCCCCTACTATATACTGCACTGTGGAGTGTTTTCTATTTTTTAGCTTCCTTTTCAACATTGTCTTCTTCCTGATTCTCTGTTTCCTCCCCCTGACTAGTAATCTTCTCTACTGCTTATCCTTCTAGGTTCAATATCTTAGTTTTTTTTCCATTAGACCTCTCATCTTCCTTATTGAAATACTCCCCCTGAAGATGAGTGTGGCTATCATACGATCTACCCTCAAAAAATGTAACATCCATAGAGGTAATTTGAGATATTGGATCAAAACATCTATACCCCTTTTGGGTTTTAGAGTATCCAACAAAAATACATTTGATAGCTTTAGGATCTAGTTTGGATTTCTTGGGATCATGGTTATAAACAAACACAGTGCTGCCAAATATTTTCAG
>JANZLD010000004.1:46953654-46964838 GCA_026413575.1 Erythroxylum carthagenense | reverse complement strand
GTGAAAGTGTTATGTTAGTTAGATGGTGACTTAATATAACACTGTTGTTTCTTTAATGGTCGCACGCCCCATTCTTATTATGACACGTGAAATTTTAGAGAGAAGATGTAACTCGTGGCTTATGTGGCCGAGTAGGAGTTGTTGGCAGTTTGCAAAATAACAGCCACTTTATATAACTACCTTATCAGTTATTTGTCCTAACCGGGGGGGATTAAAAGGATGAAAAAAACAGATCATATGATGATAATTACGAAACAGAGAAAATGTGTTTTTTCTTCTTCTTCCATTCTCTCTCACGTGAAGCAATCATCAAAGGCTTAGAGTTTTGAGACGTGAATTAATCGGTGACTCTAGTAGCCTACCGAAATCTGAAGACTAGCCAGCAGCAAATCGATCCACACTTCCGCATTAAGGTTAGTCTTATAATCCGAAGACAACGGAACAAATATTTTAAGGCATGATTAATTGGCAAAAGTTTTGGATTGATGCTTCAACCCAATCCAATTATCATCATTACCTCAATCAATGATAAGAGAATTAGAGTACTGAAGAGGAAAAGTGTGGCGATTCGGTGCTTATCTTCCTTATCTCAAAAACAGCCAACACTTTCTACTTTATCGTAAGTCAGTGTTCCGTTCTACATGTACTGAGGCAAATCAAGATAGTGAAAATCATATGTTACCAGCAACAAGGAGAAGCTCGTATGCGCATAAAAATTTACTGAAATTTTCTACTTTTAATTGTAAACAAAAATGTTAATAAAGTAGTTCTACTTTTGTAACTTTTGATAGGGCATATATAAGAAAGTATGTGATTATTATTAGAAAGAAAATAAGAAAAATGATAGGTTCATGATCTGGTGATAGAAATAAAGAGGCAATTATTATTCCAAAATTATATTATCATGATTTTTTGAAACAAAGTTGATGTAAAATTAAAAATTATAATACAATATATTGAAAGACTATTTTTTTAATTTTAAAAATTTAGGAACTATTTTATAATTTTAAAATTACTCAAAACGATAACCAATATTGATCGTTTTATATTATACTAGAGCCAAATTTGGTACCGATACTCCTATGGTATTCATAAGATTGTTTTTGAAACAATGCCCCATCACAATTCTGTATTATATTCTACAAAAAAATATAAAAAGAAATTTTCATAGTTTTGGAGGTAGATTTGGGATTGGATACGAGTTAGAATGAAGTTGACGGACCACATTGTACTAAGTTCCTCAAGATTTGAGAGATTGTGAATCAGGAACTCGATTGAGTAATCATCTGATGTTAGATTAATTTAATAATCAAAAATGTCGTCCATATTACTTTATTTGATTCTAATATAAAGTGAACCCAAATAATCGTTGTTAGGCTTGTTAAAGAAAATCAGAGTCATTAGGGTTACTTAATGATGAAACCCTTCCCTTTTTCCTTCAATTTTAAGAAATGTTTACATATATCAAAATATATATGTTCTTGAACCATTGAAAAGAATGAAGAAAGAGAAGAAGGCAAGAGTGGATAAAGTTTTATGTAAAGAAGGGATTTGCTAATAAGAAGATATTACACGAGTATAGATCAAAGTAAGTATTTCTCTCTTTTCTTTATAACACTAATTTTAGGATTTGAAGGTGTTGAATTAATTATGTCATAAATGTTCTTAGGTGAATTTTATGCTTGTAATATTGCTTACATTGTTAAAGATTAAATGATTAATATTACTTTAACATTATAAAAGATTATTTATTGTTTCTGTTGTAATCTTGTTTCTCGATTTCTATGAATTATTGATTGGGCTTGAATTAATTGATTTAATTCAAGTTAGAGATTGTGACGATTATAAGGTTACTGCCTTGTATTGGAATAACTATTAAATTAGGTTTTCTGAGACTGATACAAACCAATTCTAAAGACTACAGTGAACTATGTTTTCATGTTTTTAGGACCTACCGTAACAAATTTACGTTGCATTAATTGTTTACTGTCTTTGAATGATTTCTGAAAGAGTAACAGGATTGGTGTTAAGTTCGTAGATACATTAATTATGGTTTGACTTGTTAACTTTTAAAAGGAATAAAAGTTGGAGAGAAGACTTTGCGTGAGTGTGTAAATAAAATGTTCAAAGAAAAGTTTTGTGGGACCCATGATCAAGTTTTGTTTTTTGTTTGCATTAGTTGTTTACTGCAAATTTTGGAAAACAAAAAGTGAAAGAAAAGTCAAGGTTTTTGTGGGATCATATATGAAAAACATGTTTTCTGTTTCTGGAAAGCAAAAGAATTCAAAGACAAGGTTTTGTAGGGCTCACCATAGACAGACTTTTGGTTGTATTGTTGTAAAGTAAAATGTTTAGGGGTTAAAATGTATGAAAAACGTGACTTCTTTGTTGCTAAGTCAAACGGCTAAATATGGTTGTTAACGTATAAAGTCAATTATGTTTTAGTGTCTTGTATAGTTCTGGACTTTATAACATCATCTTTCAACATTACGATTAAATTCCAAAATTCATTTATACTTACTAATTAAATGTTTATTGTATAGAAAGCTTGTTAGTCACCAAATTGATTTTGCTTGAAAAGATATTTAGACATTTAATTATGCATTATTTCAATTTGTCATATTATATGATGTTGATAAATGACATAATAGATGAACTAAACAATTGAGTTTATTAATTATAATGCTAGAAGATTACCCAAAGGTAGATCATTACTTATAATTAATTACATTAAAGAGACTTATCTACCCACTTGGTGAATATGTTTGTATATCCAAGGATAACATGCATACTAGCTTGAGTATGATTGATTTCCTATCAAAGTGTGTATATATATATATGTTAGCATCATCATGGATTAAGGATATGTGTTTAAGTATCACCCAAAGGTAGAACTAAATATATATATTAAAGTTTATTATTGTCTTAATCTATTAATTGTAAGTATTAATGTGTGAGTTTGTTTTTACGTTTGTAGTTTTTGGTAATTTATTAGCTATGGGCAATGGTTTGATCAAGTTCAATGGGCTAAATTATTCTGATTTGTCTTAGCAAATCTAATTTCAATTGATATTATAGATAAGGACCTGCCATTAGTTGCAGAGAAGCCTGCAACCATTACTAAGACCAGTACCCAAGTTGAAAGGACATATTTTGAGGCTTGGGAAAAGTCTAATAGGTTAAGTCTAAACTTGATGCAATTGAAAATGGCTAAAAATGTTAAGCCGTAAATGTCTCATACAAAAAATGCAAGCGAATTCATGATGAAAAATCAAAAAGTACTCACAATCAGACATAACTAACAAGTCTATTATAGGAAGCTTGATGAGCAAATTGATGATCAAGAAGTTTGAATAGTCACAACTTATCCATGATCATATAACAGGCATGTCAAATCTGATTACGAAGCTGAAATCAATGGGTATGAATTTGAGTGAATCCTTCCTAGTACTATTCATCATCAACTCACTTCCTCCTGAATTTGGTCAGTTCCAAGTAAATTACAACACTCTGAAGGGAAAATGGAACTTTCAAGAAAATGAAGGAACACTCTGTTCACTTCACAGTACACAAAGAAGCTAGCAGCAAAAAGGGAAAGCTAGGAAAGAAGAGCAAGAAGAAGGACAAATCCAAATCTATAAATAGTAGCGGTGTTTCTTATACAAGAAAGCTAGTCACCTCAAGAAAGATTGCCTTAAGAGAAAGACTTGGTTGGAAAAGAAAGGTAAGTACTATGTTTCAGTATATTTTGAATCAAATCTTATTGAGGTGCCCAAAAATACCTAAGGGTTAGATTCAGGTGTAACTACTCATGTGTCACATATTATGTAGGGATTACTTTCGATCCAAGCCATAAACAGAACTGAAGACAAGCAGGTGTGACTACTGCTTCAATCTTTCTCGGATCAACTTGTACCCCTTCTTTAGAAACCATATGTCCAAGGAATACTACCTCATGAAGCCAAAACTCACACTTGCTAAACTTAGCATAAAGCTCCTTCTCCCTCAGTGTCTACAACACTATCCTGAGATGCTCCTCATATTTCCCTTCACTCTTGGAATACACCAAAATGTCATCTATAAATACTATAACAAGCTGATCCAGATACTCCCTGAAGACCCTATTCATAAGTTCCATAAAAGAAGCTGGAGCATTGGTCAGTTTGAATGGCATAACTAGGAACTTGTAGTGCCCATATCGGGTCCTAAAGGCTATCTTGCTTACATCAGACTCCTTGATTTTGAGTTGATGATAGCCTGACCTGATATCAACCTTAAAAAAGAACCTTGCTCCTTGCAATTGTTCAAACAAATCATCAATTCGGAGCAGAGGGTACTTGTTTTTAATGGTCACCTTATTGAGTCTCCGGTAATCTATACACATCCGCATGTTCTATCCTTCTTCTTAACAAACAAAACTGACGCTCCCCAAGGTGACGAACTCAGTTTTATATACCCCTTCTCTAGCAGTCCCTCCAACTGTTCCTTAAGTTCCTTCAACTCGGCTGGAACCATTCTATAAGGTGGTATAGAGATGGGGCGGTTTCGGGAATTAAGTCGATGGTAAATTTGACTTCCCTCACCGATGGCAAATCAGGTAAATCTTTTGAAAACACGTCTAAAAATTCCCTCACAACTGGAAAATCCTCTAACTTCCTTTCATTCACTTCAGTGTCCACAACATATGCCAAGAAGGCTTTACATCCCTTTCCCATTATCCTATCAGTTAACAAGGCCGAAATAATCCTTGGTGATGGTGTTTTCCTGTCTCCTCTGAAAATCACTTTCTCACTGTTGCCCAGGTCAAATTCCACCTCCTTAAGGCTACAATCTAACTTTGCATGATAGTTTTCTATGGCATCCATTCCTAGTATGACATTTAGCCCCTTTAGATTTAGAGATAACAAGTCCACCGTCAGTTGAGTACCCTCGATGAAAAGCTCACAATCTCTATACACTTGACTTATAATCACATGCCTCCCTAGAGGAGTGCTAACAATTAAAGGACTACTCAAAGGCCTTAGATCAATATCATGCAATGTCATTCTCGCAGAAACAAATGAATGCGTGGAGTCAGAATCAATCAAAACATATACTTCATAATTAAATAACCGAGCCATACTCGTGACAACTTCAGGTGTGGCATAACTTGCTCTCTAGTCATAGCAAATACTCTAGCCTGTGTCTGACCCCTTGGCTTCCACGGAGGAATAGTTTTCTTTGTAGCTCTAGAATGGCCCATCTCTGTGACTAGTCTGGTTCCCACAATTTCTGCTCTCCTAAGGGCTTGCAACTGGGACTCCTCTTACCTTGTTACTTAGGGATGATCTCTGATCAAGTGTCCCTTCTCTCCGTATCAGAAACATGCTCCAATTAACTTAAAACACTCTCCCCTGTGGAGCTTCCCACAATGCTCACATGGGGGTTTATGTTCCTGCTCCTCTCCACCCTGCTATTACCTCTCGCAGTAGAGGCTTACACTGAAGCTACCCTTGGTTGTTTGTTCCTAGTAGGGGCACTACTCCCCACCTCACTCTATGTGTGGAAACTCTTCCTACCCCTCTCAGGCATTTGAGTACTCGCCCCTTTCTTGGAAAACTATTCCTTGTTCTTCCTCTTCCTGCTTACTTCATTTCTGATATTCTCCAGCTTCTCAGCCTGGAGTGCGGCATCTACTAATTGTTGGTAGTCATATAAATTGTGGATCAAAATTTCTCCTTGATCCCCAAATGATGACCCCCCTCAAACTTGCGGCACTTATCCTCTTCATTAGCAACAATGTTGGCTGTATACCGGACAGCTAAGTAAACTTCGGCTCATATTCAGTCACACTCATATCCTTCTGTATGAGATTTAGAAATTCTCTGGCCTTCTCCTGGATATAGACCCTCGAGAAGTATTTCCTCCTGAAGGCTTCTAGAAAGTCTCTCCATGATAACACTGGAGGCATATCCTGACTGTGGGGTACTCTCACCAATGCAGTACGTCTTCCTGTAGCAAGCTCATTGCATAATCTAAATTCTCCTCATCCGAGCACTTCATCTGAATCAGAACCCTCTCGGTCCTCTTCAACCAGGCTTTAGCCTCTTTAGAATTTGTAGTCCCATTGAAATCTATAGTTTCATACTTGCAGAGCTTATCATACTGGTCACTCCTCTCCACTGGAGCCTGCATCGAGACTTGTGACCCTTGACCCATGGCATAAGTGAAAGCCTGGGCAAAGGTCTGAAAGAACTGTGGGTCTATAGATGGCATAGGAGGAGGAGGCGGTGACACATGCTGCACATTAGGTGCCTCAAAATCAGGAGCAAAGTGTGTCCTAACATCTTGCGGGACATAGGATTCATTCATACTCGCTTGGCGAGAGTCAGATCGAGTCAGAGCTCCTCGAGTTCTCCTTCGAGGCGGCATTTATCACTCCTTGAATATAAGATCAGTGAAAACCTTTAGTTTATGTAAAACAATTTCAAATCATGTAAAACAATTTAAAATCCATGCACTTTGTTTACTTAAAAAAATAATGCATGTTCATTTCATGTCTTAGACTACCCACCAAAAGCCTAGGATACTCCTAAACTTGGTCGTTCTGATACCATAAGTGTTGGACACCCCGCCCTTGTGAGTCACGAGCCCGACATCCTAAGTGACATTTGGACACGTGTCCCGCAAGGGTGGCATGCTCCCACTAAGATAACTTACTTATTTCCGAACAGATGTTGACCTTAATCACTTTGCACCAGCCCTGGGACAATTAGCATAACTGTCATTAGGGTTATCGGGTTAAGATCCTTTTAGGAGGATTTCAAGTAAGGCTTTGAGACCTACAACTTTGAGGAAGACCTTGAGGTCAGATTCTATCTTCTAAAGGGGTCAGAAATGGAATAGAAGATAGGGAAAGACGAAAGACAGAAGAAGCAAAACACAGAAGAAGAGAAAAGGCAGAAGAAACAAAAAGGCAGAAGAAGCAAAAAAACAGAAGAAGCAAAACATAGAAGAAGCAAAAAGGTAGAAGAAGTAAAAAGACAGAAGAAGCGAAAAGATAAAAGAAGCAAAACACAAAAAAAAGGGAAAAGACAGAAGAAGCAAAAGACAGAAGATAGCAAAACACAAACAAAGCAAAACACAGAAGAAGATGATGTCATCACAAAAGAAACACAAAAGGAGATGACGTCATTACAGAAGAAGCAAAAGGTAGAAGAAGCAAAACACAGACAAAGTAAAACACAGAATAAGATGATGTCATCACAGAAGAAACACAGGAGGAGATGAGGTCATCGTAGAAAAAGCAAAAGGCAGAAGAAGTAAAAGGCAAAAAAAACAAAACACAGACGAAGCAAAACACAGAAGACGATGACATCATCACAGAAGAAACACAGAAGGAGATAACGTCAACATAGAAGAAGTAAAAGGCAGAAGAAGCAAAACATAAAAGAAGATGATATCATCACAGAAGAAACACAGAAGAAGATGACATCATTATAGAAGAAGCAAAAGACAAAAGAAGCAAAACACAGAAGAAGATGACGTCATCTCAGAAGAAACACAAAAGAAGATGACGTCATCACAGAAGAAGCAAAAGGCAGAAGAAGCAAAACACAGACAAAGCAAAACACAAAAGAAGATGATGTCATCACAGAAGAAAAACAGAAAGAGAAGTTGTCATCATAGAAGAAGCAAAAGGCAAAGGTACAACCTCTCTCTTGTACATCTTCCCTTATAAGGACCATGATTTTCTGCTCAGATGTCCAAAATCTTCATGTTAAATACAGTTGGAAAGATAAAAGAAAGACTTACCACTTACTAAAAGACACATTTGCCTAAATCAGCATAGATTAACCCAGATTTTTCCCCGAAGTCAGAAAACGAATTTTTTCTTTATCAAACTTGAAAATTTTCAACGTACAAACTTGAGAGGGTCATGAGTAAATATGCAAACATATTCCATTTGCATCAAAAGATAAAAGTTTTACAAAGATTTAGTGGGCATTTTAAGTTGCAAATACATTAATACATCAAAATCCCAAAATACAAAAGATACATGATTTGATCAAAATGTAACTAAAGCCTTGCTTTACAAACTTGCTTCAAATACAAAACAATCAAAACTAGGAGTGTTGCCTTGCCCCTTTGACCTACTTGATATCCTGCTCATCACCTGAATATGTGGGAGGAGATTGGAGGTGAGGTTAAAGCTCGTGGATAACAATCTTATAATCGGTAACAAGCAAAAAAACATTGAAATAATCATCTTCATTGCAAAAACTCACATTAATGCATAACATGGATACTTCACCATTGTCAACATATCATGAACACAAAAGCACATCAAATTGGTTCGGGTGGATCCAAAACGGAAAGTACTACTCATTTTCACATAACGGTCTTGCATAGTCGTGAACTTATGGGAGTCCATGAAGGAGCTCCATGCCACTAACAGGTAGGCGGGAGAAGCCTATTTATCAAAGTGCACTCGATTTAACTTAGGGGACCACCACAAACCCACATAACATGTATTGCATGACTTGTAAAACATATTGCCCAAAAAGGCATATTCCGGAAACTTGATTTTTTAAGCTTGATACCTTTTAAAAAAATCATCTTCACAATACACAAAATATAGCACAATTTCAAAGCACTCAAAGAACAATAAATGCACATTTAGAAGTAGTTGAAACTCATTTATTTCCACTTTTTGAAAGATACATTTATGTCCTATTACTTGATCATGAAAATGTAACCCATCTTGAATTTCTTGTTGGAAGTTGCTCAAATGTGTCTCTCCTTTTGCTCCCCTTATCCTTCTTGATTCCCTTAAATCTTCACCAACATAATGATTTTCTTGACTCTAATCGAAGCTCTATCCTTCCTCTTCCTTTTTCCCTTCTTGATCACTCTCAAAATCTCTCTTGAAAGTTGAGAAAAATCAAAACCTAGCTCAAACCTCTCTTTTCTCTCTAAACCCACGATACTCTCTCTACCTTCTTTCTTATTTTTGTGCTTTCTCTCTTCTCTCCCTCCTCACCAGCATTTTTGGCTTCTAAAATGCAAATCAACAAATTCCTCTTCCCATTTTGCCTCTCTTTCAAAGCTTCAAAGCCTTCTCACTTAAGTGATCTTCCCAAAATACCCCTTATGTAACTTATCACTTTAACTTTAATTCAATTCACCTATGTAACATAATCTCATTAACATTAACATGTCAATTAATTCCAACATACACTAATCTAGCAAGATCTCAAAATTAATCTAATCATGCTTATTTATCAAGAAAAAAAATTAGGGGTCAACAACTGGTTTATCAAGAATACGCAAGAAAAGTACTTTGAATTGTTAATTCATTGTTAGAGATAGCTTAGAACCATATAGACCTAGGAGGATTTGTTTGGGAAGCAAGAAGCCCCTTTAACATCTCTCCATCTATAAAAAATTCTCGATGTAAAAACACAAAGACAAATGACTGATCTTTGAATAGGAAAAATAGGGGATCTGCAAAGTACTAAATAAATTACTTTATTCGAAAAAAGCCTTGTGTGTCCTTTATATGGAAATTAGAGGGCAGGTATATATATATATATAATAGCTGTTAATTTTATTCAATTATCATTAATAATAACTAATTAATTGACATGTTAAATAACATATAATTAATTAATTAACTAGTAAATATTAATATTTAGTATATATGTTACTCATGACTTACTAATTAGTTAGAGTGACTATCTTTCATTCTATAATTTAAATATACTTAAATCATGGTTAATTAATTAATTTTGATACAATTACTAGTAATTAGAATATAATAATTTAATTGATTTATTAAAATATACTTCATTTATAAATTAATTATTAAGTTTATTCAATTATTATCAATTATAATTAATATATAATAAATTAATTAATGTATTAAAATATAATCAATTGATTAATTAGTACATATTTAGTTTCTATATTTTTGAATTATTGATTATTATTAATATTATATAGTAATATTCGGTATATATTTATACACCTATATTATTTTATAACACTTTTTAATTAAAACATTAATTAATTTATTATAATATTATTAATTAGCTGATTAATTACTACATAATTAATTGACTAATTAATTATAATATATTTAACACATTTAAAATGAAATTAATTAATTGAAAAATAATTAATTAAATAACTAATTAATTAATTTTAATGTTATCGATGATGATTAAAATATAATAAATTAATTAATTTATTAAAATATGATTTATTTTTAAATTAATTATTTATTATTAATTTTTATTCAATTATAATTACAAATAATTAATTGATTATTAATTAATTAAGACGCCTGTGACTTAATAGTCACAGGAGTTACTCCATGTGTATGTTAAATAATTTTTAATGCTTAAGATATATCATTTTTAGAAATAGTTAAAGGAATATTACAAGAATATTATCAAGCTTCGACATAAGTTGCAAATTAAAAATCACGCTTTATTATAAAATATAATTAATTGATTAATTAATTATTAATTATTAACAATTAATTATTACTTATATTTTTTGTAATACTGATTAATAAATAGGCATCTTCTTATTAATTCTTTCATAATATAAATTTATTTTTAATTTAGTTATAATTGTGTTATTATTCATAAATGATTATTATCAATTGCCTGTGATTTGTGATCTTACAATTTTTCATCCATTGTTAACTATTATTACTTATTATTGTTACCATATTAGGTGCAAAGCTTTGACTACTAGTAGGTTGTGTAATTTGCCCAGATATCTATCTGATTGATCGTGAGGAGGTCGTGAATGGGGATGATGTTGTAAACGTCTGGTAATGGTGACGGAGGTGGCGCGTGGCAGACGTTGCGGTCGCGTGTGTACGCAGCTCGCTGTCTCAAACTCATCTGGGCAAATCTGTAACGGAACTAAGGGACAGTTGAGTTTAGTCTTAAAAGGCTTCTGGCTTTGTGTTTGACTTCATCTTCACTACCGAGACAGTTAAAAAAGAGAAAATGACGTAATGCGGCTATGGAGTTTGGAATGGGTTTAAGAACGCCGCCAGGAGGTAGCAGTTCCTAGTGTTGATCCTCGCGAGCTGGTGCAACCTCGGCAGGAGGTAGCAGTTCCTAGAGGCCATAGGGACGCAGTTCTGCAAACGAGACCGTGGACATCAGGTAGAGTGTTCTTCTT
>JANZLD010000004.1:46926054-46945761 GCA_026413575.1 Erythroxylum carthagenense | reverse complement strand
ATGTTATCTGATCTGATTTATTGACTTTTAGGAGTCAATAATATCTTAGGAAATATTCAGCTGAATATTTCCCAACAGAGTTATTCATGGCCTAGCTTTCATAAAATTTGGCCAATCCTACAGGAACAGATTTCTTTGCCAAACTAACAAATATACTGTTCTCATTTATGTACTCCTACAGATGCCTTGTGGGTTCTGACATCAGTTTATTTGTTGAAGGATATTAGATGCATATAGAACTGGGCGAGGCCGTATTGTAGTCAGAGGCAAAACAGATATTGAATTACTTGATGCCAAAACAAAGAGAACTGCAGTCATCATAAAAGAGGTGGCTATCTTGTATTTAAGGTTCTTCCAACTTTTGCTGTTCATCTCTATCTTGTTACATGAAATTTAACTCATCTTTTCTGAGCAGATTCCTTATCAAACTAACAAAGCAGCTCTTGTGGAAAAGATTGCTGAACTTGTAGAGAGTAAGGTATTGTCAGATTGGCCTTAATACTTAAAGATTTGCCTTCTCCAATGTGTCCGACTAGGTGTAGATTTTATATTACTTGGAGCTGGCTACAAAGTTCCTCTCCCCAATTTTTTTTTTTCACCTCGTGTTTTTTGGGTGGAGAATTGTAGCGTCTGGGTCTTTTGTAGCTTGTTTTATGCATTGTTGTTCCTGATTTTGTACCAAATGTTATGTAAAACTTTTTCTAAATTAATCGGCCTTGTTATTTTGGATAGTAGAAAACCAAGAATAAGGAGAAGAAAAATATTAATTATGAAGGGGGGACGGGGGAGAGCAAGGAAGAGGTGAAAAATTAAGAAAATAAAATGCTCTTCCACTGATGTTTTTAAGAAATAAGAGTTGTAAAATTGGGTAGTTCAAGTATTCTGCAGGCCTATAGCAAAACAGGCGAAGAAAAGGTAGTAAACAAGAAGGTAATATCATTGATTGAATTCCAGCAAGATGATAGAAGTTCATCAAAACTGGATTTCCTTCTTGTGAAGTTGAGCCAGTAATATGCTACCCTACACTTTGGGAGCTATTTTTCCACAAATGATATCTATAGCAATCCCTTGAAAGTTTCCTATGCAAGTGTTTTTTGTTAATTTTCTGTTTAGCTATCTTCCAGCTGGAGGCTGATTTTCAATTCACATTACTGCTAGTTGCGCCAACCTTTAGATTTTACTTGTTCTATATACCAATATTTATTAACTGCTAGTTGTTCCAACCTTTAGGTTTTACTTGTTCTATATACCAATATTTATTAACATTTTTCCCTTACATATTTTTCCTACTAGATTTTAGATGGAATTAGTGATATTCGTGATGAAAGTGATCGAACTGGAATGCGGATAGTCATTGAGGTATATATATTTGAAGTTTATGACAAAATTTCACAGCCCATATACTACTATCAAATCCTTTGAATGATGAATTTTGTTCTGGGTCACAGCTGAAGCGGGGAGTGGACCCTTCATTTGTTTTAAATAGTCTTTTTCGACTTACGCCTTTGCAGTCCAGTTTTAGTTGCAACATGGTGGGGTAAGTAGTTTCTTGTGACAGACACGTTATGATATGTTGTTAAACATTTGCTCATTTTGTATCATTTTGCATATATGTAAATTTCATTTTGTACACCATGTAGTTTGTACTCGTACACTTTGTTTCTTACTTGTAATTATGACAGTATTCTTGATGGGCAACCAAAACTGATGGGTCTGAAGGAATTGCTTCAGGTGACCACTTCTAAATCATTATACATGATTTACTTTGAAGCAGATCAGCCCTTGTTGTCTATGTCGTTGTTGTCATAATTTTCAACTTGTACTCATTTGATTGTTAAACATTGTAAAAGAAATAATTATTTGGACTATACCAAAATTTCTCTATGTTCTCATTCTCTTTTGTTTTCTTTTCCAGGCATTCTTAGATTTTAGACGTTCTGTTGTTGAGCGGCGTGCCAGGTATAAGCTTTCCCAAGCTCAAGAGAGAAGGCATATTGTCGATGTACGTTAAAATGATTGTTTAATTTCATTATCATTTTGTAGAGGTCCTTGGTGGATCCTTGACTGTAAAAAATCTCTCTGTGTTTCTCTCTCTCTACCCGTAAACCTCTTTTTTTGTTTGCCCGGGTGCATGTGAGGACATTGTTCTTGTTGTACAACTTTGTACTTAACAAAATATTATGGCTCTAGCTATAGCTGCAGATTGTGATAGTTTTATGTGCCTATTGTGGCATAACTGATTTACCAAATTTGTGTCATCGTTATCTACCATGGGGCTTAGTTGACTTTGCATTCATAAGATTGAATTCCATCCAAGTAAAGCTGCATTTTATTTATTTCTGATGGTTGCCTATACTTATAGGGTATTGTGGTGGGTCTTGACAACTTGGATGGAGTGATTCGGATCATTAGGAAAGCTTCAAGCAATGCAGCTGCATCTAGTGCTCTGAGGAATGGTAACTTCAAGTTCCTTTTATGTTTTCTGTTGTGTTAGATTTAGGATTTGTTGAAGTTCACAAAAGTATTTATTGTTGGCAAGCTTCGTATTTAGATGCTACATGCAAGTTCATTTTTCTTTGCTCTATTTACCATTCAATGTCTTGGTATTTTGAAATCATTTTGTTATTAGTTTTGTTTGTCCTTTTTATCTTTACCCCTGAAGTGTTGGGTTTAACTAAGCGAAGCAATTTACCTTTCCATCTCCTGTCTGTGAATATGATAAAAAATGCTGTATTAAGGGGCAGAAATTGGGGAGGCACTAGCTCATCTAATGAGCAGGTATCCAGAATTAAAAATGAACCAAAAATTTAATTCAGTACTTGTCATACCTTTTTCTTTAAATTTTGGTGCAACGTTACCTGCAGAATGGGAATGTGAGTCTAAAATAGGAAAATACCTCATTAATTTCGTATTTTGCTTGGTGCTAAGCTCTGGCGTTAGATGCTGGTTGGATTGCCTAGTTTAGTGCTTTATTTTATTGAGAATTTAAGACTTTATTGTATTTTTTGTTGTTATGATCCTTGTTTGTATTTTTCGCTACTTACTTTTGTTAATTAGGATATCTCATCTTATTTTTGGTTCTTAATTGTGCTCGTTTAGCATACCCAGAATAGGTTTTCATATTTTTCATGTGTCATAATTATCTGATTATCTCATTAATGTATGACATCAATGATTTTAGTGGAATATTGCATCAAATATTAGAATATGAGATCCGTGCTCAAATATCTCTTGTAAGGTGGAAAATGGTTGTATCCTTGCTTTATTTGGTCAGAAACCTGCAATTAGGTTTTCTTTTTCTTCTTTTCCTCTAGTCTTGTTCTCCTTTCTGTGCTTCCATAACAGTGGGAGCCTCGGTTAAACCATGCTCAGCAATATGAATTAGATCATGTTTGTAGACAGTCAAGTGCTTCCAATAGAAAGAGGTTCAGGACACGGTTAACAGATTGGGTCATTGCTTCTAAAATTTCAATAGTCATTGCTTCTAAAATTTCAATCATACATCTTGAATGAGTCTACATGGAAAACAAAAAATCTTTAGTCTCTGTCTATGCATATCTAGCCTATGTAATTGTCCAGATTGAATTAATTGAAAGTGATATTTAGTAGTCTGTTCACGAATTAGACAGAAGCCAGAAACATGCTTGTTATTGTCATTTGCTTGGTAAATTTGGTCCATTATGCGAAGAGTTTTTGGATCCTTAATGCAGAGTTCAACCTTTCTGACAAACAAGCTGAAGCTATATTGGATATAAGCTTGAGAAGACTTACCCTTCTTGAGGTTCATTTATCCTACTTTTGTTATTACCATAATTTGATTTACATTTTCCTCACGAAATTTCTCAAGTTATGATGCCTTCAAAATTATATTTATCCAAGGGATATTTGCTTCTTGGCAGAGAAAGAAGTTTATTGATGAAGGTAAATCATTGATGGAGCAAATATCAAAGCTAGAAGTGTTATTGTCAACGAGGGAAAACATACTAAAGGTAACAGATAACTAATGGGATTGCTTGGACAATTTCTTGTTGGCATGTTTGTTGTATTTATTTTATTTTATCTTACGAGCTTCTCTACATATGAAGAGTTTGTTATGCTAGTTGCTCCAACTATCAGCTACAAGTGAACTACAACTGTTGACCTTTCTAGAAATTCTATGCCTACATTTCTTCTTTCATTGTGGCTTCTTATAAGGTTTTACTTGTCATAACTTGTATCTCACTGGCATTTTGGAGTTTAGGGCTTAATGGCATGTTTATTTACTTTACTAGCCTTTTGTGCTCGTTGATGGTCTTCACCTATTGTTTTAAGCTTTTGGGTTGAATGGTTTCTTTGACATTGTATTAGAGCCTTGTGTGACCAGTATGTCTCAAGTACAAGGTGCGCTGACCTCATTGATTTCTTGACATGGAGTCAGAGCCTTGTGTGACAAAGAGGTGTCAAGTTGCTCTGCTCTCATTTCTAGTAGTTTTATGGTATATTGTGTTTTAGGTTAAGCTTTCGGGTTGGCTTGCTTCTTGATGACAAGAATAAATGTATGCTGAAGTGGAGATACGGCAGTTCCTGTAAAATTTCTGTTTTTTCTTGATGGGTTTTAGTATTAGAATAAATGTTGGATGGTTCCACTATTAAGATGTACCCATGAGAATTCAATAGCATATTGAGAATGAGATCTTGGCCGATGGTAATTGGATTTCATATTTAACAATGAATTTCTTTAATTTATTCCTGTATTTACGCAATAACTACTCACTGTTCTTTATTTCACCATCAATTGATCAGCTAAGCCTGGTTCTTACTATATCAGATTTTGGTTATCCAATGTTATCCTCCCCTCTTTCTACTGCAGAAAATATTGTTTTCCATTTCACACCTCTCACATTTATTTGAATAAGTGGTATGATTTTTTGTCTTGAATGTTATGCTTATTAGTCACCTTGTTTGAGAGAAAACTGCAATACCTAAGGAGTTTATATGAAATTAATTTGCTTTTGTTGTTACTGATCTGTGATTCATTGAGCATATTTTGCCTTCAGTTGATAGAACAAGAAGCAGCTGAGCTCAAAAGTAAATTTCCCAGTTCAAGGCTTTCATCGTTGGAAGACTCTGATGGTGGTCAACTTGAAGATATCGATGTTATTCCAAATGATGAAATGCTGTTGGTATGTGATCTACTTTCTCTCTGCAAGAATGTGAAAAAAATGACATTTTTCAACCAATTGTTAGATTGAACAATTGCTGTGTAATTTCAGGCACTTAGTGAGAAGGGGTATGTTAAGAGGATGACGCCCAACACCTTTAATCTTCAAAACCGTGGAACAATTGGTAAATCTGTTGGGAAGTTGAGGGTCAATGATGCAATGTCTGAATTTATTGTCTGTCGTGCACATGACCATGTGCTTTATTTCAGGTAATTGTCCTGTCTTGTGTTTCCTTGTACTATATTCTCTGCAAGCCTTGAAGAAAATTGTGGTTAGTTGCTATGCTAGAGAAGATTTGTGCAGTTAAGGAAGATTGAAGGCCTTTTACATTAAAACTTTCATTTAATTTTTCTGATTCCTTTTGGGAAAAGGTGTATATGATAAATCTTTGCATATCATAGTATAGCTACTTACACATATGCTTTTACATGAAATGTCTACTCTTGAAATTAAATTTTCGACTAAGATGAAAAATGGATAAGAAATGGGGGAGATGCAGCTAGAGATAACAGAAGAGAACACAAAAAGGACTATGAATGACAGAAGAAACTAGCTTTTTATAGTTTAGTATTAGGAAGGAATACTGGTTTTTGATCATAAATGGGACTAAAATTAGAGATCAGAATGTTGAACTAGACCATATATGGGACTAAATTAGAGATCACAATCTTGAACTATCTCCAATTAATTGCTATTAGAATGGGAAAATAATTCTGTTGTAACTGTGTCAATTGTGGTTGATTCTGTTGTAAATGTGTCAGTTGTGGTTGATATTTATGTGTTTGAATTGGAGATGGATCCTTTATTTATATTATGAGGTTTTTTCTATGGGCCTCTCGTTTGAAGCAGTTTCCTGCTTTTAATGCTATGATATGACCACAGATGTTGGACTTGGAGGAGGAAAGTTAGTAGTTGAGCAATCTTAGGGCTATTGTTGATGAACTTCTCATAAAAGTGGACTTTAAGGCTTGAAAGCTATGGCTTTAATCTAAATAAGTTTAAATTAGTTATCCTACTCAAAACTGTAACATAGTACTAGCAATGTATCACAAAACTGAGTCTTGAAAATATGTTTTTATGTATATCAAGAAGATTGTACAATATTTACATACAATTTTGAGGAAATTATAATCCCTAGATTTAAGGGATGATAATATGGTAAATCTACATTCATATCGAACAGAATTAACACTCCCCCTCAAGTTGGAGCATATATATTAGATGCGTCTAGTTTGTTACATATATATATATTATCCTAGGACCTTGTAAAGACTTAGTCAACATGTCTGCTAGTTGATCCCTAGAGTTCACATAAGAAGTCTTAATGATGCCTAAGGATTTTCTCTCTGATGAAGTGACAATCATATTCTGTATGCTTGGTCCTCTCATGAAAGATTGGATTTGATGAGAGATACATAGCTGATTGATTATCATAAGCAAGTTCCATAGGACCAATCTCACAAAATTGCAACTCCTTGAGCAAGTGCTTTAACCACAAAAGTGCTCAAGTAGCATTAGACCTTGCAACTAACAAATTTGTGTAATTGGCTAAATGACCTCTTCATGAGGATTCTTTCCATTAAATAGGAGTTGCTGTACAATCTATTTTTGGTAAGAAAATATACACAGCTAATACACTATTACTTTCCATTAAATAGGAATTGTTGTACAATCTATTTTTGGTAAGAAAATACACACAGCTAATACACTAATTACTATTATTCTAATATAGGTAAGAATATATGTATACAACTAATACACTAATTATGGTAATCACATAAGTTTGACCCATAATTTCTGTCACTGATAGCAACAACAGTTTGCTTCTTGCTCTTCCTCAAAATTAGGTTTCCTCTAATGAGAACACAATAACCAGAAGTGGACCTCCTATCACTAACATCACCTGCCCAATCTGCATTAGCATATCCAGTGATTTTTGTATGACCCCTATCCACATAAACAAGCCTCTTACTAGGTGATCCTTTGATGTACCTTAGGATCCAAACGACCGCGTTCCAATGATTCTCATATGGTGAGTTAAGAAATTGGCTTATAACACTTAACATGAAAAGCAATGTCAGGTTTAGTCATAGTGAGATAGTTCAACTTTCCCACTAACCTTCTATACTGGCCTGGATCCGAATAGGGCTCCCCTTGATTAGGTAGCAGCTTCACATTTAGGTCCATAGGTGTGTCAACAGGTTTACAATCAAGCATTCCATTTGCTTCCAGAATATCAAGAGCATACTTCCTTTGAGAGATAGCAATACTTGTCTTTGATTGGGCCACTTCAATCCTATGAAAGTATCGTAACTGACCAAGGTCTTTAGTTTGAAAATGCTTGAACAAATAATGCTTCAATTCCTTAATGCCTTGTTGATCATCACCTGTAATGACAATATCCTCCACATACACCACGAGATAAATAAGGTAACCGTTGATGAGCATTTAAAAAATACAAAATGATCTGCCTCGCAATGAGTCATACCAAATTTATTGGATGACTTTGCTAAACTTCCCAGACCATACTCGAGGTGATAGTTTAATCCATATAAGGATTTCTTTAACTTGCAGACTTGACCTAACTCCCCCTGAGCAACAAACCCAAGTGGTTGCTCCATATAAATCACCTCCTCCAAATCACCATGTAAGAAGGCATTCTTAATATCAAGTTGATATAAGGGCCAATGTTTGATGGTAGCCATAGATAAGAACAAACGAACTAATGCCATCTTAGCAACAGGAGAGAAGGTATCATCATAATCCAAACCATAGATCTGAGTGTATCCTTTTGTGACTAGGCGGGCTTTCAATTGGTCGACCTATCCATTAGGACCAACTTATAACAGTAAAAACCCATCGACATTTGACTGTAGATTTGCCAGGTGGAAGTGAAACAAGTGTCCATGTATGATTGGACACCAAGGCTATCATCTTATCAATCATAGCCTGTCTCCATTCAAGATGGGATAGTGCTTCCTGAACATTCTTAGGAATGGTAATAGATGATAAAGTAGAAACAAAGGCATAGTGTGAAGGAGATAATTAGTGGTAACTCAGAAAGTGATAAATGGGATGAGGATCATTGGAAGTATCAGGTAGGGCCACAATAGGAGAAGAGATTGGGGCTGGAATTGAATCATGAGTATCAACTGAAAGAGGAAGCTCTAATGTGTCTGGTCGTCGTCGCTCATAAGTAATACCAAATCGACGTTAGGAAGGATCAGCCTGTAACTGCGGATCCGAAGATGAGTCAAGAAGAGGCACTTGTAATACCTGTGAAGTGTTAGATGCAGTTGATGATGCGAAGAATGGTGTATCCTCAAAGAAGGTAACATCTACAGTCATATATAAACGGTTTGTAGTGGGGGAATAACACCGATATCCTTTTTGAACCTGAGAATACCCAAGAAAGATGCATTTAATAGTGCGAGCAGACAACTTGTCAAATCCAGGAGATAGATTGTGAACAAAGCAGGTAGAACCAAACACACATGGGGGGGACAACATAAAGAGGATCCCTAGGAAACAAGATATCATGAGGAACCTTATTACCCAAAATAGCAGATGGCATGCGGTTGATTAAGTAACATGCGGTAAGTACTGCATCACCCCAAAATTTTAAAGGCACTTTAGCATTTGTTAAGAGTGCAAGCTGTATCAATAAAATGACGATGTTTACCTTCAACGACTCCATTTTGTTGAGGTGTATAAGAACAACTGGACTGATGTGTGATGCCATGAGATGCCAGGAATGACGTGGATGACGTAGAAAAGTATTCTTTGGCATTATCACTGTGCAAAACCCTAATTGTCTTTCCAAATTGGTTCTTGATTTCTGAACAAAAAGTCTTGAAGGCATCAAATAACTCAAAATTATCTTTCATTAAAAATAACCAAGTACATCTTGAAAATTCATCAATGAAGGTAACATAATACCTATATCCTAAAACATACGTAACACGACTAGGACTCCAAACATCATAATTAACGAGATCAAAAGGAGACATAGTATGATTACTGACACTACTTGGAAAGGATACCCTAACATGTTTTCCAAGTTGACGTGACTCACTTCAAGGATTTCAAACAAGAAAGCTTGGGGGACCATTTGCTTTAATTTTTCTAGACTTGGATGACCTAGATGACGATGAAGAAGATTAGGAGACTTTGAAACAACACATATGGTAGATGAATGAGGTTGTAGGTAGTAGAGACCTCGTGATTCAGATCCAATTCCAATCGTTTGTCTTGTACTCCGATCCTATATAAGAAGGGAATTAGAATTGAAGGTCATGGAACAATTTAGAGTGCGAGTAAGTTGACAGATAGAGATTAAATTGAAGGGACAGCCAGGTACAAATAAAACGAAATTTAAAGGTAAAGTTGGAATAGGTGAAACTTGTCCAATGCCAATGGCTTGTTTCTTAGATCCATCAGCAAGAGTAACATTGTGGGGTGTTTTAGGTAGTGAAAATTTAGTGAAAAGAGGGGGATTAAGCCAAGTGATCAGAAGCACTAATATCCATGATCCAATAGAATGGGAGAGGCAAATGATAGAATTACTCATATGCGATACAGTGGCCAAAGAAGAGGCCTATTGAGTTGCCTTAAATTGAAGGAATTCCTTATATTAATTGGTGGAAAGACGATGATCTTCCTCAGATTCAAATCTTTTATTCAACATTTACCAGAGACTGAGCGACATTGACTATTTTGTTTGGAAATCCATGTAAGGAGTAACAACGATCCTGAGTGTGTCCATCTTGGTCACAATAGGAACAATGGAAGTTGCATCTACCACCTTTGCTTTGACCACCACCTTGACTTCCTCGGCTAGATGAATTAGAGACCAAAACAGAAGACTTGGAAGCTGCTTGAGAATCAATTTCTGGCAAGGGAACTCGAATTAATCAATCAATGAGTTCCTCCACTGTAGGAATATTAGGATTTGTCAGGGTTTGATTCCGAATGGATCATAGTCTTTATGAGGTCCGTGGAGACTAAACACCATAAGCATATTATCTAGCTTTGTTGACATCTTTTGTGCATCATCACTCATCATCATTGGTTTAATTTCATCACAAAGAGACTGCGACTTGTTCAAATAAGAAGGCAAGTTAGTGTCTGTCATTTGAAGTAATGATAAACTACGAGCCATCTCATAAAGCCTTTGTATGCCATTAGCATAGATAGTTTCTGCCTTCTTCCAAATATCATAACATGTTTTGTAAGGGCGGAAGTGGACCATCAATCGAGTCTCAATGGATTGCCATAACAAGGATACAAGTTGATACTCAGCCTTTCCCACTCTTCGTTCTCTGATGCAGCAATGTCAGAGACCATCTTAGAGAGGTGATCAAATAATCCTTGGCCCAAAAACCAAATTTCTACAGCATTACGCGAATGTAAATAATTCTTTCCATTTAGCTTCTCCAAGGTAATGGTAGGAGACCCGGAAAAGACAAAGGAGACCAAATTCTTCTTTTGAAGCTTACCTTTGGCAGATTCAGCCATGGAGAAGACAGAGAAACAAGAAAAGCAACAGTGAAGTTGGAAGAAAACACGTGAACAGTACACAACGGAGAAATAACTGAAGGGCCGACGTCACAACAGTGAGTCCTAGAACCAAAAAGGGTCAAAATAGAAAGAGGAGGTGTCAACGAGCACAACGGTGACAGCAGCGTTGTCGGCAGCGACCTGGAAGGCAGCTCGTGGCTCTCACGCACTGGAGATGCAGAGACAAAGTAGCGGTACGTGGGGAGGCGTTTGACGGGGTGCTTTAGTGGCTGGCTGATTGGCACTCTCTGATCCTAATGGTGGTGTTGCTTTGGACACCGGAAGACCAGAGCAAGATGAGTCAGCGCTCACAGCAGCGGCTGAAACCCTAAACTACCGTAACAAGAACCTTAAATGGCTTTGATACCAAATTGAGTATAAAAAATATGTTTTTTATATTTTATCCAGAGCATTTTACAATATTTATATACAATTTTGAGGAAATTATAATTCCTAGATTTAAGGGATTATAATATGGTAAATCTGCATTCATATCAAACAGAATCAACACGCAGCAAATTGAGAAATGATTTCTTTTGCATCTTTTCGGTGCTCAATAGTTTTTTACTAACTTAAATAGTGTTTTTTTTGGTTCCACTTTATTTCCATAAAGAGGCCTTTATAGATCCATTTTTTGAGTGGACATGCAGTTTCCTGTTTTGGGCTTTGAATCTTTTTCCTGCTTCCTGTTACATCAAAACATGGGTTACCATTATCACATTTGATTTTTTTCTCTGGTATAACTTATGATGTATCATTTACTGGTTATATGAAAAGTTTCACATTGATGACCATTCCTTGTACTTCTTAATTGTTTGTCAAGCTTTTTAGTTCTATCAGATCTGATTAATTCCTTGTACAGTGATCGAGGAATTGTTTATTCAGCTCGTTCTTACAAAATTCCTGAATGCACAAGGAATGCAGCTGGGACACCGCTGGTCCAGGTACATGTTCTTCCTCCTGTATGTTTTACATGCAACTTGCTCTTTTCTCATTTGTATTTTTTTTCATGTTGGGGTCAGATCCTATCTCTATCCGAGGGTGAGAGAATAACTTCCATTATTCCTGTGAGTGAGTTTTCTGGAGAGCAGTTCCTACTAATGCTTACCGTCAATGGCTACATCAAGAAAGTATCTTTGAGTGTTTTCTCGGCCATACGTTCAACAGGGATCATAGCAATACAATTGGTCTGTCCTTGACTACTGAACTCTTTTAGTATAACCATTTCCTCAGTAAAGCTTATTCTTATAACTGGCCAGGTTCCTGGAGATGAGCTAAAATGGGTTCGCTGTTGCTCAAACGATGATCTTGTGGCCATGGCTTCTCAAAATGGAATGGTCATCTTGAGCTCGTGCGAGAATGTGAGTTGCTGTATCAATGGTCATACTGCTCTTCATGCAAAAACGTGAAAATTCTAGATGAGTTTATTTTTGTTACAATCCTTTTTTCTTTTCTTATTCTTTTGTCCAACAGTTTTGAGTAAAGAAGCTGAATGCAAAAAATGCAAAACTTGATTGAGTCTTAAACTATGAAGTAAAATATTTAGGTACTTCCTATAGAACTATTCTGATATAATTGACTCCTTAAAATACTTTTTATCTCCCAAGTATTCTGGCCTTTTTATTCTTACTGTGTCACTTGCAATACAGGGACATATGTGAAATTTTGTCACTTTGACATTATGTGGCATGCTGCTGTACCTAAGTTTCTTTGTCAATGCGACATTTCTAGCAACTTTTGCCTCTCTAACTAATGTAATTGAGATTTTGTATAACTGAATGCTAAACAAGTTTTTATTATATGGATGACAATTCATTCAAGTGATTTTACTTGTATCACTTCTAATTCATTTAAAATTAAAACTTATGCTCATTGAGTTATTCTGCAAACATTTTATTGTTTTCACTTTCTTCTAATTTCAATTTCACCATATATTTCAACAAGTTCTTTTCTGTGTGGGTATTGCACAGTTACACTGCTATTCTTTACGTTACCCTTAACTGGTATCTTTTAATTTTTCACTTCTGTGACCATAGATTCGAGCTCTCGGTCGAAATACCAGGGGTAAGGTGGCGATGAGGTTAAAGAAAGGTGACAAGATGGCTAGCATGGACATCATACCATCTTCCATGAGGAAAAACTTAGAAAAGACTTCAGAAGATTCTGAGAGCAAGTAAATTAAGTCTTTCTCTGATTCTATGTTATGCATCATCTTGTCAGCATCACGAGCTAAGTCATTCTGTGATTCTATGTTATGCATCATCTTGTCAGATCATGAGCTACTTGGTTGAGAAATTATTCTGGAGACTACCTGTGAAGAAACATCAGAACTCATGTTTTTGTATTCTGCCACTACTTGTATCATATGCTAATTTTACTTTTGAATGGTGTGCATGTGTATGAGTTTGCAGCTGCTTATTTGCTATGTTAGATTAACTGGTTAATTTAAAACAAATGAATTGGGCCAAATCGGGTAATTTTCATCAAGTACCAGATAATTTCTATTCAACCATAAGGAAATCCTACCTTTATTGTCTTCGTTGAATGAACTGCAAGATGCCAGATTAGTGGCGTTTCTACTTGCTTGAAAAGTTTGGGTCTTATACGTGCATTTTAGAGCTCTTTAGCTAAGAGACAAGATAATGCAGTTGCCCTTGCTGTGATATATAGTCATGGTATTTTCTCTAACTAGAAATTGTGAATGCGCGTGAAGCTAAGGAACTTGTAAATCTTTCAAGATGTACCACAAAAAGTCCACACTAACTTTTAAGTATTCTGTTCATTTCTACAGTGCTCTGATTTCTCATGTTCACTTCTATTCCTGCCATCCTGCCACATATTGAAAGATATTAAATGTGAATTGTTGGTATGAAATGTTGAAAGGTCCTGCTAGATTGATGTCTATTTTGCGCTCAACTTTTTCCTTTAAGAATTTGCAACTTAATGAAGGAAACAGCTGCACAATAAACTTGGAATTTTTTGTAAGACATTTAAATATTGCTTTCACTTTGTTATTTCAACCCAGTGATAAGGGCACTGGACCGTGGCTATTGTTTGTGTCTGAGAGTGGCTTTGGAAAGCGAGTTCCACTCAGTAGCTTTCGGCTTTCAACTTTAAATAGAGTTGGCTTAATTGGCTATAAGGTATCCTGATTGCTATTTCTCTCTCTGGCACCATATTTTGAGCTTGAATTATCTGTTTTTTTTTTCTGCGGTACACCTCTAGCCTTCTGCAGTTTGACATTTGTCTTCTGTATTTCAGTTTGCCATGGAGGATCGCTTGGCAGCAGTCTTTGTAGTTGGCTTTTCATTGGCAGGTAATCTGACGTGGTTAATGTGTTGGAGGAGGTGCTTGTATGAGCCTACACATTTTTCATCAATTTTATGCATCAAGTATTAGCCACAGCTCAAATTTGCATGACCTTTTTGATAATCTCGTCCTTACTCTTTTTTTTTTTTTCCAGAAAATGGTGAAATTGATGAGCAAGTGGTTTTAGTTAGCCAAAGTGGTACTGTAAACAGAATTAAAGTTCGGGATATTTCAATACAGTCCCGCTTTGCAAGGTACTTGTTTAAGTGCTTTAATCCTTTTATCTAACGATGTTTACGCATACATACATGCACACACCTTAAGGTAAGCTTTGGAATTCATGTTCCTGTATTTCATTAATCTTAGTAAAAGTTATTGGAAAGAGAGTAACACTAACCTAAACCGTATTCAGTCTCAAGTAGAATGGATTTTTTGTTTCGGTTTAGAATGTCGTATCTTCAACTTTTTTGTGTCAGGGGAGTTATTCTAATGAGGTTGGAACACGCTGGAAAGATTCAGTCAGCCTCGCTGATTTCATCCGCAGAATCTGAGACAGATGAACTGATTCACAATGCAGAACCAGAAGCTGAAGCCCCTGCAACGCTTTCCAATGCATTGTAACATATGTATATCTGGTGTACAAAAGTGACACTGTTGATGGTCATTCTAGTGAAAACTTGAACAATTTAAGCTGATACGAGTAACAATGTTTTGGGACATTGATCTCAAGCATTTGGAAAGCATAAGAAAAATCCTTTCAACAGTTTTGAAACTAAACTCTGTGAGCATTAAGCAGTCCCCCGTGAATTGGAATTTGTTTTAATGATTTCAACTTGTTTCTGTCTGTAGACATTCTAAAGTAAATGCGAACCTTTTTTATGAGTCAAGGAGTACATAACATAAATTGAGGATGATGAATTGAAGGTTAATAAAGGATTGAACTTGTAAGGATTTTTTATGTTGTCATATACCTATTAGGATAAGGATCTCGTATGTTATTGTATATCTATTATGATATGTTTCTGTTTTATTTTATTTTAAGTTTCTTAGTTAGGAAGGTTTTAATGTCAAGCAAGAAAAGAAATAAGTTTAGCTTTAGAAAAGGATTGAAATCCTTTCCACACTAGAATTAGGACTTTTATGTATCAGTTAGGGATATTAAAGAGAGGGCTAATAGTATGTTTTAGGGATTCTCAGAAAATATTATTTAAATAGAACTTTTGTTGGAAATTATCCTGAGAGAATGTCTTTCTTTTGTTGATTAAATCTGAAGTTTTATACTTGAATTTGGTTATGAGATTAACCTAAAATTTCTACCTAATTATTTCTGTGGTGTTAGTTAGTATCAAAGCATTAAAATTTAGTTTTTTTCTAGATTTTTTTCCTCATACCTTTTTTTTGTTTTGTTTTTGAACTACATCCTTCACCTCATCTTTTAGTCCTACCAATTTAAAAATTCTTCTTGGATTTCTTTCTTCGTGCTTCTTCTCAATTTTGTTTTTATTCCACACCCTTCAGCTCATCTTTTAGCACTATCAACTTATAAACTTTTTCCTGGATTTCTTTCCTGGTGCTTTTCTTCAGTTTTGTTTCTGTTTCACACTTTCGAGCACATCTTCTAACCTTACCAACTCAGAAAATTCACCCAAAACTTAGAAAAGTCAAACCAAATGTTTTCAATTTTGACTGACTAGTACACATGGTTGATCAAGGAGATTACCAGAGATTTGACGAAGTTTTGGAGGCTATTAATAGATTAGCGACTTGTATAGATCAACTTTTAGTTGTTATGGGCTTAATTAAGTCAATAATGGAGGAATATCACTTAAGGGAGCTCAAGGTAGAGGTTTACCTCAACCGTAACCTATTGGCAAACTCGATCTTTCAAGGAATGCAGAAAATAGGAGAGCTCATGGTCAAAATTAGATGTCTCTTATGGAAGATCGTTCGGATGAAGAATTTCTAGAACAAGACCAACCAAGAAGAGGCCAAAGAGATAAAGATGATTACAAGATTAAAGTTAAAGTCCCTTATTTTAGTGGAAATCTAAGCATTGAAGGCTTTCTTGATTTGATTGATGAGGTGGAAAGTTTTTAAGAGATGATGGAAGTCACAGATGATAAACTAACGAGATTTGTGAGCTATAAATTAAAAAGTGGTGCTAAAATTTCGTGGAGTAATCTTCAAAAGAATCGAGAGAGGAACATAAAATTACTAATTAGATCTTGGAGAACATTGAAACAAGCCCCCTTTTCCTTAGATTTTTACCTCCTGATTATGACCTGCACTTATTTGATCTTTATCACAGTTGCGTCCAAGGTTCTAGGAGTGTGGAGGAGTATCATTTTGAGTTCTTATGGCTGGCAGCACGCAATAATCTTGAAGAATCCGACATGCAACAAGTTTCAAGGTATCTTAAAGGACTAAGATCATCCATAAGTGAAAGGCTTACTATTTGGAACATAGAGGAGGCCTGCCAATTGGCCTTGAGAGCTGAAAAGATGAAAAAGGCACCTAAGAGGTTTGAATACCCTAGGAGATCAACTCAACCAAGTCTTAATGAAGTGGTAGGAAAGGGAAAAACATTCGTTGAAATATTGGAAATCGATAATACCTTTAAAGATCTAAGAGTGGATAAAAGGAAGCGTTTTGAAAGAGGCGGCAGCAACAATAAAGGAGTTCCTAAGGGTTCCAACCCATATGCACCACCAAAAATAGACATGTGTTATAAATGCTGGAAGCCTAGACATATCTCTAGTAATTGTCTTAAGAGAAAGATGGTCAACGTTGTTGAAAAAGGAGACTGCATTAATGAAGGTGAAGAAGATTTGGAAGAGCTTTAAAAAGAGGGAGGAGAAGAAGAGTCGTTTGCTGAAGAATTTGCTGAGGATAGAGTTAGTCTAGTGGTAAGGAAGATACTTTGTTCAGAGTTAGTCTAGTGATAAGGAAGATACTTTGTTCATCTAAAACCGAGGAGCCACAACAAAAGAACAGCATTTTTAGATCTTTTTGTACTGTTAATGGTAGGGTATCCAACTTGATTGTAGACAATTGTAGTGATGAGGATTTAGTGGCAAGAAAGATGGTGGATCATATGAAGTTTCCTACTAAAAAAATCCTTATCCCTACACCATTGGTTGGCTTACTGATGGGTCAGCATTGAGAGTAACCGAAGTATGTCAAGTTCTCATTTCTATAGGAAAGTCTTATAAGGTGGTGTGGTGGACATGAATGCAAGCCGTATACTCCTAGGAAGGCCATGACAATTTGACATGGATATTACTTATAGAGGAAGAGATAACACTGTCTCATTCTAATGGAAAGGCAAGAAAGTGACCATGCTACCCACAAATGCAGCCTTTGATAGGGTAAAAGACTTTTAGTGAGGAGGGAACGATATTGCTGACTATTAGTGGGCAAGATTTTGAGAAGAAAGTTAAGGAGACTTAAGAGGTTCATGTCTTTTCTTTTATAAATCAGTAATTTTATAAATCAAGAAAATAAATGTTTATGTACATAACTAGAGTTTGTCCAAAACAAAATCTCATACCAACACCAAATCAAAAGACAAACCTAACTCGATCAGTCCTGAGGCAAATCGAAATTGGATACAAGAAAATCAATGTATGACATAAGAACTTAAACTATACAAAACCAATTACAAAATACTACCTATTTCTATCATTTCTCCAATAAAGTTTTGAGAGACAACCTTACCCGATCCTGTCATATATACTCACTGCTCTCTTGTAGCATCTGATCATCAAGGATATCGATATAACTTTATAGAATCCATTGACTTGAGCTCTTTTACTGAAGTCATATCTTTTGTTGAAAAGTCAAGGTCCTTTGCATAATACACAGACCTATCCTCCTGATGCTTACATTCATTCTATCCCTACACCATGCTTCTTAGAGTTAACAACCTTCTGCTTTAAGGCTTTATAAAAAACCTTCCTTGAACCATCAAAATTACTAATATAACCACTTACCCAAACATTCAAGTAAAACTCAAAATTTTAAGAACACTATCTTGATAACTAGGGTCACCATTGTTATAAATTACCAAAGAGGCATACGATATCGTGATCTCCTCTTTACCTCAAATTTCCATAACCTGAAACCAAACCTACAAAACATTACAATTACAAAAAAACAAAACACCATAAATTACCTTCTCTCAGTATTTGAGCAGAGTTGTTTCATAACTTGAAAGACCACTTTAGTGCTAATGCTCCCAACTTTCATGACTTTGTTTTTGAAGGTTCTGAGGTTTCTTTCAGACTATAAGTTATACATAATAACATATAGAAAAATGATAAAAATATTGAGATCAAAGTTTCAACAGTTTTGAGGCTGGTTGAACCAATTTAGAATGGATCGAAGGTTTAACAAGTTTGGTATGTATATCTGAAAGTGGTTGAGACAGTGTAACCACATTGTTTTTGAGAATAAACATTCAAAGAATATATGGTTAATAGACTCATTATCTAAGGAACACAGGGAGCACCGATTTGGAACATAAAAATAAAGGAGCTTATCCCTTATTTATAGCTTATTAAGAAAAGCTAACCACAGGATAAAGGAATACCTTGGGTTAGTACCTTTATGCCACACTAATTTATGCCAAGGCACACTCGGATTAGGAGGTGTCATAAAATTGTATGCTGAAGCATCTGTTTATGCTTTTGAGGAGCTAGTGATCCATTCCAATCTATCAGGTCAGGAACAATCTGGTTGATACATTAGTGGCTCTAGTATATGAATGGACTCAATTGTGGCATCTTGCCAACACCATCCATTGTCTCTGATAACATCGGATACTTTTGCATTCATCGGGAGTTATGATCCATTGATCACTCTAAGAGTTGAGAAATCCTTCAAGATAACTTTAGGATGTCAAGGGTCCTACTATAAGAAAGTAGAATTTCCATTTCCTATCTTAAATTTGAATTGGTTTTCAATGAGATTCCTAACATGTATAAGCTTTCTCTAACTCCACGAACTATTATTAGTCAGTTGAGCACTCCAAAAATTTTTCTTTCTAAAAATAATGATATGTACCCACTTGACCCACAAGGCTTCACTATCATTAAAAAGAACCTAGATTCTTTTTCCTAATAAGATATTAATCCAAGTAGACCAATTATTGGAGGAGAAAGAGGAGAAGAATGGGGCTAATTTAGATTTGGTCCAGCCGCTTTTGGAGGAGTTTTCAAATCTGGTCTAATCCAAATTATCTAATGAATTGCCTCTTATGAGAGATATTCAACATCACATTGATCTAGTATCTGGAGCTAAGCTTCCTAATTTGCCTCATTATAGAATGAACCCTAAAGAATTTGATATTATAAGAGAACAAGTGGAAGAATTGTTGAAAAAGGGCTTGATCCAAGAAAGCATGATTCCTTGTATTGTTCCTACACTTTTTACACTCAAGAAGGATGGATCGTGAAAAATGCGTGTTTACAGTAGAGCCATTAACAAAATCACCGTGAGATATTAATTTCCTATTCCCAGATTGAATGACATTCTTGATAACTTCCGTAGTGTAACATCCCGTTGTTAGAGTAGTGCCCTAAAGGCAATCCCCTTTAGCGCATTTTGTTCATAGTCATGTACAGACTTTATGAATAAA
>JANZLD010000004.1:46873043-46891699 GCA_026413575.1 Erythroxylum carthagenense | reverse complement strand
CTAATCGGGACACCACCCCCGACGTGCCTTATCTTGTTTTGCAGGTATACTCGCTTTGTTGACATCGCAGAAGGTTGTCAATCAATGGATCCAAATGGCAACGCACCATTCGGCCAGAATCCGGCTGATCCACTTGTAAAATCAATATTCTTTACAAGAAATTCACTAGCAAATGATAAATTTGAACTATATATATATCCAAAGTTAGTGTTAAAAATATTGGGCTATGTTTGATCAAATGTAAAGATTTTAACTGAATGTGCAGATGAAAATTATGGCTCAGAACCCAATGGGTTGGCGTAGGTGGTACATGCCTTCATCACTTAACCAAGTTCCATCTCCACACTTAGAAATGCAGTAAACTCCTGAATTAGCTGTAGCCTTCAGGTGTTTGAGATGTTCTCGCTGCAAAAGGATTAGTCACTGACCGCCGGTCGATACCTGGGGCATAAAAAAAAAAGAGTGTGGCTCAGACGAGGAATATATAAAATGGGACAGATCTCCGTTACTAAGGACAAAATAAGTGTCAAAGTCCTTGATGTTTCGTGCAGAGAGAATTTTATTAAATACCAAAGGAAGTTGCTCCCTCCTATTCATAATAACAGTCGTTTTAGAAAAATACACACTTATTAAGAAAACTAATAAAATTATAGATATATTCTTATTAAATATGCACTTCGGTAATTTGCAATAATTAGCATGTGAAAGAAATTACTTTAAAATTGTGATTGTATAATCAAAATGAGAGAAATGAAAGATTAATTTTGGAAGAAAAGTTATAAACATGCATACAAAGTCAACAATAACATTTATTTTGAATAATTAAAATATTTCTAAAACGACTTTTATTATGAAACAGAGGGAGTATAGACTCACTCTCCTTCCCAATGACCAACTAGACTATCCGCGCCGGCCGGGAGTAATTAGATATGAAGTGCGTAAGAAGAGTAAGTGAGCATTAATGGCGAGGAGCTAAGTGAGTGTTAACGGTGGGAGGGGATCTTGTTAGCCAAATCCCCGAGGAGCCAAGTGAGTTTAATGGTCGCAGGGGATCTTGTTCGGAGGAAGAGCTAACTCCAAATGAAGGACGTGACAAAAGACGGAACACTTTGGACGCTCTCGACTTTGGTACGAAGTCGACAGCCCTCCCTGTTCGCTTTTTTAATCCACGTGAAAATGATGTACGCCGAGTGTTCAAATAAAAGCTCAACTCTTTCTAATTTTTTCATTTTGGGTTTCTTCGCAATTATCCGATTATTTCATCTCTTGTTAATTAGGAGACAATCGATGACCATCATCTGCAGTTCTGCACGGGTCTGATTTTACTTCTGCTCCCGATTGGCTTGGATGTAGTTTATGGGGCATACATTTATTACGGGTCTCATTTGACTTCTGCCCCAGAATTCATTCGCTGTCGACGGAGTGTCTGGGCCATGCATTTATTATTCTTGTCGTGTTATTAATCAATTCAAACTGACGTGTACAGTGATGCATGGTTGGCACAAAATGACCCTGAGAGCTTTTCGTTTTGCCTTTTGCTTCTTCTTCCTCCGCTACAAAAAGTGGCCTACACTGTAACAGCTAATTATAATCACCAAAGAGTTGAAACACACAAGCATAGGGAAAGGTCTTTACACTTCGATTTACTGGTATAGTGATTTATGACATGAGAGGACAAATTCTTAGACAAATGGGAGGATGCTAGTCGTAGTTAAAGACATATTCTTATATTCCTCTTGATTTGGTTGGCTTTGTTTGATGATCGCACAAAGCTTGAAAACACAGTGGATTAATTGTCATTGAAGTATTGAATTAACTTTTTGGGGTGCACTTTTGTTTGGCTTGCATACATCAGCACCATGGCTGGAGGGTGTGAAGAGGCATTGTTGAAGAAGAATTACTTCGAGAATTGTTCTGGCTGTAAGGTTGATCAAGTTAAAGAATCGAGAACTGGACTGCCAATAAAAGAGCTGTTTTCTATATGGATCGTTGTACTTTGTACTGGTAAGCATTTTCATTGGCACTTCATATCGATTATTGGTTTTTAAGGAATCACAATCTACTATTCTCAAGTTTAAAGTTACTAAACTAAATTGGCTTTCAATATTTGCATTGGCATGATTGATGATAGTTCATTTTCTTTATGTAACTGTCTCTTCTTTTACTACCGATTGATTGAGCAGGATGGAGGGAATTTTAGCATGAAACTTCCATTAGAGGATACGGAAGCTAAGCTTTGAACTACTTCTCTCATAATCTTTTATAATTACAGTGATGCTCTCCAAACTTTAGTATAAAATAACTTTTTCTAGTATACTGATTCTTCAACTATGTTTCTCCAAGCTGTATGATTTTGGAAATGGAGAATGTTAAGTTTTTTAGCCTCATGTAAATCATACATATCTGCGTAAAAGAGTAGTCTTTTGAAAGCAAATATTATGTAACCCGTTGGAAGTTATTTCTGCATACACTGCAGCGCAACTCGCATCTTTTCCTTGCACTGCAATATAACGCAACTCACATCTTGGTATTATAATATATACACACATTCACACACACTGCTGCGTTTATCCTGTCTCGATGCTTAAAAATGTTGTCTTTTGAGTTAATATATTTAGATTGACAGTCACTAATAATTTCTGTTGGCATTATTCATCTCTTTAGGAGCAGAGGGTTTAGTGTTGCTCTTTACTATTTCTTCTGCGCATACTGATTTCAATTTTAATTCTTGCAGCACTTCCCATATCATCTCTCTTCCCGTTTCTTTATTTCATGGTAAGCAAATCCATGCTCAAGTCTAACAGCTTTTAGATGCGTTGTACAATGTTGAATAAAATGGTACATTAACATTAAAATGGTTGAGGATCTCGCACTTTCTACTTCTTCCTGTGGTCCTGAATGCTGAAATTTGAACGTAATCTTATTTGGACTCGTAAACAAACTTAGTTTCATATTGAACATGGAGAACTTAGTTTCATATTGAACATGGAGACTACGGTTTGCTGTAGAATTTATGCTCACTTGATACAGTCAAATTAGTGAATTCAGTTAATATGGAAATTAGTGCTTTGCTTAATTATTGCAATGGTTTTGAGTCATTGGCTTATGATCTAAATAGCAAGTGCTGATAAAATATTCCATCTCAAGGATTCATTTGCATCCTATGTTTGATAATATTCTAGCAATGAAGTTGCTATAAATTATTCTGGGCTTTTGATTTCGCAGATACTTCAAACTCAGACATTCTTTTCACTTTCTCATTATTATGGCTATTACTTTGTGGTTGGCGTCCTAAACTTCTACATCAAAACAATGGGAATTAAAGCTGCTAAAGGAAGGAATGACATTAATGTATTCTCATGGAAATATTGCTTTGGCTCTTGAGGACTTTTGCTCAAAATTTTCAATACTATGTCACAAATCATTTAATAACAAGGTTTAAGATGTTCGACAAGCGACCAGTTGCTATGTTGGGTCCATTGGATCGTTCAGAAAGAATACAAGTTTTTGTTTCTAACCTCTGGAAGTGGATAAAGGAAACTCCCAAGATTCAAGGAGCAAACTAAGAACTTTTTCTTCCTTCCATTTTGCTTCCGTAGATTTATCCCATTGGCTTCTGTGTTCACCACATGATTTCTCTATTTCGTTGACACTCTATTGGTTAACAATGTATATTGGTGTCTTGCAACATGGAAATTGTTTTCCTTTTGCCTTAGAATCCTTGGATGGTGCTCCCTGAAATTAGTCAAGGATGTGTGCATCTTCTCAGGTTCCTTGAACTGCTACAGAAATCATGGGTTGATAAGATGTGGCAAAGAAATTTGGTTTTGAAGTGTTTAATTGTTGTTTAAGGAGAAGACTAGGCACTCTTTGTACTGTAATGATAGGCATGCTGCTGAGTGCGCAAGTCTCTCCCATTGGCATTCCTTGTAATGATTGTTTTTGTAGCACCAGCTGCATTGTATACTTGAAACATTCATCAATTTCCTTCTGCAGATAAGAGATTTTCATGTAGCAAAACGAGAAGAGGATATTGGCTTCTATGCTGGTTATGTTGGTAAGATTAGTTTTAGTTTTTCAATAATCATTTATGGCATGTGTCTTAGAGTCTTGAGATATCTGATGAGATAGATGCTTATTTATTTGGAAGGGTCCTCCTTTATGCTTGGCAGAGCTTTGACATCTGTTTTCTGGGGAATTGTGGCTGATCGTTACGGTCGGAAACCTGTTATAATCACTGGGATCATGGCAGTGTGAGTGACCACTAATTTCCAGGGACCATTGGCGTTTCTTTTTATTAATTTAAATCTCATGTTCATCTTGATTGCTGATTTGTTTCAGGGTTATTTTTAACACTATATTTGGACTTAGTGTAAATTTATGGATGGCTGTCATTACGAGGTTTCTTCTTGGAAGTTTGAATGGATTGCTTGGACCAATTAAGGTACATGTCTCTGGTTTTTGTGAATTTGTGATGCTTTCAGTATACTCGTATGAAACATCTCCATCTCGCAGGCATATGCAAGTGAAATGTTTCGTGAGGAGCACCAGGCTTTGGGACTATCAACGGTAAGTGATGCTGCTTATGAGTTTTCGGATTGGCTGTTGGCATTATATATATATATATATATGTGTGTGTGTGTGTGTGTTTTTTTTTTTTCCTGAATTCCAGATAAGTACAGCATGGGGCATTGGGTTGATCATTGGTCCAGCTTTGGGAGGATTTTTAGCACAGGTACATGAGAAATGCAGATTTTTACTGGTTCCCCATGTTCTTCTATTTGTTGATTTTTTGGTATATTTGGTCCTTAGCCAGCAGAGAAATATCCAAATGTCTTTTCCATGGATTCTCTATTCGGGAGGTAAGGAACTTCTGCTGTTTGATTCTCGTTATGACTGTTTTCGATTGATGTGATGATATTAATCATATTCATATGCAGATTTCCCTACTTCTTGCCCTGCTTCTGCATCTCGCTTTTCGCATTGGGAGTCTGTATTGCTTCTTTCTGGCTTCCGGTACACAACTTATACTTCATTCATGCTCATTTGGAGATGCATAATTAGCATGTCATCTGTTTCTTTACTCGTAATTATTTTAGAGCTTGTAGGCAAATTATCCATAAAAGAACTATGTCGTAAGATTTTAGGAATATACACTTACCATTACACGTTGAGTATATCTCTTTGAAGCTTTTGTAGACTTAAAGCAAGCTTAGCTGAAGCTCTGAAGCTGTCCATAAACCAAAGCAAGCTGATTACTGAATATCCATAAGCAAAACAAGCCATCAAACCAACAACTTCACCCTATTGCATCATTCCAATAATTTAGAACATCAGATTGATTCTTCAATGAGGAGTTGCGTTAAATGTAGAAGCCATTGTTCCAGCATTTGTTCCATGATACCTTATACATTATGCTGTCAGGGTGTTCTTTCTTACAAATGTCTTTTAATTTTTCCCCACTATTCCATCTATCATCTCCTATCATCTATACTTACGATTTCTTATCTGATGAACTTACTATGCTTGTTGTTACAAAAGTTTTCCTTTAAGCATGGACTTGTTCCACAAGATGAGTCAACTCCTTTGCACGACAATCTCACTTAGTTATGTTAAAGCAAGATTTAACCTTGTTTCATGATCGTCGATCAACCTACTCATTCTTAAACACCTCACGACCCTTGTAGTGTTTAACTCTCACACTCTTGCAAAATAACTACAAAAAAACTAAATATTCATGGCAACAATAAGAACACAGGAAAGAGATACAGCTAAAAAGTTAACATTTATTACTTCCCTCAAAGTATACAAAGGAATGCTCTCTCACATCTCTAAATGTCTCCAACATTCACTTCTTTAGAAGAGCAAGGTTTAGACGAGCAATTTATAGGCACTTCTAGATGACCAAATTAGAATCCTAATAAAACTCTATTAGGTAAGATCACATTCTTATCATATCTTATTCTTATCTGATTATATCACACCAACCAATATAATGACACCCTCATCAAATTAGGACTTTGTCTAATAGGATTAAGCTACATCACAATAACAAGATAAAAGATTACATCTATCGAGGAATGATATATCCATATCTACGTAGATCTCTTTTATCTTCAGATAATCCTTCCACATGATCTTTATCTCTTAGAGTTGATGTTCATCTATTATGAACTTATCTGTCATGTCATCCAAGATGTTCTAATCTTTATCCATTTATGATGTGTCATCCAAGCCAATAGCGCACTGGTTCGTCCAATGCTTTCCCATGCTAACTTCATTAGCCATGGTCCATGCATTTGAGCACACACTAAGTCCTTAGTCCATCAAGAATCTAACCTTAGCCAACTCAACTCATACAAGATCCGAAACTTTCCATAAACTTGCACTATGCTTGATATATTTGCTAAATCACCTTAGAACTCTCACATATTTCCATCATGCGTATGATCTAGCTAACCTTCCACTCGATGTCCATCTCAAGCCTTCTTTTGGTCTCACATCTGAATCTTAAATCTTGTCAAAGATTTCCTCGAATGTGCACCAATGTATGCCAATGCTTGACATTGCCTCTTTTCCTCCTTACTCCTTGCAAGTCTTTGTCTTGTTCCATTGTTCCGTATGTCAAACACTAGTCAAGCCTCGCCAATCCCCGTACGATTTCGCTATCTAAGACTTAGAGGTCTAACAAACCACCCCTATTAGAACTCGATGTCCTCGTTGAAATAAGCTGTGGACGCTCCTTTGAATGTGGTTCCCTTGAAGACTCCTTAGCCATTGACTCATCTCTTACGTACCATATTTCCTCTCCATCGAGTTTTTCCTTGCTAATGTTCGAATGCCTCTTCATAAGGTCCATTGCTCCCATCATAGCATAATTGTTTAACTAGACTTCTTCTATCGAGTCCTCCTCTCTCTCCTTGATCCTTCACAACCATGGAATTCACCCATTGTCTGTCTTGGGCATTCTCGAGCAAAGTGCGACACGTTAAGGTAGACTCCTTCCGTCAAGTCCTTCTCTCCCTCTCCCCCTCCCTCAAATTTGTCCATATTTTTGTTCAAACGCCCCTTCCCAAGGTCCATTACGCCTAACAAAGTGTAACTGTTGAGGCAGACTTCTTTAATCGATTCCTCCTCTGCTTTTCCTTGATCCTTTGTGATTATGGAATTTACTTACTCCTCACCGATCTTTCGTCTCGGGCATTCTCGAGCAAAATGTAGCCTTTCACAAATGAAACAAGCAATGTCTCGTTTTGATCGTTTCTTGGACTTACGCTGAGAAGATTCACACACCTTCTCCTTGCCTTTCTTCGAGCCATTTCATGTCCCATCATTCTTTTTGCCCTCGGAGCTAGTTGGAATTAGTGATGGCATTTGGAGATCCACTAAGGCATCCACAGTCTCTATCGTTGTTGGAAGGTATTTCACGTTTTGCCTTCGAAGCTCCATTTGTGCCCAACCTTACAAGCCGCTTATGAAGTTGAACAACTTGTCCTCCTCCGACATGCTCCACACATCTAACATCAAAGATATGAATTTTCTCACATACTCCCTCACCGAGTCATTTTGCTTCAACCTCTTCAAAGCTTCCCTTGCAAGCCATGAAGTGTTGTTGGGGGGGAACTAATCCATTAACTCCTTCATCTTCTCCCAAGTGTCGATGGGAAGTTTACCTACACTGATGCCATTGGAGGTTCTCGTTCTCTATCACAACTTTGCATCCTCCACCAGGTATATTGCTGTGATTGACATCTTCTTCAAGTCAGCCAACTTTGCCGTTGCAAAGTACTACTCTATGTCCCACAAGAAATTTTCGAGCTCCTTGACATTTTGCTTGCTGTAGAAAACTTGTGGCTATTGTACCCTCACCAAAGTGCTTTCCACCCGTCCAACATCTTATGTTGCAACGACATCCCTTAGGGTCACCACCTCTGACCTAGACTCCTCTTATGCCTTCATCAACTCTGCTATTTGATGCTGCAACTATTAGATTCACGCCTCCAACATCTCAAATCAAGTGTTCTAAGAAGTGACCTCCTCTTCCCTTGAGGAATCGACCCCATGAGTGCCTCCACTCGATGGACACATTTCATCAAATTGCTGCCTCTTGCCATATCAATTTGGCTCTGATACCAATTATTACAATGATTTTCCTTCAAGCACGAACTTGCCTCATAAGATGCACCAACCTCTTTGCATGACAATTTCACTTAGCTCCGTTAAAGCAAGATTTAGCCTTTTCCTGTGATCGTTGACCAATTTACTCGTTCTCGAACACCTCACGACCCTCATAATGTTTAACTCTCTCACTCTTGCAAGAAAAATATGAAAGAACTAAATATTTATGGCAACGATAAGAACACGAGAAAGAAATACAACTAAAAATTCAACCTTTATTACTTTCCTTAAAGTATATAAAGGAATGCTCTTTCACATCTCTAAGTATCTCCCACACTCACTTATTTAGAAGAGTGAGGCTCAAATGAGCTATTTATAGATACCTCTAAATAATGCTTTCTCACATCCCTGAGTATCTCTCACATTCACTTCTTTACAAGAGCAAGACTCAAATGAGTTATTTATGGGCACTTCTAGATGAGCAAGTTAGAATCCTAATAGAACTTTACTAAGTAATATCGTAATCTTATCCTATCTTATCCTTATCAGATTACATCACACTAACTAATAGAATGACATCTCTATCCAATTAGGACTCTATTTAATAGGATTCAGCTACATCGCAATAATAAGATAAAAGATTACATCTATCCTGGAATGATTATCTATATCCACGAAGATCTCCACTTATCTTCAAATACTCCTTCCACGCAATCTTTATCTTTTAGAGCTGATGTTCATCCACTGTCATCTTATCCACTACATCATTTAAGATCTTCTCATATCTATTTATTGATAATGAGTCATCCAAGCCAATAGCACACTGGTCCGTCCAATCCTTTTTCATGCCAACTCCATTAGTCATGATCCGTCTATTTGAGCACACACTGAGTCTTTAATCCATCAAGAACCCATCCTTACCTAAATCAGCTTATACAAGGCCAAAACTCTCCCAAAACTCGCACCATGCTTGATTTATTTGTTAAGTCACCTTGGAAAGCTCGCATATTCCCGTCATGCATGTGATCCAACTAACCTTCCACTCGATGTCCATCTCAAGCCTTCTTTTGGTTTCACATCCAAATCTTATATCTTGTCGAAGATTTCTGCCAATGTGCACCAATGCATGCCAAAGCTTGACATTGCCCCTTTTCCTCCTTACCTCCTCAAGTCTTTGCCTTGTTTCACGTGTTAGACACTGGTCAAGGCTCGCCAATTCCCATACAATTTCGCTATTTACGACTTAGGGTTCTAACAGTTGCCATCATAATTTAAATGACGTTAACTTATTGTGATAAATTTGAATTACAAGTATGGAACAGAATCAGGACGCTTTGATCCTGTACGTCTTGCTTTTGACTGTATGAGGTTTTGAGTAAGCTGTGTGTTCCTATTGTAGGAAACTTTACATGTGCACAACGAGAAAGAAACATCAAGCTGTGACTTGTATGAAACTGTGGAGGCTGCTTCCAATGGATCTAAAGGACGTGAACAGAGAACAGATGTTGAAGGACAGAAACCAAATTCTGGGAGCAGTCTCATAAAGAATTGGCCTTTGATGTCTTCTATCATTGTTTATTGTATTTACTCACTTCATGATATGGCTTACTCAGAGGTATATCTCCTACTCATACAGCTTGTGACATTGATATATCAGTGAATTGCGATCTTTCACCTCACCATAAATAAATAATTCTATTGTTTTTGAAATCATCTATGCTGTTTAACTATCTAAAGAAGCTGCGCTTGGCCTCTAATTGTGTTTTGCAGATATTTTCATTGTGGGCTGTTAGTCCCAGAAAGTTTGGAGGCCTAAGCTATTCAACCGAAGATGTTGGAGAAGTTCTAGCAATATCTGGTATGGACAGCTACTTATCGCTTAATAATAAAGAGTTTTCGGGTCAAATTATATATGATGGTCATGCAATCTCAGATCTTAGAATAATTTCAGTTCATAACTAATCTCCAGAAAATGATTTCATATAGGCTTCGGACTTCTTGCATTCCAACTTTCTCTATATCCACTTTTAGAGAGGCATCTTGGACCAATACTTATATGTCGGCTTGCAGGGGTAAAATGTCAACAGCTTGTGTCAGTCATATGTGTGTGCTTCTGCTTCTACTCTGATATGTATTATCGTTACCCAACATGCAGGTCCTGACCATACCTCTTTTATCAAGTTATCCATTCTTAGCCATGTTGTCCGGATTCAGCCTCAGTTTGTTGCTAAACTGTGCTTCCATAATGAGAAATGTTTTAGCTGTAAGTGCATTTCTATTAATCTGAAAATATTTCCAAATGGGAAATACAGTCCCTCTCTTTTCCTCCCATATTAATAAATATTAACATTTTTCTTTTCCTAGGTATCATTCGTGACTACAATGTTTCTTCTGCAGAATAGGGCAGTGGTAAACTTCTGCTCCTTGTTTGTTTTTGTAGAAGAGATGTACATTTACTTACTGTTTTATATAAAATATTAGGAGCAACATCAACGTGGAGCTGCTAATGGACTTGCAATGACAGCCATGTCTATCTTCAAAGCAGTTGGTCCAGCTGGAGGCGGTGCTCTGTGAGTGTGATTTTATTCCCAGTTTGTTTTGGTGGGAGTAAAGAGTTAAAATAGGTCTTAATTTCCTTTTAACTTCGATTCTTTGCAGATTTTCATGGTCACAAAGGCGTCAAGATGCTGCCTTCCTTCCAGGTTTCAACTAATTGAACAAGTTGGTTAAGAAAAAAGCTACATTGCTTGTCAGGCAATTAATTAATATTTGAATGCAGGTGACCATATGGTTTTCTTTGCCCTCAATGTGGTTGTCTTCATTGCTGTCCTCATGACGTTCAAACCTTTCCTAGCTTTAAAACAGTGAAACTTAGGTTCGAAAATGCATTGCTTGGTGAGAAGGAACTAGGGAATGGGAAGGATTGCTCCTATATATATCTACATATAGTTCAATTTACTTTTCAACAGAGGAAAGCAGCACTAAAATCACAATCAAATCTGTCTGATTTAATTTACTGGTATCGTTGAGTGATACATTTGAAACAGTATTACGTTTTGTCATTTGTTTTTTGGTAAGGCAGAAAACGAAAAATAAGTGTATAGAAAGCTGACGAGTGCTTTCTCTGTTTTGGTTTAATTTATAATAGCTACATAAGGAAAGAATATCCCAATAGAACAATTCATAGTTTTCCACTAGATTATGTTCACAATGTAAGTGTACACATGGTCTATATTTTTCATTTATAATTTCTCAATTTTATTTATTTTTAATTAAATTTGGACCCAATATGAGGTTGCAAAAACTCAGCCTCTAAAAATGGGGGATCTATGCACACGAATGACATTTATTGAAGATATGGTTGAACTAGAAAGGAAGACATCATTTTTATTGAAGAAAGATACGATGGTTAAAAGATTAACAAAACAGGTAAAATTGTTGCTAGACGCCTTCATTTATGATTAGAAATTGAAGAACTAAAAATAAATTAAAAGAAGTATAATTTATCTAATTTTAATTATAAATTATAACACTACCAATATATTTGAGAATCTAATGAACCTTACATAAAGAATGACTTGAAGAGAGCAAAGTTCTTTTAATCAAGTTGACTCGATTATAAAGTTTGAGAAATTTTATAATTAAATATAAGATATTTAATAAATAAAGATCAATATGAGATATTAGATCTTATTTGGGCATAATTGATATTTAATTTGAATTATTTATAATTCTAATTAAAGCTTAATTAAAAACAGAATTTAATTTCAATTAAATTACTAAAACATCTAAAACATATTATAAATAGGCTTAAGCTTTAATGGAGCTAATACTTCTTATTTAATTTTCCAAATAGTGGGAAATATTATTTTAGATAATAAGGATCAATAACTAGAATCAAATGAAGCTTAATGTTTTATTCATATAATTTGATTATGAGTGTATAAGTTGCATACTTTATTTATATGTTTAATACATATATTGGATGCATATTAAATTGTATGTTTTATATGTATAAAAATTTTACATGCAGTTTTGTGTTTAATAAGATGAATGAAATTAAATACCTCATTAAAATGTTAAGTACACGTTGAGAACGTGATTGTCGTCTTCCATTGTTACAAGAATAAACTATAGTTATGTTTATTGTTAGCCTTGTTGAGCAAACTCAAAATTGCTTTAACCTAAATATGTTTAATCTTATGACAGTGAGTTTCACTTAACTAAATTTGTATGATTTGGATGAGTAAACTCATGATCACATGAATTTAGAGGCAAGATTAGGAATAACATATAAGATATGTTTTAGTAAAAGTTTTCACTTAACGGATCTAGAAGTCATATAAGATGTGATTGATAAAGTCTTTATCTACCTAATTTAAGTTTAGTTGGTTTGTTGAGCAAACTCAAGATCAACTATATTTGAATAGGATCCTAGCCTACTAGAAAGATTAGAGTAATCTTTCTGAACAGTAGTGAGGGCTATTATTTCAAATAAAATAGTATGAGTAACCAAATACATGACTAAAGTCCTAATCTCACTTGATAGTTATGACATATAATTAATTACTTGTTTTTTCTTACATTTATATTTTCTTCCAAGTGAAATTTACCTATTTTAATGTAGTTGATACTAAGTTAGTGAATTAAACTTCTTGGACATAGGATTATGTTTAAGAAAAGTTCTTAAAGTTAGAAAAGAAAAATTGTATACCTATATGTAATTTTGCTATAATCCTTGTGAAGGATTCAGTGGCAAAGTTTTATAGATATGTTAAAATCATATAAATGATGAAATGTATTGACATTTTGAGTTGATTAATGTCTCATAAACTTTAATGACAACATGTAGGATGTATATCAACACCGTGATAGCAAGATGTAAGAGGTTGAATTGAATAACACTAAAAGGTATAGTACTTTGATGAAATTGTTAACTTAATTTAACCTACTAAAAGTATAAACATAGACATTAGTTAAAGGCTTTGCTATAGTATGATAATATTTTTCATAAGAAGAAAATGATTGAGTGACTTTTCTTGCTTATACGTAATATGATAGAGATTATATGTATTTCTAGTTCATGCTTATAAGTATTTACTACTTAATTTAGATTCAACATTATTACATTGTTCAAAGGATGATAAGAAATAAATTGTTAAGTAAAAGTAGTCGATCCAAGTTTATGCAAACAATTTATATATATTGGATCAAAGGAGATTTATGCTTAACGTAAATGGAAAGCATAAAAAGTTGGATAAGTAAGACAATCTTTTTATACCATGCTAGTTAAATCAATATAACGAGAATCATAAAGTTACATATAAGAATATATGTATCCTTTTGATTATGGATGATGTGAAACTTGTCAAGTTGAACAATAATCCAATCAACCTTTGATGAAAGGATGATAATGTTACTGAATTGATAAATCTTATACATGTGATGTATTGGATGGAGTATCAATTCGTAAAAGGATAATACTTATATTTTATTATATTACTAATGATTTTATATCATATAGTCATATGTATTAAACGAAATAATTATTTAAAATTTTGAAAAGTTCAAACTGTTTAAACCTAAGTAGAAATTAAACATTAAGAATGCTGAAGCATTTTAATGAGATCGATTTATTGAGTTTGAAATTTTTGTTTATCTATAAGGAATGAGATTCTTTGGTGAATACCTTCACAACTAAATTTCATAAGAGTATAGGTTTATGTAAAATATTGTATGATGCAATATTATTTCTTTTGTAGGTATGCCTAGTACAACGACATAACTTCAATAGTTACAATTGAATCAATTAGCAAGATTTCATGTTAGATATGAAATGATAAGTCTTTGAAATAGTCAAAGTTAATGATTTAAGGATATGATGCTTACCTGAATCATGTATTATCTACTAAGTTTAGAATTAAATTGGATAATAAAAGGTTATGAGATATCCAAAAGATTGGATATAATCTTATAGAAATGTTAACAAATTGTTTGTTTCAATGTATGCTTATAGGAGAATGGTTCTCAAGATAACTAGTGGGAGTAAGAAAAAATTTGAAAAGTTCAAATCTCATGACAGTATATCCAATTGGAACTACTACCTTTATTGATCTATTTGACATAAAATTAAAAGGCTATGAGATGTTGAAAGATCACTTTTATGATGAATTCAAAGAGTTTGGCTTGGGAGATGATTGTTAATTTATCACGTTAGAAGGTTAATAGGAGTATAATTGTCCTCTTTAGTGTTAGTATGTAGAGACATATTGCTTACAGAGAACAACAATTCTAATTTTCAATTGTTGAAAATATAATTGTCCAATTACAACTCTTATTGGATATGAAAATGTAACAACTTAATTTTAAGAATTAGATCTATAAAGATAGATTGGAATTCGTTCACCTATTATAAGTCCAAGTATATAGATAATGTACTAAAGATGTCTAGCATTTGAGATATCAGATGCTAATGAAGTATTAAAGATATTCATTATTCTATGTATTGATATTTGAGTTTAAGGAGATAAGGACATTTACTTTAGAAGTAAATCATAATTAAGGTCTATTTACTTAGAACAATATCATTTTAAGATTGGAAAGGTTCCAATGTAGCAATAATTGTTAATTAAGCCATAATAAAATTTTCATTTAACAAAAATGATTAATTGGATCAATAAGTTCTTAATGAACTTGATATAGTTCCTAGCATTGTACAAGATAGTAATGTATTGTGGAACATTAGAGCCATTGGGCGGGTCAAAAGAATTGAGTTCTCATCAAATATCCAAGGATGTATTTAGGTAATTTTTCTTAATTATAATGATAATTAATATGGATGTTGTAAGATTTAAGCAAGTTCTTACTATAGAAAATCTTGTAGAATTCTCTCATTAGGCCATTGTCCTAGCAGTAGCATAATCATCATATGATGATATGACATGAGATACTTAAATGATTGGCTTAGTACAAGTGGGAGATTATTAATTTATGCCTTACAACCAGTTGATTGGTTATAGTTTAGTGACAATATAATTTAAAGACATTCTTTATCTTGCATATGTTTAGATATATATGATAAAGTTAATGAGATAATTATACATTGAACATGAGATTATAATTATGATATTCATATTGCATTTATGTATTATCCCTAAATTATTCCTAGTTATTGTTTTATTAAGATTGGACATTAATAAAACGTAAAAAGAGTAGCACATATTATTTTTTTTCTTTTGAAGGAAGTAATCGATCTTATTGACTAAAATAAGAAAATACTTAAATAAATATGTGGGTGCTTGTTAGTGAACAAGTTCATTGAACTGATTCGACATAAGAAATCCATTTAGAACTTTACTTATATGTCTATGAAAATTCTCATTGTGATAATAGTATAAGTAATTCTTTGACTTTAGGTCTATAAAGTTATCCTGTATAGAGATTGCTATATTTTGATATTACTTATAACCTAGTTAATCTTGGTTATCCAATCGGTAGTCATTGGATGTTGCATAAACTATATGGAGGTAGCAGTGTGATCAAGAGGATTCATCACCTTAAAGTAATTAGGGAGAATGTTTCGTTATTATCAATTAGTATTAATTCATAAAATCCTTGGCTAAGGTAGAATAATATTTTGTAAATAGCTTACAAATGTTATTAATTGAATCGATAACTAATGGTAGAAAACTAAAATGATTGGACTAAGTAGATATTAATTTAGTGCTCTATCTAATCAAAACACTGTATGATGGAAGAATTAAATTATATAGAAAAATCATGCATAGAAAGGATAGTCAAAATCACTTTGACATTCTTAAATATTTAAGTGGTTATGATGCTTTGCTAGATGATAATCTTGATCTATGCTTACAAATTGTTTAATTGGAGAATTAAAAATAAATTAAAAAGTTTTAATTTATCTAATTTTAATTATAAATTAGAATTATAATCTATAATCACTGTTAACAAATTTGAGAACCTAATTAGTCTCACATAAAGAATGGGTTGAAGAGAGCAAAGTTATTTTTAATCAAGTTGGACTTGATTGTAAAGTGTAAGAAACTTTATGATTAAATATGAGATATTTAATAAATAAGGATTAATATGAGATATTAGATCTTATTTAGGCATATTTGGTATTTAATTCAATTTCTAATTAATGTTTATTTGAAATTAGAATTTAATTTCAACTTATTTATGATAGATTTTGGACATCCAAAATCTATCATAGCTCTAGTGGAACTCGCACTTCTTACTTAATCCTCTCTCTAAGAGTTACAAAATTCTGTGTGGACATCGTTAGAGGTCAGACACTTGTGTGACTATAATAGTTGAGATGGAACAGTTTTAGAAATGGTTTGAGGGATGCAACAAGAATATAATCATGCTTTGAAATAAGGTACGAATTAAGATTTATGCTTTGAAATAAGGTACGAATTAAGATTCATGCTTTGTTATGATTCATGTGTTAATCATTTTATAAAATTAAAGTAAACTTGGATTTAAAGAAATTAAAATACAATTTTTTTTAAATTATTTCGCTACAGTTAGGATTCGATATTGTCTCGATTTCTCAATACCTAAATCTAGACAAAATGAGGTAAGAGAACTACAAATAGGTATCGACTTCTATTTAACTAATAAAAAGGTCTTTTTAGTCACTTAACTGCATAAAGAGACTTCTTGTTTATTTTAAATATCAAATAGTTAGTAAAAGAGAAAAAATAATTTGTTTTTATTCCAAAATTTATACCAAAATTGAACTTAAATCTTAACATATATTAGAAAAAGACTAACGTTTTAAAAATCATATAATTTAAACCTTAAATTAACATAATCATAAACTCTTGCTTGAATTTTTTTAAAAAAAGTCTATTTGTAAATTTTAAAAATAATTTAAGGGCACTATTATAAGTTAGAATGACATGCTTAATGGTGTAAAGTATACCAAGGATGAGACATTCCATGACGTTATTAAGCTTGGTCAGTCGCTTATAACCAAAGCTTAGCATGTACTTTTGGAATTTAACATTTTTATTTATATTTAAATTAGAATATAATATTTAGTAATAATTTTAATTTAATTATTAATTAGAGGCCCGTGATTGCCATCATATCCTTAATTCCTAATTCATTCGTAATGACAACACTGTTAAACAATTGATATTCCTTGCTGCAAGTGCAAGAAAAATGGCCACGAACGTCTCTGAGAAGTGACTTTTAGTGATTTAACTCATTTCACAGTATCTTGCTGACTTTTTGAGTTGAATTATATTAAGAAACGTGTGTCCATTTTTAAATCCAACTATTTCAACAAACTTCTGCTATTCTATTTCTAGCTAGGATTACACGATGGCAATCATGGACTCCTAATTAAGTCAACAAAGAAACCCATATGCACCTTTTTTTGGGAACTTAAACTAGAGTTTAGGATTTTATTAGATTGGGATTCACGCTAGATCATTTTTCATAACATTACTTTCTTTATAAATACTATTAAATATTAGAGTTTAAGTTAAATTCTAGTAAAAATATTACCTTTTACTAAGTGTTTTTGTTACTGGGAATTGTTATTTCTCTTTAAAATGGAGAAAAGAAATGAAACAAGAAAAAAAAAACAAATGAGAGAAAAATTACACAGATGTTAAACTTGAAACAAAGGAATTTGTGTAAAGAGTAGGGGCTTCAATTCGAAGCATCTAGGATTTTATCTTAAGTCAACCAATATTTCAATGACTAATGAATTTAGAGTTTTTAATGTATACTAGTCTACCAAATCTATGCATTGCATGTTGTTGGGATCCGACCCGGAGATCGGACCCCAACTAAAAAACGAGAGCAAACTTGAGCGGATACAAAGCGAAACACAAAACAAAAGCAGAAACATATGGAAACGGATCCGACATCCGAAGCGTGAACATAGAAAACTATCGCGTTGGAATCTTTGGACTAAACCTATCCGAAAAGGATCAAAACCGGTGTAAATTTTTTTTTCTTTTTCTTAAATCCATCTTTATTCAAATTCATGCAAATCCATATAATTTCCCTTTTTTTTGGAAATTATACTTAATCAATTTCTCAATACGTAACAAACTTCTTATACATGTAAAGTCTCAATCTTTAATCATCTTCTTATACATTCATACCAATCCAAAATTAATCTTTTAATCAAATCTTATTTTATTCTATCTCAAATGGAATAAAAAATTCGGCAACATAACGACTGCATTCTAACTAATCCAAAACCTGCAAATGGTAAATACACTTCTATATCTCAGTCCAATCACACAATCATCAAATTCCATGGACCTCCCGTCCGGAATCTCAAACACATTCTAATTCAATTCCCATTCATACATATATACAAATTCATAATTCAATCTAAACACAACCCAATTAAAATCATATGCAATCACAATCCATGAACCATAATCATACATAATCCATATATCTCCAATCCATACATAAATTCATAATTCATCGCAATTCATACACAATTTCATAATTCAACTCCTTATACAAATCATAGTGGCATT
>JANZLD010000004.1:46856727-46872318 GCA_026413575.1 Erythroxylum carthagenense | reverse complement strand
GTTTTGAGCGAATGTATTCGTGTTTAGTGACCCAACTGTTTATTGAATTGTGCGTTTGTGATTGGTTCTAATTGTTTAAAAATTGCATACTGAGTTTTGTACCGAAATCGAGTGCCGTAGCCTACCAATCTCGTGTGTCGTGGACTCGGATATCACCCACGATATCGGGTTCGGGTCCTGCGGGGTTGGGGAGCTATAAGTAGTTTGAGGTTCCTTTTTACCTTGAAGAAAGAATAAAAAGGAGTTCCTCTTTGTTAAAATAAAAGAAACTAAAAAGGGTATTTTTTGCCTTGAAAGAAAAATTATAGTAGAAATCCAAGCCAAGTCTTGAGAGTAGGTATAGGCAAGGATTGTTTACTAAACCACTATAATCACTTTTTGTTTTTCTTCCCTTACTCTTTGCTTTATTGTTTACAAGTATATTTAAATTCCTTTACTTTTATTTCATTCTTGCATTTGTGATAATTTATAGACATTGTTTTTATAAGTTAGTAACCTTTTAATTAAAATCTTAAATTCACCCCCTCTTGGGTGTCATTAGGGAATAACACTGCATGTATATAAAGATATAGTCTAGAATAGAGCATAGCGAGACAAAATGTGGTGGAGAGAACTTTCAAAGTGTAACATAATCTTCATGTGGTGGAGAGAACTTTCAAAGCGTAACATAATCTAACTTACACTAGTGTATATTCTTAAGTTATAGAGAGATCCAAAACCTATAACATGCACTTGTCAAAGCTCGTTTCTCTTCCTGAAACAATATATAATGATCCACTACCTAAAATAGATCATATCATAGATTGTGTCCTAGGTGGACAAAATGTTATTAAAGAACAAACATACTAATTTAAGTGTCTTGAGTCATTCTTATATCACTTTTATCATTATTTCATTAAAAGACTTAGAGTTAATTGCTAGGAGATCCAAGAAACCTTAGGAGATTTATTTAAAATTGTTTTAAATAAAGAAGAGGATTAAATATCATTTCAATAGATGAAATCTAATTAGAATAGGAAGATTTTGTCTATAATTCCTTCTACCTTCATGTATTCTATTTTATCTCTCTTGTTTGTTATTGAAATCATGATATAAGGTTAAGCGTTTATATATATTTAAATAGGAAATATCCTATTTATGGTCTTTGTTAAAGATTAATTCAATATTATTTATAAAGTGAATTTTGTTTTTGTGAAGTATCATTGAATATTCTTAATATAAATTTCATTATGCTAGCGATTAGATCTAATATCAATTCACATATATACAATTTGAGAGAATATTTATCTAACTAGGCCATAGGTTAAATATTATGAGTTTAATGGGATACTAAAGATATTCTTATGTAAATTCCCAAGTGTCGAGGTTAAACCTTTTGTGAAAAATCATAAAATATAATGCATTTTTGGGAGTTATAATTGAGTAGTGGTATTGATTAATTAACTTGAGAGTAGATGGTTATATCTTGAGAGCAACAAATTTTATAGTATAGGAATTTCTATTGGTTTAGATAATAAACACCTTTTAAATATGTTGACCTCTGATTACAAAGATAATAATAGAAGTACTTATTTAAGCATTATTTATCTATAAATTCTTCATTTGATTACATCATTTGTTTTAATCTTATTGGCTAATGTTTTGGTGAGGCTTGTATTATTTTGTTTTGTTAGTTACCCATCAATCAATCATTCTACTTTTATTCTTTAATAGTTAGTGGTAAAAGAGTTTTCTAAACTATTATAGCTTCTTTATAGGTTTAATACCTTATTTATCACTATATTACTTGCTAACAATAGGTGCACTTACCTTAAGTTATGAGTAAACATGTTACAGAGAAGAAAAAATTAGTTGTATTAAAGCATACAATTACAATATTAAAATGAATAACTTAGAACGTGTATGTTTCCTAAAACATATAAGGGATTGTTTATGTGAATATGTAGAAAAATCTAGTTATATATTCTCTTTTATTTCCTTTTTTATATTCTTGTATTCAATATGTCTTTTTAGTTTGTGTGGTTAATATTATTTTGACTTAAGATTGGCCAAATTATTAATATAAAGGGAGACTACAAAACCATATGGTATTATGCAATGCTGAAAATTGATATCTCTTCTTATTGGTTGTATAAAAATGAAACATGCTTTAAGAAATGGGAGAGAAATAAAGATTTGTTAAGGACAGTTCACACTATGATTTAACTATTTGGTTGATTACTATCAACAAGTGGATTATTCTTGACAGGGCTCTTGGATATGACAACAAATGATGCAGCTACATCCTACCATTTATCTGCATATCCAACACATAATTGACAATGGGGAAAAAACATCGGCATGGTTTGATAATTTGCTGGACATCAATTCACTCATTTCATCTCTAGATTTTCAGTGGTTGTGCCACAGACTACCCATACATCTCAAAGTTTCTTCTTTGTTGAATAATGGTGAATGACATGTGAATTTTCGAGGCTTCACACCACTTATGACTCACTTCATGAACCTGCCTAATACAGTTGAGGAGGATCGTATAACTTAGAAGTTCAAAGAAAATGATGGTTTCCCTAACAAATCATATCATCGTCTCTTTACTCATTCTACTAGGTTGTCTTGTGGTATTCCCTTTTATGGCATAATACCATCAACCCCAAAGTAGCTTTCATAACATGGTTAGCCAATAAGGACCGCCTCCTAACACTGAATCATTGGCATAGTATTGTTGATGATCTATAAGTTCTATGTAACTTGGCTTATGAAGATTGAGATCATTTTTTCTTTCAGTGTAAGTATTCTAAAGGTATTTGGAGTTGTATTATACACTTGGTTCTGTCACAATCTGGCCGTTATGATTGGGAGTTTGTATTGCAGTGGGTAATTGCCAAACAAGGAAAGGAGCTTTAAATGCAACTCTCTTCTCTACTGCCTTCGAGCTGTCTATATATTGCATTTGGAAAGACAGGAATAGACGTAAATTCACTGATGTACAGGGAGAGAAATACCAACTAGCAGATAAAACTATCAACCTCATTCGAGTTGCCATTTTTGCTACCTTACTACTAACATGAAGATAATGGCAATTCTAATATGTACTGAAGCTTGTGTTTTGATATATCTGTCTAAGTAATTTTTGGTTATCTTTTGTAACATATAATGGCCTCCATTTTTATTTTTGAACTCATTGTAATGGTGTTATAGTTTTATCTATCTTAATTTATCATTCATTTACCCAAAAAAAGTTTAGATGTCTAGACTATAAAATAAAACATATGATTGATGCAACAGTTGAGGCATTTATGTATTATAAGACTCTAGAATCATCTTTGGAGTTACTTGAGAAGATGGAAATGAGCAACTATTAGGTAATCAAGTAAGGAAATGGCAATCAACCTAGTAGATATACACAATATGGATGATATCACAATATTGGTAGCTAGTGTAAAAGCTTTCACAAGGAAAATTACATAGCTTGAATGGAATAATGAGAATAGTATAAACATTATGGTGATAGTTGTGTAGGGGATAATGTAGTGGTGATGATTGTCAATTTGATAACACTTTTTCAGTAAAAATGAACAAGTTAATTAATGGGAAAACTACAAGTGACCTTAGACATATCCCTATAATAATGCATGCAATCTAGGATAGGTAAATCATCTAAAATTCTTAAAGGATAATATGGCAATTTAAGGGCCACCTTTACCTAAATATTATAAACAAAAATAATATGAGAGAAATCAAGATTAGAAGAATTAATGATGTAACTTATATCTACATTTGAGGTTTAATTTAAAAATTAATAGACTTTAATTCACAATCTTGAAAACCATATTATTATACTTGCAAGTTAGTAGTGGAGAGACCCTAAAAGTCATTTTCTATCAACACGATGCCTAGTTATAAGGAATATAAAAAGGCAACCACTTTAAGAAGTAGAGAGAATTTGACTAATGATATGAATAGAGAAGCTAATAAAGTGGAGTTTGTTATTGATGAGCAAGAAGAGAAGAATAATGAGAATAAGGTCATTATATCAAATGAGATAAAATATTCATTTTTTAATGATGATTCCTTCTTCTGTATTGAATTAACAAAAGCTAAAATATATGATTCTTTATAGGACATCATCAATCAAGATGACAAGGTTCCATATGAGTGTAAGATGGCAGGGAAAAAGTGTAACACCCCATTCCCATCTGACATATGCACGTGCGTCCATCGGATACACGTATACATGCCTGATAGAAATGACATGTTAACTATCTCACCTTCACTGTACATAGCATGGCATCATAAAATAAACCATAAGTCACACAATTGCTAAAATCCAAAATGTTATCATATTACATCAAAAACCATAATTTACATTGTTTCATATAATACAATATCATCCATAATTATACAACATTGTCCTATGAACATAAACAACTCAGTACATACCGAATACTGTAAACTCGAAAGAAACAACTATGTCCTCAATCCCAGCTGATCGACCTTTGAGCCAAATCTGACTGTAACAGTTGTACAAAATATGCTTCTACAGAGTATTAGAAGCTAGGTCGTTTCACTCTCGAACCTAAAAAATAACGGTGCAATTTTGATGAGTTTTGCGAACTCAACAGAGTAACCATCCTTGATGGTTCACTCATGTCATAAAACTAGATCAATTATAGTATGTAATCATACAGTTCAAATCCACTTGACAAGTATCAAAATATTATCACAGATAAATCATTTTTCAGTTAAACAGTTCAATCATATAACGACATTCACACAGCTTTGCAAATTATTCAATGAATTCAAATTATATACGGATGCGATATGTATGAGACTCACATTCATTTTTATATTGTTGTGACTGTGTGCTTTAACAGTATCTCGAATTATTGGCCTCAGTCAGTTAGTCAGTGACTCATTGATCACTGTAAGCTATAGGATCGAACCACATATGCGGGAGCTTAAAGCTCCTTTCAGTAACAGTATCAGTAGCAACATTAGTAACAACTCCTTTGTATTACATGCATTGGAATGAAGTGCATGTCACAATTTAGTCATCAAATTTAATCAATTTCATTTGCATGTAATATAACAGTATATCAGTCACAGTATCAATTACAGTAATAGTCACAGTAGCAGTAGTCATTGGGCTAAGTTCGACATTCAACTTTTCAGTTGAGAATCAGAAAATCATTTAGGCAGACGCATTCACATTCAATCAACACTTCCAACATCATTCTTATGCATCAAAATGCCTCAGATAAATGTTATCCGTAATCCAATACACAATCAACACAATTCAATACAGTTCAATAAGATAGCAATACAGTTCAATAATTTACAAAACAATAAGGTGAGACCATCTTAAGTTACTCACAGTATGCTCCAAACAGCTATTGTCCTGAAGTCCTGACAATGTCTGGATGCTGTCGTTCAATGCGCTCCTCTACACAGACAATACATTCATATATCACAATATTGCACAATTATGTATTCATTAATGCACATTCATGTATACTAAATATGTACAATGCATGTTCATGATAATTCTAGGATTCTTATCATTAATCTTGTCACAATAATCATTTGGATATCCACATTCAATTGAATAACTCATATTTGATTAAAGGTACACTTTTGGGTCCATTTTGCACAATTATTTTCGTGAGGAGAGTGAAGAAATTTGTTAACACTTCCTTCTAACAAATTATTCTATTATGTCTTAAGTCTCTATTGATACTAAGATCATTCAATTTGATTCATTATTCTATGAGTTATGCTTAAAATACCACAGACTGTGTACATTTAAAATTTTGGCTATGAATGACCTTGCATTCAAGTTGTACAAATCATAACTCTCAATTCCAGTATCCAAAAATTACAAACTTTATATCAAGTTAAAGCTAAGAGAATAAACTAAAACTTTTATGAAGATACAATTGTTTGATTCGGCCTACATCAATATAATTTATTCAATAACAATAGGATATGATGTCTGTCCCTAGTAGTGCTACAGCCTAAGCTAAGACTTAATTTCATGCCAAATTTCAAGACCCTTAAAGATATAATTCAAATTCAATTTCTTCTTAAAATTTGTAGACAAATGTCTCTAGTTCAATTTAATTCAAGAATAATTTTATTTGGAAATATACAGATCAAAATATAACCAAAATACCAAAGAATGTTCAGTAAAAACATTCCAGTTATCAAATTCTAGCACATCTCAACATTTTCATCCTAGCACCTCCTTTCGGGATAACTTTTCATGATAATTATGTCAAGGAAAATAGTGTATTTTAGTAAAAATTTCTTCTATATAATTGTTCCACTATGTTTCTAGTTTCTAATAACACCAAAATCGTAAAATTTGATTTAATATATTGAAAGTTATACCTAAAATAGTTTAGACTGTTTTTAAATTGTAACAGAACCCCTAACTCTATTTCTAGTCAGATTTTGAAATTTTTAGAGATAGAATTAACATTTGACTTCTTGAGGAAAGTTGTATACATATGCCTCTAATTTATTTTGAATCAACAATCAATGTATTTAGAAATCTACAGTTCAAGATATAATCAAAATACCAAAGTCTGTTAAATGTAAGTTCTCCAGTTTATAATATTCCATCACACATCTTCTCCAATATCTCATATATGTCATTCCAATTCAGGCATCATTCCCATACTAATAAACATATCATAAAGATCATATTTGCTACCTACTTTTAGGCTTTCAATTCAGCTCAAACTTCAGATTAAATCAAGTCTCCTTGGAAGCAAAATTCATCACCAACTTAAGATGAAAACAAGTTGATTTTGGACAGTAAGATGAAGGTAATTTTTGGCTAGTTTCCTTGGCTATTTTGTGTAAGGTAAAAAGCTAGTTTTGGTGCAGCAAGTTAGCTAGAGTTCAGGCAAAATACAAAGGAGAAAGTTGAAGCAAATTCGATGAAAGATGAGAGAAACAACAGAAACATTGTTGCTAGAATTTGCTCCATCAACATGCTAGGTGTCAACTTTATAGCACAACAGTTGTCCTAAGGTATGTCTTATATTTGCCTACTGAAGATGGTGCCACTAATCCACTCAAGATACTGCCATATTTCACCAATTTATCAGTCCATATGTCTCCTAATTATTGGTTCACTTGTCATACAATAATTGATCCATGTATCAATTAATTACTAGTCTATTTGTCACCCATTTAACTATGCCAAATGTCACTCAATTTTAGGCTTAATCATCCAAAATTTTCATGTATCAATTTATCCTACCATTTGACATGTGTTCCAATCCAAATGTACATTTTAATATATCAATTTTCCAATCCCTAACACTTAATTCCAAATGTTCTAATTAAAATCCAATCATAATAAAATTCAAGACATATCAAAACATAATTCACGTGATGATCACTTAACATTGTTCATACCCCAAAATTTAAAATTTTTTCAAAAATTCACCAAAAATTCGAAAAATCATATTATTCTCCAATTAAAATTTCAGCTCAAAAAGCTCACAATTCGCATTTTAATTTCATTTTTAACAATTAATTATACTTGAAAAATGTCAATGAATGCATGTACAAATAATTGTAATATGCAAGATTAATAATGTCGTGTGTGTGTATGTCACATTATGCATAAGCATAAATTATGTTTCCTAATTTCTCATTAATCTCTAATAATTATCATTTTAATCTTAATTAAGATATCAAGATGTTACAAAAAGATATTGCAAATACTAAAGTTCAAACACCTTTGCATAGACTTGCAATGTTTTGAAATAGGAGGGTGATAAGTCATTCTCTTACTTCCTTAATGATAGAGTCCATCTAAAGGAATATAAATATGTGTTTATTGGAAGACAATCTAATCATTTAATTTAGTTTTACATGTGTGTTTTGATATATTTTATATGTATATTTTTTCAATTTTACTTGTTTTTCCTTTCTTTTATGTCCTTGATTTTTATGTACGATCTTAATTTTTTTTATGTATCTCATAGACTTATAGCAAATAAAATCACCAAAGGGCTTAGAGAACTTTTCTCTATAATTTTATTCCTTCATTTCCACCTTTTACATGCTATTTTATTAGTCGTCCATTTAGGACAATGTATAATTTAGTATGAAGGGGGATTATGTTAAGACTTAGTTGATTGAAATTAGTTTCATTTGCAATTGGTTAATAAGTGTCACGTCTTGAATTTTCATTTATTTTCTCAATTGTTAGTTAGTCCCTTTAATATATATTTTTTTCTCATATAGTGTATTTTTCCTATTATTTTATTATTAATCTTGAAAATTCCTTAGACAAGACCTAAGTAAGGTGACTTAGGCAATAGACTTAGGTAAGGTGACACACGCAATGAAATAAGGATCCATAAATTAAAGAGTTAATGTAAATGAATAAAAAATTAATGAAGGGCATTTTTTTTCCCACACCAAGTGTAATGTCACTCGCAGCTAATTTTTTTGTTCACTTATCGGGTGTAATACTGACATTTGCCTTTTCTTCTCAATTAGGTAAAAGGAAGGAAGTTATCAAGTCGACAAGCCAATCGTAGAGGCGGTAAGAGGGAAGTTTAGTAAAGGTCAACCATATTACTTGTCCTTATCTTTACTCTCCTTGTATTTTGATTACTTGATGACTTTGGTATTAATATACTTCAGAGGTCTAGATGGTTTTGTTACATATTATGGATTATGTTATTTATCTCCAGGTTATTACCTAGGATTTACAACGTTAGTAATGAATGATGAACTAAATTTCTTTAAGAAGTATTTGATGATAAATGTTTTATATGTGATTAATTTTGAATCTCTTATTGAATGAAAGGTGAATTAGTAACTTCTTAGTAAGTAGGTTTAAAATATATAAGCTTGTAGGGTTAACCTAGTGTCAAGTTAACATTGTACACTCACTTCGAGCCCTGTTTAGGTAAGAGTGTGACAAGTTGGTATCAAAGCAAGGGCTTAGTAGGATTTATTAAGTATTAAATATGGGATTGTTGTCTATAAGATGCCTCCAAGCAGAAGAGTCAGTCAATGCCTAAGGTTGAAAGGGGATCGGTAGAGTCGATCAATGCTATTGGTAACCTAGGTATAGGGAGCAAGCACTTTGAGGCTCAAATCGTGGATGCTTGCATTAGTGCTAAGCATGTGAATGCATAAGTCTACAACCCCCTCCAGTGTAGTTAATCTTACACTTGGATCCCCAAGCATTTATAGACATGCTTATGGTAGTTTTGAATGTTCAGTCTTCTTATTGTAAACTAAAAGCCATTATCAAACATACTAAAAAGTGCAATGCATATAACTTGTATGGATTAGTTGATGTAAGAGAGCCAGACTAATTGTTCAAGGCCACTAAGATAGCCTTTACCCCATTAGAGCTGAAAGATGCATAGAATACTTCTAATATGTATGGCCTGCTACTTGGAACAACAGATGCATAATTGTCTAGGGTGAGGGCCTTACGTAAAGGAACACTAAATTAGGAGTTGTTTAGCCAGGAGATTTTCAAGAAGTACCCCACAAAGACATTTAAATAGGGTAAGCTGAATGGTTTCCTAATTAAAAAGCTGTTTAACTGCTGCGTTCAGATAATATTCAAACTCTTTTGTCCTGCCTTCCAAAGAAGAAAACATGATATAATATTGTCCTACTATTTAATTTAAGACAAACTCCTCTACCAAACCTCAAGAGCCCAAATTGTTTATAAAACAACCTTTTGGTTTTGCATTTGGTAGATAACAGTCACTGGGCATTGAGAGGATTTTTATGAGATCCAATACAAGAATCGAATACAATACAATTTGCCGTAGCTCAAAACTTAAAGTGGAAAAGGCGTTGGATAACACATGCATTTAACAGCAACGAGTTCTGTTATAACTAAACTTGAAGGTTAACTAAAAATCAGAATTGATGGATCTACTGAAAGTGAGTATTAAACTCTCATAGCCATGGAATCTTAACGCATCTGCTAAGAAAAGAAAACCCAAAACATACGCTACTTGCTCTTTTTGCAGTGAGTACCGAAAAGATAACCATGCCGGTAACAGGTAATAGATGTGAGATAATCCAAAACACTGAAATGGCCAAAATCTTTTAGGCCACTGACAAACAAATATCTTCCTTGCTGAGTACAACCTTCCCAAAAACTCTCATTCAATCTATAAGGCAGTAAGTGACATCATGAAGGAATATGTTGTTTTCTTTAAGATCCTAATCTAAGAACAACACTAGAGTGAAGAGAAACAAATGGAGATGAGATAAAGCATAAAGAAAGCATACCAACAAACTCACACACAGACAACATCCCAAATTAAATCTAATAAGCCAATGCCAAGATGAAAGGAAAAAGGGGGCAATTCAATTAGAACACTGAACCATAATCCTGTTCAATATTCAACCATACTCTGATGATCAAGGCAACCATACGTTCCTGGTGATCAAGGCACAAAAATGCTTCTTACACAACAATTAGAAAACAAAGCTCATATTTGACAACTTGTCTGAGCCCCATTCTTACGATCAAAATTCAATTCAAGAAATCAGATATTACAAGATTAACAAAAATTACAACAATTGAGAAACACAAGAAACTTCCGATTTTAAAAAAAAGAGAGTAAAGAAGCTAATTCAAGAAGAAGAAGAAGAAGAAAGAGGGCGTTGAGGAGGAGGAGGCAAAATTTGATGCAGACTCTGATGAACCTCTCTTTGACCTCCACTACTCCTCAAAACAAAGGGATGCTGCAACAGCTGCGACGCACTCCACCTCCTGTTCGGTTCTCTCTGCAAACAACAGGAAATAAAATTCCTGAACTCCCTGCTAGCCGTAGGAGGCGCCTCAGGCGGCTGAGACATGCAAATCGCACACATCAAGCTCGCCCAATCCGCCTGCCGACTAACTGCAAACGGAAACCTACCCAGATAAAACTCCAATATGCTAACCCCCAAACTCCATATATCTCCTGCATACCCATCGTATAGACCCTGATTTAGATCAGTGTTGATTCTCTCTGGACTCATGTACGCAATCGTCCCAACCGATGAGTTACAAGGGTCCATGGTTTGAGCGAGAATGCGACTGACGCCGAAATCAGCGATCTTCACGTGCTTTTCGGAGTTGATGAGGAGGTTCGAGGGTTTGATGTCGCGATGAACGATGTGTCGGCGATGAAGGTAGGCGATGCCGTTTAGGATTTGGCGAGCGACGTCGGATAGGATAGACTCGTTGGGGATGTGGTTGGCTTCTAGGGACCCTCCGTCCATGAACTCGAGGAGAACCTGGATCTGGCCGTTGTGGTCGAACATATCGTGGCAGCGAACCACGTTTGGGTGGTTAACGTCCCGGAGGATCTCGATCTCGCGGCACATCTGGAGGCGAATGGAGTCTTCGTGGTTTCCGTAGATTACTTTCAGAGCGTAGAAGCGGCCGGTGGGCCTGTGGGTCACCTTGTAGACAGTGCCGCCGCTGCCGCTGCCGATGCGGTGGACGCGGTTGAGTTCTGAGAAGCTGATGGGCTGGTGGTTTTGGGTGGTGGAGGATGTGTTGGAGGGTGGCGGGAGGGGAAGCGGTACAGCGAGCTGTGGCTCCCTTTGAGGTAGGGGTAAGGTTAGGTCTGGTCGTCGGCGGCCTCGGCTTCTACCGGCGGCGGCGGCGGCAGTTGGAGGTGGTGGTTGAATGGGTCTCATGTTTTACGAGTCTTGAAGATTGGATGGAATGAATCTTTATAAAAGATTGGATATTTAGGAATGAGATTGACGATGATGACAATGATAAGAAATGGAATCACAACACCCACCAATCAATGATGCGATTCATATGCATGAGATTGAGATATTAATAATACAGCTAGCAAAGAAAGAGAGAGAGCAAAACTAGAATAAAGAATCCATGAGATGAGAGAAACCGATTCACTTCGATTTCTTTCTTCTTCTTGCTTTCGTCTCTCTTATGCTTTACACCTATATTTATAGATATTGCAAAAGAAGAAGTTTCTTGGAAAAGGAAAATAAGAAAAAGTCAGATGAAAAGTTTTGTTATTTCAATTTTGGTTTTACTTTTAATAAAGTGGAGAGACCCACGCGCTTAAAAGAAAAGCTAGACAGTTTTTAATATTGTGGAAAATTTTAGCAAGAGAAACTGGTCTGGAAGACACAGAAACAGAACAGAAAGACCCGTTCCATTCCACACTTTATTTTTTGGAGATTAATTCGTGGGTGGGCCAAATTACCTATTCTCGGTTCGAATCCTAAAACACGGGTCAGTATTAACATTGCTGTATTTATAAGCTAGAATCAAATCATCAAATTTACCTTTTTAAGTCGTTATCATCTTTAGATTAATCTCCGCTTGTAATTTATACGATCCTAAAAGGCGGCTTAATACTGTTGTCAAGTATTTAATACCGCCGTATTTATAAGCAGAATCGAATCCTCAACCTTACTTAAGCGACGATTAGCTTCTTATCGACACAATTCATTATTGGTTTAAAGCTTACAAAAAATGCCTTTTTTTTTTCCAAGATTTTTCATATAATGTTTTTTAATATAGCAAGGCAGTGATTTTTATCAAATTAAGTTGCAAATGTCTTAAAATAGAGAATTGGTATATGTTGCAATACGTAATCATGAAGTGGTCACTACTTCTACTGCAGCAACTACGTTACTTTACGCGTAAGACGCCAAAAATTTCAGAGAAAAGATTTTAACTTGATGAATTTGGACAAGACCTCGTCAAAATAAAAGCTAAAATGTATTTGAACAATTCAGGAGAACTAAAGAGTCAACCACGAGGTGGACAATTCAGATTTCAGCGCCCTGCTGCCCGCTTCGGACTGACTACCATGTAGAATTAGCCACTTTGACCCATTACTGATATAAAATCAGACACAATCAAACCCACTATTATATAATTAAGTGTCAAAAACTAAAGACTTTCGTAATCACTTAATACAAGTTGGCAAGAAATAAGAATGTCTTCATCTTATACCCAGTAAGAGCTACTGCAATTATGTTTCTCCCATCCTATACATCAGTAACTCAAGTGCCAACATACGGTCCACAACTATCTCAAGGTGGCCCGTACAAGCAGGAAGGATGCACATTAGAAGCAAGGAAACAAATGCCTCTAAAAATTTTTATATAAAATATTATTATTTTAAGTTTTAATTTCATAAAAAATTATAATTATTTTGCCCCCACTCAAAATATTATTATTTTGCCCGTATTCAAAAAAATATGTCCACTAAATACGTAGAAGGAGTTAAAAATTTTATGCAATTTGTATAACACCAAATAGATCATGAATGTCGCATTAGTTGTCCTTGCATCAATTGATTAAATGTCGACTTTCAAAGTCAAGATGTGGCATATAATCACTTGCTAATCCGAGGCATAGATAAATTCTATAGTCCATGACTTTATCATAGTGAACGTAAGGAAACAAGTTGTAATAGAAGTGGTAGTATAAGTTATGATGATAGTAATAATAATGATGTAGATGATTATGATGTTAATGATGATGGGATTGAAGAGATGTTAGACGATTATGGAAATTATATGGAGACTATGAGTATGCCTAACATAATTGGTAGTATAAATGAAGATAATTTTAGAAAGTTAATAAAAGTTACTCCAGAAGAATTATATCCAAGGTGCTCAAATTTCTCACATATCTTATTGTCAAGTTATTGCATTTAAAGGTCTATAATAAATGGAGTAACAAGACTTTTGACATATTAATTGACTTACTTAATGATGCATTACCTGTTGGACACAAATTGTTGAAATCTTACTATGATGCAAATAAATTGTTAAAGGACCTTTGATTAGGATATATTTAGATTCATACATGTAAGTATGATTGTGTTTTATTTTAGAAGGCAAGTAAAGATGTTCAAGAGTGTCTAATTTGTGGTACATCAAGGTGGCAAGTGGACGATGGGAGAGGGAAAAAGATACCGAATAAAATCCTTCGATACTTTCCTACTAAACCACGACTACAAAGACTTTTTATGTAATAAAAAAACAACGATGGATATGGGGAGGCATAAAGAGAAACGCATTGATGATAACATTATGTGCCATCCAGTAGATTTAATGACATGGAAATAATTTGATAGAAAGTTACCATGGTTTGCACAGGATTGTCATAATGTTCGACTTGGATTGATCTAAGATGGATTTAATCCTTTTGGTATTATGAGTACTTCATACAGCATGTGGCTGGTAATTCTAGTGCCATACAATTTACCTATATGGAAGTGTATAAAAAAGCCTAATATGTTATTGTCTTTACTTATTCCAGGTCCTACTGATCCTAGTATGGATATCTATGTCTACGTGCAATCATTAATTAATGACTTAAATGATCTATACGAATTTGGAATACAACTTTTGATGTTATTCAAAGTGAAACATTTAGAATGCATATTGTTGTTTTAGGGTATATGGCTTGTCCTATGTGTAATCATCAAACTTATTCAATAAGGATACAAAGTAAAATATGCTATACGGGCTATCGTCGTTATTTGGAATATGGGCATAGATGGTGAAGAAGTAAATTGTTTAATGGCAAAGCAGAATTAGGTAAAGCTCTGTTGTAGTTGTCCAGTGATGATATTGTTTACCAGCCATTAAATTTGGGTGATATTACACTTGGGAAACACCTAAGTAATAGAAAGTGAAAGAGAAATGATGTTAAACTCAATTAAACAAAAAAAAGCATATTTTTTAATTTGGCAAATTGGAAGGAATTACTATTGAGGCCAAATCTTAATGTGATGTATATTGAGAAATTTTTTTTGATAATATTTTAGGAACTGTGATGAGAATTGATGGGAAATTGAAAAATACAATTAAAGTTACATTTGAAAAAAAAGAGATGACGGGTCAAACATTGTCCCCTTGTTTGTTACAACATGTCAAAAAGAGAGAAGCAATCTTTCTATTAGTTTCTCCAATTAGTCAGGTTTCTTGATGTGTATGCATCAAATTTAAACTGTTGTGTGAATGTTAAAGAGGAAAAAAATTATCAAGGTTGAAAAGTCATGATTGTTATGTACTTTTGCAACAATTACTTCATGTTGGAATACGTACGTGTTTGTCGAAGGATGTGTCATAACTTTGGGTCAATTGGGAGAGTTTTTTAAGAAATTATGTTGCAAGACATTTAAAGTTAAAGAACTTGACAAAATGGAAAAAGACATAGCTTTGATTCTACGTGAGCTTGAACTAGTATTCCCCCATCGTTTTTTGATGTTATGGTTTATTCCACTTATCATATGAAGCAAAACTGTTGGGCTCCGAAATTTTTTTTTATTTAGGGATTTATTTGTTTATTCGCTTACTTTAATTACTTTTTATTTTGCTTTAATTGATTTAATTACGTGTATATAAATAGATATATTTTATTGAGTCTTGGAATTAGCATGTATGATTGGGAATTAGAAGTTGGGAATTAAATGAAGGCTTGGACTTTTTGTTGGATGGAATGGGCTTTGGGAAAGAATGAGTTAAGAAGAAGGAAGGTTAGAAATAAGTGGATTAGAGGTTAATGGGCTTATGAGGAGGAAAGCCCAAGTC
>JANZLD010000004.1:46644734-46665299 GCA_026413575.1 Erythroxylum carthagenense | reverse complement strand
TATACATACATACACATATATATATACATACATACATATGTATATATATATATATATACATACATATATATATGTATGTGTATATATATGTATGTATGTATGTATGTATGTATGTATATATGTATATATATATGTATGTATGTATGTATGTATGTATGTATGCATAAGTGAGATACTATGGAAAAGAAGATAGGAATTATAACTGATTAGATATAGTTGAAGGTGATGAGACAAATGAGTTGAGATTTGAGAGTTTGATGAAATTATTTTGGTAGCTGAATGGTTATGCTGAGAACATTCCAAGTTTGCATAGTACAAAATTTCAAATTTTCCATAAGGAAAAAATTGGTGTTATGATTTTAGGAAAAAAAATGGATTGATTGAATTTAACAGGTTGTCTTTTCATAAAAATTGTAGCTTGTCTTTTTAGCTTTTCAACACTATAAAGTATGAAATTTTTGGATATCGAAGTCAAAAATTATGGTCCTTATAAGTAGAGATTCTCAGGAGTATAGGACGTATCATCTGATGATGACGTGTCATCTAGTGAGGACGCATCGTCTGGTTAGGACGTATCGTCTATTGATGACGTATTGTCTGGTGATGACGTGTCATCTAGTGAGGATCCTCTGGTAATGACATGTCGTCTGGTAAGGATGCTTCGTCTGGTGAGGATACTTCATCTGGTGAGGATGTATCGTCTGATGATGACGTATCATCTAGTGATGTCATATCGTCTAGTGGTGATGTCATATCGTCTAATGACGTCATATTGTCTGATGATGATGTCATATTGTCTGGTGCATTGTTCATCTGAACCTATCGTCTGATCCCATTTTTGACCTTGTAGATGATCGAATTTCACTATGAAGTCTTCACAAAAGTTGTAGATCTCTTTTAAACTGTCTAATAATGACTCTAATTCGAGGTTTGTAGAAAAAGTTATGCCAATTCTCCCAAGAGAGGTACAATATGATTGAGGACATAAACATACTTGATTCTTTTGGCCATAACTTTATCAATCGACCTCCAAATGAAGTGATTCTTGAAGGAATAGATTTTCTTCGGCCAATTTTTGTTATCTGACCTTTAAATGAAGTGATCCTTGAGACAATAGGTTCCTCACACATTGTGCTATCTCTCCATAAAAATTGGCAACATTTCGAATTGATTGGAAAAAAGGTTTTGATTGATGGAAAGTGAATGAATCCATTGGAATAATATGAACTGGTGTTATTTTACTGAACTTGCTTCGGCATTTTGAATATATCCGAAAACTATAGGGTATTAGACTCACGTCTCACGACTCACAATTAATGCATAAATATAACAAGCATAAATTGAGGGAATTAATTATGTAAACACACTTAATTCCCTCATTGATATACATAAAATTAGTTCAATGAAACCATCAAAATTGTACACATGTTGGACCTCCAATGATATCCACACGAATGAGTAAAAGAATTCTACAAGTGATGGAGAGAGGATAAACAATAAGCGCTAGCTTCTTTAGAACTTAAACCTATTTATAATAAAGTTTAAATCTTTTAGTAATTTAATTAAATAAAATTATAATTATCTTTAATTAAATACCAATTAGGCCCAAATAGAATCTAATATTTCATATCGATATTTATTATTAAATATCTTATATTTAACTATAAAGTTTCTCTAACTTTACAATCAAGTCTAATTGATTAAAATACTTTTTTTCAACTGTTCTTTGTATGTGACCTATTAGGTTTTTGACTAATTAATAATAGATATAAATTGTAACTTTAAATGATATTCAAGATTAGAAAAATTAAATCCTTTAATTTTTATTTGATTATCTAATTAAATAATTTATATTATAGATCAATGTTAACATCTACCAACACCTTATTACCGTTCAAATATTAAGAATATCAAAGCAATTTTGATTATCATTTTAATGCATGATTTTTTTCGTATAATTATATCCTTTCATTATACAATGTTCTAATTAGACACAAAATATGAAAATAATATCTACTCTATTTGAGGTTAATCATATTAGTTATTTATCATTAATAATTGATTCTACTAATAATATTTGAAAACTATTTTGAAGTGTCATCACATCTTGGCCAATAGTTTCTTGAATCATTACTAATTGAAAATAATGGAATATTCTCCCAAATTGGGAGGATTAATCATATATTAATCACTTACTTTGTATAATTCATGTTATATTCAATAACTATTTGAGTTATCATTGACTACAATAGGTAATAAGTAATTTCAAAATATGATAATCTTTATATGAGATACTTTGAAGATCTTAAGTCAAATGATTACTTATGTAGTTATCATAATGACAATTTTCATAAATATATAAGTAATATTTTATATGGAGTTTGTTTAAGTATTTTTTCACACCTTAGTTTGTGAGAACAACTACTTTCTTCATAAGAAAGAAACGTAAATTATACTATTCTCTATTAATATTTAGTCTCAATAGAATAATAATTATGAACAATTTAGAGATATTATATAAATGTAATATAAATCGGTTACAGTCTAATTGTCTCACATTGGCAATAAGAGAGATGTTTACAGGTTTATGAGCCCTCCCACCTTTTAAGCTAGCTTTTGAGTTTAGCTCTCCTATAAAATCTGTAACAATTATTATCAGAGCCAACATCGCTTCTTCGAGTCCTCGTGCCACAGGTAGTGACGTCAATATTGCAGTATTGACCCTGAGTTAGAAAAGACCTAGCTCACAGTCAGCCCGCAAGTGTGTGGGTGATAACATCAATATGACAGTGTTCGTCCGAGATTAGAAAATGTCCAGTGCATAATCAAGCACCAGCCCACTTGTACCTAGATTGCAAAATGTGATGGAATGTTACAGTCTAATTGTCCCACATTGATAATAAGAGAGGCTGATGTAGAATTTATAGGCTTATGGATTCTTTTACCCTTTAAGCTAACTTTTAGGGTTGGCTCTTCTATAAGATTTGTAATAGAATTTCATAATTATGTCTCATTATAATTTCATTTATAATATATATTTATCATATGAACTTTATCGTATACAAATAAATATGTATAAAATAAAGAATTCTTTTAAATGATTGCCCAATAAAACTATAATCAATTGACTGTGTGTATGATAAAAACTAACGTATTTTTCTTTAAAAAAGAGAAAAAAAATAGGGGAAATATCACATTGAAGCTTTTGTAAGTGCCTTTTTCTCCTTTTATCCAACTCATTGTCTTTTTCTTCTCATGATCATTACCTCCGAGCCGCCCTAATTCCCTAATTCCATTCATTGCTCGAATTGTCTTGTTGTGCTTCTTTTTTGGCGACAAAAGTAATGCTCTAATATTATTCCAACTAAGCCCGAGCCCGACCAACCAAACTTGAGCCTTGATAGCTATTAAAAAAAATGTCATTTTTTATTTTTAATTTAAAAATAAAAATTAAGTTAAGCCGAACCTCAACTTCAATTTATCTTTTTATTAGTAAAATTTTTTAAAGTTACAAAGAATTGATGAGGTTGGAGTTATGATTTTATCAATTTGAGAATTAAATTAACATTTTGAAAAATATTGTAATTATTTTTAATCCTTAAAATATTTGAATTGAACCTATACCAACTTCTTTTTTCACCTTTGTTTTTTTGCCTAAAAATTCTAATGGTCTTAAAGGACAGGGACCAGCTCCTCTTTCAAAAGCTTCAACTGCACGTTGGAAACGGGTTGACTATATAATTATTGTGAAATTTCTCAGAAAACTTGAGCCATGTAAAATTACCGTCCCGAGAATTTACGTGTTCACAGCCACAGTTTCCTTTGGTGGTAATTCCAGATTTTCTATTATAAGACTACCCTCATCACACCAATCCCTTTTTAAATTAAACACAGACAGCCACTCTCGTCAACCATAAGCCACAACAAAGGATCCAAGAAGCTAAAGACTGCTACCTTGCTATGGCTTCCACCACCAAACCCATCTTTAAACTTACAACCACCGCAGCCTCCGTCTCCCGCTGTTCTCAACCACCACCGACCTCTCTCCACAGCCTCTCCTTCCTTCGCACGACCGCTGTATCCACCATACCCATCGACATAAAGCTCTCTCGTTCTCATTTAAACACTCACCGTCCTTTATCTGTCAAAAGCGCCATAAAGACCGTAGAATTATCCACCGGGCCATCTTTTTCAGCAGCGTCCACCTCTGACCAATCAAAGCCCACAATTTTGGTCTCCGAGAAGCTTGGAAACGCGGGTATTGAGCTTTTGAAAAAGTTCGGCGACGTGGACTGCTCTTACGATATCTCCCATGATGATCTCTGCAAAAAGATCTCATATTGCGATGCCTTGATCGTGAGGAGCGGGACTAAGGTGACGAGAGAGGTGTTTGAGGCGAGTAAGGGGCGGTTGAAGGTGGTCGGAAGAGCTGGCGTGGGAATTGACAATGTGGATCTACAGGCTGCGACTGAGTTTGGGTGCCTGGTGGTAAATGCCCCAACCGCCAACACCATAGCAGCGGCGGAGCACGGCATCGCTTTACTAGCTTGCATGGCACGGAACGTCTCTCAGGCGGATGCGTCCATGAAAGCAGGTAAGTATTTTTCCTTCATAGTTTCTTCATTTTCATTCCAAGAAATATGGAAAAAGTGGTTAAAGTCTAAAAGTTAACAAGAATATTTTGATTCAATCTTCTTGAAGTCCGATTTTCCTCGCGGGTGGGTACTCCTAAAATGTGTGGAAAGGATAATTAGCATTTAGAGAATATAATTAATATTTTCTTTTTCTTTCAATGGTAAAAGCTTTTAAAAGATATTATCTTCTCTTCTTTTTTTTTTTTTTTTCCATTCCCTCTTCCTAAGAAGACTTTTCATCTTGTATCTCTATGCAAGGTTTGGTTTCATCTCACGTTTACTAACATATTTGTAATCTGAAATCGATTATAATTTGTAAATTTTATGGTAGTTGGTAATGCTAGGTAGTTGGTTTGAGGTGGGGTATGCACTATAATTGGACTCACTTTCACGTGACAGCTCTGGTGGGTCTTTTGTCAAACATGGCCTTGGAATTTAATTCCACAAGAACTTGCTACGTTCCCAGTAAGCACAAATGTCAAGTAGAAAGAATTTCATATACATCAGAATTTAAATTTTTAAAATTTAGTAAATACATTCTTAACGATAGTATATATATATAAATATATGTACATAAAAGTAAAAGAATCATTTGGGTCGACCTGTCAAGGCCATGCTGTCTGCCTGTCCATATGGATCACAGAATCTTCAAGGTGCTTAAATTCCAATATAGACGTGTACGTAATTTGTTTTACGTAATTATGTTCAAGGAATCATCGCGTCGCGTTCAGCTTTAAACAATGAACATTTTTGTCAATTATTGGACTTTTCTAGCCTACCAGACATCGAGAGGACTTCCCAGAATCTTCTGCGATCTTTGATGTAAAAGCAATTGGTTATCCAGTCACTTATTTTATCTATAGCTTGAATGACGGCCAGATAAGAAACTAACTTAAAAATCACTGGCAAAAGATATTTTCATTCCTGCACGATCCTGGGGTAGGTTCAAGGTTATGGTTTCTGAGTAAAAGATTTAACCTCTGGAAACGAATAACATAGAAGAACCGCCATTGACAAATGTGGAAACCAGTCCACCTTTCTAGCATCTGCTATTTGGACTTGTCAAGTTTAATAACGTGATCATATGAAATATTTTCAGGGCAATGGCAGCGAAACAAGTATGTCGGCGTGTCTATGGTCGGGAAGACGTTGGCTGTTCTGGGATTTGGGAAAGTTGGATCTGAAGTTGCAAGACGTGCCAAAGGTCTAGGCATGCACGTCATTGCCCATGATCCATATGCCCCAGCTGACAGAGCCCGTGCCATTGGTGTAGAGTTGGTCTCCTTTGATCAAGCCATCTCTACTGCCGATTTCATCTCTCTTCATTTGCCACTCACTCCTAACACCAAAAACATGTTCAACGATGAGACTTTTGAGAAGATGAAGAAAGGGGTTCGCATAATTAATGTAGCTAGAGGTGGAGTTATTGATGAAGATTCATTAGTGAGAGCCATTGACAGTGGAAAAGTAGCTCAGGTACTAGTTCTTACATTCAGTGCCTCTGTTGGGTTCTGCAAACGTGGTATCTTGGAGAAGAACTGACTTCCTTTTCTTTTGCTCATATAGGCTGCACTTGATGTATTCGCAGAGGAACCTCCATCTAAAGATTGCAAATTGGTGCAACACGAGAAAGTCACTGTCACACCTCATCTCGGAGCCAGCACTAAAGAAGCACAGGTATATAATATTAGTCATTTCCTCGACTAAGTTTTTCTATATCGTGTGTAGTGCAACATATTAACTTGCAAGATGATCTCTCTATCTCTCAGGAAGGTGTAGCTATTGAAATTGCAGAAGCTGTAATTGGAGCATTGAAAGGAGAACTTTCTGCAACTGCTGTGAACGCTCCAATGGTGCCTCCAGAGGTTTTGTCAGAACTAGCTCCTTATGTGCTGCTAGCTGAGAAGCTTGGAAGGACAGCAGTGCAGCTAGTGTCAGGTGGGGATGGGATCAAATCGGTTAAGGTAGTTTACAGGTCTGCCAGAGGCCCAGACGACTTGGACACAAGGCTTCTGAGGGCTATGATCACCAAAGGCATCATTGAACCGATATCGACCTCATACATAAACCTTGTCAATGCAGATTTCATAGCAAAGCAAAAGGGACTCAGGATCACTGAGGAACGGGTAGTCGTTGACACATACCCTGAATTCCCAATCCACTCAATCCAGGTACAGATATCCCATGTGGATTCTAACTTTGCAAGCGCTATTTCGGACAGTGGAGAAATTAGCATCGAGGGGAGAGTGAGGTATGGCGTTCCTCACTTGACACGAATCGGCTTGTTCAGTGTAGATGTGAGCCTGGAAGGCAGCCTGATACTATGCAGGCAGGTTGATCAACCGGGTATGATTGGTCAGGTTGGAAACATTCTTGGAGAGCAAAACGTAAATGTAAGTTTTATGAGTGTGGGAAGGACTGGAAAGAGGGAACGAGCAATAATGGCAATTGGTGTGGATGAAGCACCAAACAAGGAGGCTCTCAAGAAAGTTGGGGAAGTCTCCGCTATTGAGGAATTTGTGTTCCTCAAGTTATAGATTATGTTCATCAAATTTGCTTGGTTTCATAGGAAGTTTTTAGAATATATGTGATATCTTGCTCTTGCAAAAACTAAAAGCTGTTAGACAGAAACGGGAGTTATCAGCCTTACCTACACGGCTGGTTGATACCAAATTGGGCTTTTGTGTGTGTGCTTCGTAATTCTCGACCAAGGGTTTAGAGTTAGACCGACTTGATCCCTTTTCCTCCAAAATATAGTTTTGTCCTTACCTATGTCGTATGCATTTTTTTGCTGTACGTTGGTGAAGTGTGCGTCTATTGTTAATATTGCCCTTTGAGTATGAGCAAGCAGAAAGGGGCAACAAAACGCAGTTTTATTTTTATCATCTAAAGTTTTACTCTTGAAATGAAATGTTTACATCCCGTGCCCAATATTTTCTGTCAATCTGCAAGTTTATCATCTCCACAAGAAGCTAAATAAATGTATTTTCACAATCTCTATTGTTAAGATATATTAGTATATATCTTTTTATTTAATTTTGACATTTTACTTATTAATTGGATATATAAGATATTAATTGTAATTAGATTAAAAAAGATGTAGTTGATACACTTGTATCTGTGAAAGAATCCTACACAAAATGGAACTTTATTATTATCACGTTGATTATTAATATGCGTACTACTGGATTTTTGGGATAGAAATTAAGTGATTTGGTTTTACGATTGAAATGTGGCTCTTCATGGTTAGTATCGTGTATGTCTCTAGTATAGCTCATATGTATTTCGTGGGAGTTGTGTCACTACTGTTGGCTTCTTGATTTTTCTGTGTGCTGCACAATTGTTTAAAAACAATGGTGGTTCACAGGCATGTATTAATTTTTGGGGCCATTGGTCTATTGTTGGGTGTGTAATTGATATGCTTCTAGTTTATATTTCTTGGGTGGTTTTGGTGAAGGCTTAATTGATTGATCTGTCACACTGAATATGTTCTTGGTGTAGTCGTAAGATAGTTTAGAATATTGCGTGATTCTGCCAATTTTTGTCAACAAATTTTAGATCCATTTCAGAGGAGCATAACTCATTGAGAAGTTGTTCTTGTCTATCTCAAGTGTATTTAGTTTTCGTTCTTTATTATTTTAATCATTTGAATTTTTTGTTGACTGTTCTTTCTTCAAAAGATTGATTGAGAAAATCCTCTATTGAGGTTAGTACGAGACGATCGTATTATTGGGTGTGAAATACTTTCACGAGAAGTGAGGTTGAGAGATAGTGAAAAGGGTTGAGTGGTATTGGCTTAGTAAAGCCTTGGATAAATCTATTGTACTTTTATGAAAGTATTAAGGTGGGTGAGGGTCCCGTAGATATAGGTCAGGTATGCGAAACTACGTTAACAAATCTCGATGTTGATTTATTTTTTGATTCTTTTAATTTTTCTGAATTTTTGTTTGCTAGAAACGAATTGAAAAGTTTATGAAACTACTACTCCCTACGGTTTTTCAATTGGCATTAGAGAAAAGGTTATCGATTCAGCATTTGGTACCAAGTTGGTACAAATCCTAGTTTTGCAAATATGACTACAAGAGAGAGTGCATCGATCACCAAACTACCATTATTGGATGGATCTAACTATCCTGCATGAAAATCACAGATGAGAGTCTTCATCCAAGTTCATGGTACAAAAACTTGGCATTCGATAGTACACGGGTGGACGCATTCGATGATTACTGATGATAAAAGAAGGGAGTCCAAAAAGATTCATTTGAATAGACAAGAGCTAAAGAAGAAAGCGCACTTGGAAACTTACAAGCAATGCATGCGATATTCAGTGCTATCGATGAAGGATGCTTCTTAATGATATCAACCTGTGAATCAACTAAAAAAGCATGAGATGCTTTGCATACTATTCATAAAGAGTCCAAATTTGTGATAACGTCAAAACTATAGATATTTATTGTGAGGTTTGATCACCTAAAGATAGATGAAAATGAGACTATTGGGGACTTTCAAGAAAGACTGCGGGATATAATTAATCAGGCACTTCAACTCGGGAAGAAATATTCCATTTTAAAACTAGTCAAGAAGACATTAAGATCACTACTTCCGAGATTTATTCTGAAAATTATAGCAATAGAGGAGGTCCACCACATTAATGATTTGTCATTGAAAAAATAATTGAAATTCTTACAAAATTCGAAATGAATCTTTTAAGGGGTAAGCAAGAAAAAAGCAAAGGATTGATATTGCAGGTTGAAACTGGAAAAGGAGTGAATGATGTGAAAGATGAATCGGATGAGAATGAAGATTTGGTGCTATTCACACAAAATTTTGATAAATGGTTGAAAATAATAAAAAAGGATAAACCTGAGTTTAGACAACATGGTGGGGGTTCATTAAATAACAACTTAAAATAAGAAGTCAAAACTTAAAAGGGTGAAAGGAAAGTAAAGAGAATCCAATATTATGAGTGTCAAGGTTTTGGGCACGTTCAAGCCAAATGTGTTAATACTTTGAAGAAGAGAAAAAGAAAATCCTTTATTAGCATTTAAAGTGAGAATGAATCGAGAGTGAATATGGTAGTGAAGAAGAAATCGCTAATGATGTTACGTTAGTTGTTTTATTTAGCAAAAGTCCAGTTACTTGCTTAACAGTAACTAAGAAGGAAGTAACTAAAAAAAGAAAAAGGTGGAAAATCAGAAAAATTTGAGAAAAACAAAAACAAATCAGTTCAAGACCTAATATTTGATTATGATAGTGATAGAAATGACCGAGATGATAAGAAGGAGAATATTTATGAGGCTTACAAGGCTATGTATGAAAAACGGGTGAAAACATGTAGAAAAAATGAAAGATTGAAGAAAGAGAATCTCTCCATAAAGAACACCATTCAACAGTTAGAAAAGAAATTGATGTTGGCATTAGATGAGCTTGGTGAAGCTAGAATGAAATTAGTAAGTACGAAAAAGGGGATTGAGAATGTTGAATGGAGGCATAGAAAAACTAGAAAAGTTAATGGAAATTGGTAAGGTTAAAGAGGATCTTCAAGGCATTGGCCATAAGAGTGAGTGCTCTAAAGTGAATGAGGAGAAAAATGATTTGTCCAGATTTATCTGAGAAGAAGAAACATCAAGAAAGAATCAAAGATTTGTATCTACTTGTCATTTTTGTGGAGTTATTGGGCATATAAGGCTAAGATGTTACTAGTTACTATAGATGCTGTTTCAAAGAAGCCATAGTCGAAGAATTCTACGTTCCTCACAAAAATATCAACATCAGCTCTCAGTACCAAAATCTACTTGGGTGAAAAAGAGTGAATTGCAAGCTTTCGTGAGTTTTAAATCGATGAAGACAACTTTGCAACTTGGTTGGTATTTTGATAATGGATGCTCACCCCATATGACAAAAGAAAAGAATTACTTAACCGATTATCAAAGTTGCATAGATGGTCATGAGACCTTCGGAGATGGAAAGAAGGCTTCGGTGATTGGTAGAGGAACATTATGCATGGATGGATTGCCTCCCTTCAAGAATGTGCTCCATGTCAATGGACTAAAAGCAATTTTGGTGAGTTTACGCCAACTTTGTGATGATGGTTTGTTAGTTAAATTTACAAGTGATGAATGCAGGGTGCTAACTAAATAAGGAGAATGTCTTGTGAGTGGCTAGCGATCAGCTGACAATTGCTATATGTTGTAGGTCATGACCACCTATAAATCTGCCACTCATAACAATATCATTGATTTATGGCATCAAAAGCTTAGACATATAAATTTTGATCATTAGCAAATTGACGAAATTGGAAGCTGTGAAGGGCCAAAATGAACAAAGAAGGGAAATCAAGTACCTCGCATACTTGAATTAATTCACTTGGATTTGGTTGGTCCAATACAACATGATAGCATTAGTGGAATGAGATAATTTTGAACTTGTGTTTATGATTATTCTAGATATACTTGGGTATCATTTTTGAAAGAAAAATCAGATGCTTTTAAGACTTTTAGAAGCTTATGTGTGCATATCAAGAATATGAAAATATGACTATAATGAGAATTCAATTGGATCATAGAAAGGAATTTGAGAATATAAGCTTTAATAACTTTTATGATGAGTATGACATAATACAAGAATTTTCAGCATCTAAAACTCTACAAAAAAATGGAGTTGCCGAAAGAAAAAATAAAACACTTCAAGAAATGCCCAAATCTATATTTAATGGAAGTAAATTGTTTATACAATTTTGGGCTGAAGTAGTTAATACAATATGCATATGTAACAGAGTTTATCTTTGAAGCATATTGAATAAGACATCTTATGAACTATAGAAGGGAAAGAAACCAGATGTTAGTTACTTTCATATTTTTTGTAGTAAGTACTACATTCTTATAGATCGGGAACAACTTGGAAAATTTGAGAGCCAAAGTGATGAAAGAATCTTCATTGGTTATTTAACTCATAGTAAAGCTTACCGAGTGTATAATCAAAGAATTAAGAAAGTGCTAGAGTCCATAAATGTTATGATAGATTATATATCTTTGTTGAATGGACAAGTGGCAAAATAAAATCTATATAACCAACCTTTTGAACCATCTCAAACAAGCAATAAGATAAGATTGAAAAATTGCCTAGATTTCTAGTTAGTTGTTGCTGAGAAAATAGTTGCACAAATTGAAGAACTATCAGTTACTTCAGATGATAAATCAACCAAAATACTGGATGCAGAAATTATTCCTTTAAATGTTCAAAACTCAAGAGAAGTTGATTTGAACAAAGATTCTCTCTCTCGAATCAGAAGAACTCATCCAGTAGAGAATGTCTGTGGAGATGTTAGTGAAAGAAGAAAAACAAGGGAAAGAAAAATGGTTGATTATCGAGAACTTGTAGGATACTTGTGCTAGACGTCTTCATTCGAGCCAAAGAACGTTAAAGAAGCTTTACAAGATGAGTTCTAGGCAGCAATTATGCAAGATGAATTAATTCAATTTGCATTGAATGATGTATGGGAATTGGTGCCAAGACCATCAAATACTAATATGATTGGAACAAAATGGGTGTTTCGAAATAAAACAGATGAAAAGGGTAATGTAATCAGAAATAAAGCAAAGCTAATAGCTCAAGGATATTCTTAGGTTAAAGGAATAAACTTTGATAAAACTTTTACACCAGTGGCACGACTTGAGTCTATCAGACTATTATTGAGCATAACATGCATGAAGGGGTTTAAGCTTTATTAGATGGATGTAAAGAGTGTCTTTTTGAATGGATTTGTATAAGAAGAAGTGTATGTTGAGCAACTAAAAGGATTTATTGATTCAACCTATGTAGATCATGTTTTTAAGTTAAAGAAAGCTCTTTACAGTCTTCTATAAGCACTAAGGGCTTGGTATGAAAGGTTCACACAATATCTTATCAGGCAAGGACATAAATGAGGTAATGTTGACAAAACTCTATTAAAAAGCTTAAATATGATTTTGTGATTGCTCAGATCTATGTTGATGACATTGTTTTTGGTGCTACACATCTAAGGATAGTGGATTAATTTGATAAATTAATGATATCTGAATTTTAAATGAGTATCGTAGGTGAGCTAAATTTATTTTTAGGCTTGCAAGTTAAACAAGTGAAGTATGGAATTTTTATATTGCAAACCAAATATGCCAATAATATAATAAAGAAGTTCGGTTTTGAGAATGCAAACATACGAGAACACCTATGAGTGTCTCAACAAAACTAAACAGAAATAAGAATGGTAAAAGCGTTGATGTCAGTCTATATCGAAGCATGATTAGAAGTTTATTTTATTTGGATATAAGTAGGCCAGATATCTATTATAGCATTAGCGTATGTGCTCGTTATCAAGCCAAGTTGAAAGAAACACATCTGACAATGGTCAAGAGGATTATCAGGTATGTAAACGGAACATCTGATTTTGAAATTTGGTATATATCTAACTCGACATCTTATCTAGTTGGATATAGTGATATGGATTGGGCTGAAAACTTAGACGATCGGAAAAACACTTCAGGAGGTTGTTTCTTCTTAAGAAACAATTTGATCTCTTGGTATAGTAAGAAGTAGAATTCAATTTCACTATCAATCGCTGAGGCAGAATATATCGCTACAGGTAGTTGTTGTTCATAACTTCTTTGGATGAAATAGATGTTTGAAGATTATGGAATTGATCAGAATATGTTGGCTATCTTAAGTGATAACAAGAGTGCCATAGACATCTCAAAGAATCCAGTTTATCATTCAAGAACGAAACATATTGATCTCAGGTATCACTTTATTCAAGAGCTTGTGGAAAGCAAAATAGTCACCTTCTCACATGTATCTATGAAAAAGTAGTTGGTGGATATCTTTACAAAACCTCTTGATGCAGTAAAGTTTGAATTTCTTTGAGGGGCTTTAGGACTTTGTGCTCTACATTATTGATTTTAAAAAAAAAAGAAAAGTAAAAAAACATTTTTCATTTGAGAGATTAAAAGAATCCTTAGGTTTCTTTCTCTATTCACCAATGCTCCTCTTACATCTCTCTATCTGTCCACTCCTATGCTTCAAGTCACTTTTGTAGATGTGTTAGAGACATTTTCATCATGGGCATTGGATTTATGTTGGATTTAAAGGGACATTACCACTGAAGCTTCGTCTACTTCTCATCTGTGTTGGTTCTCAAGCTCTCAAGGCAAATATGACATTAGGTTCAAGCTTCTTCCACCGTGAACTCCGTACCAATGTGCAGTTAGTGAATCTCCATTGAAGACCCATATCTTCTCTCTACGGTGTCGTTTTGTTTCACATCAAGATTGATTCAATTTGTTGATTTTGGTTGGGATTTTGCTGTTTTTTCAGAAAATATGGGCAAGAACAAAGAGAAGATGTTCTATTCGATTTTAGAAACGAAGATAGCAGCTCCAACACATCATTCCAGTCAATTAATGCTTAATTCGACACCCGATAAGAGATTTACTGGGACTGGGTCATCTTCTATGATTCCTATTGATATTCCCGAAACTACCTCTGTTTGGGACAAGGTACCAGATCTAGATGATGATGTTACTTAGGTGATATTATCCATGGTTGAATATTCTGCTTTGGATTCTGATGAGATTCCCGCAGCACCTGTTCTACTAGCCTCCTACGGCTCCTCAGAAACATACAGAGGTATGGACTTGGAAAACAATCTCACCACCTCGACGTAACTCTTTTGTCTACCTGATAGTGGATGATGCAATTTCCTTCAAGTTCTACTCTTTCACTGTTGCATAGAATTGGAAGACTCTTAATATTGTCGGGTTTGTTCTTGATCGTCTAATCAACTTAGAAGATTTTCAACAACATAGTCAGAAAATTTTATTATCGGAGCAATTTTTACTACAAGCTCCATTGCTTCCGAAGCACTATGATTTAGGTCTGGTAAAATTTTTTTACTGCAATTTATCTTGTGATATTTTGAATAAGAATGCTATAAGTTATAGAGCAGGTATATGTACGGGGTCGGGTAATACGTTTTGATACTACTCATCTAAATTTGTTTCTAGGATTTGATAATTTGATTAATGATCTCCTTTATGTTGATGATTGGAATGTGTCAAATGACTTAATTGCTACGGTACTGACTGGTGGGAAATTGACAGCATGGCCGTCTAGCTTTGTACTTCGTTCTTCAATGCTTACTCCTAAGTATTTTTTGCTCTTTAAATTAGTTGTGACCAACTGGATGCCGAGCACAATTGTCGTTTCTGTCTAATTGACACAAGCCAAATTGATTTATGCGAACAGTACTAGGGTGCGATTCAATCTTGGATGCCTCATCATTAAAGCTATGTTGGCCAATGAGAGTAAGCCACATTCTTTATTATACTTTCCATGCTTAATTTCTCAATTTTTATATTCCAATGAAGTTCCCAGGATAGAGTCGAGTATACTTGAGTTGGTGGCCTTGATGAACATCTCCAAGGATTTTTTGTCAACCACATATGGTGGACTTGCCATACACCACATCTGGCCCCTCGGATGTCTTGGGGATGACTTCTTTCAATCCTTGTGCAGCTCTCTTTATTGAAATTGAGAGGATTGAAGGTATCATTTAAGTGGCTACTAATGCTCTTTGCACTTAAAGTAACAAGTTCTATACTTTCCCGCGCTCCATGAAATAGTCTTTTTAGCATATGTTATCCCAAAGGGGGAGAAGATAAGACTTGACTGAAGTTGTTTTTTTTAATCTTCTGTGATTTTTGTTTGTGCTTGTGTTGTTGAACCTTAAATTAAGGGGGAGCATTGTGGATTCAATATTTATATGTCCAATTACTTTATTTAGGGAGAGCTTAAAAGTTGTGACAAAAATGCTAAAAAGGGGGAGATTGTTAAGATGTATAATACATATCTTTTTATTTAGTGTTGGTATCTTATTTATTAATTAGACATATAAGATATTAATTAGAATTGGATTCAAAAAGATGTGATTGTTACACTTATAGCTGTGAAAGAATCCTACACAAAATGAATGTGTATTATTATCACGTTGATGATTGATATACGTACTACTAGATTTTTGAGATAGGAGTTAAGTGAATTGGTTTTACGGTTGGAGCGTGGCCCTTCATAGTTAGTATCTTGTATGTCTCTAATATGGATCATGTGAATTTGGTGGGAGTTGTCACTGTTGCTGACTTCTTGATTTTTCTGTGTGTTGTACGATTGTGTAAAAATAGTGGTAGTTCACAAGCATGTATTGGTGGTTCACGAGCATGTATTGACTTTTGGGACCATTGGTCAATTGTTGGGTATGCAGTTGATATGCTTTTGGTTTATATTTCTTAGGTGATTTTGGTGGAGCCTTAATTGATTGATCTATCACACTAAATATGTTCTTGGTGCAACTGTAAGTTAGTTAAGAGTATTGCGTGATTCTACCAAGTTTTGTCAATACTTTTCAGATCCATTTTAGAGGAGCGGAACTCAACGGGAAGTTATTCTTGTTGCAACCGTAAGGTAGTTAAGAGTATTGTGTGATTCTGCCAATTTTTCTCAATAATTTTCATATTCATTTTAGAGGAGGGGAACTCAACTGGAAGTTATTCTTGTCTATCTCAAGTGTTTTATTATTTTAATCATTTGATTAATTTGTTTATTGTTCTTTCGTTAAAAGATTGATTGAGAAAAATCTTCTGTTGAGATTAGTAGGAGGCATTCATACTATTGGGTATGAAATACTTTAAGGGGAAGTGAGGTTAAGAGATAATGACAGGAGTTGAGTGGTATCGACTTAGTAAAGCCTTGGATAAATTTATTGTACTTTCGTGAATGTATTAAACTAGATGAGGGCCCCGCAGACGTAGACAAGGTATGCCGAACTGCGTTAACAAATCTCGGTATTGATTTATTTTTTGGTTCTTTTAATTTTTCCAAATTTTTGTTTGCTAGAAACGAATTGGAAAGTTTGCGAAATTACTACTTCCTACGGTTTTTCATCTATCAAACTCAAAATTTAATAAAAGCTGTGAGATTCTGTGTTATCTTAACTCTCAACTGCTATGCATGATCACGTACAGGCAAGCAATTAACTCGTAATTAGGAATTGTAAAATTAGCCTGCCCTACTTGACTTCGGTTTTGGTTGATAGAAACGGATAAAGCAACATCATTTTGTCAGAAATAACATCGTTTTTTAAATTTTTTTTAAAATATAAGGTCAGCTCGAGTCGACTGACTTGTCCCATCAGCAGCTCATTGGGTTGGGGCCCGGCCCACGAGCCTACCATCCCATGGTCGAGCAACGGGCCAGCCAACCTGTGGATTCGGTCGAGCTGTGCCAGAAATGGCCCAATGCCATAATTACTTGTAACTAGCATCTTAAAGATAAGCTTACCTAATAATAAAAAAGGTTACGATAGATATAGGAATTTTAATTAAAAGATTAGTTAAAAAGATTATGTTAAAAATAAAAGGATTAGTTACTTATGATTAATAATTGTATTGGACCCTATGTCAAATAAAATGTCTACACGACAATGGAATCTTTAAAAAAATTAAACTATTTCGTGTAAGAAAAATTTAACGGAGGGGTTGATCTTCTATTAATTAAGTTTTTTGAATGTTTATTGAACGTTAAGGTTATTTTTTAATGTTTATTAACGTTAGGGTCCTAATTAAATTTTGGTCAAAACATTTGAGTCCTTTTTGCCGAGAAATTTTATAAACAAATCATTTTAATAAAATATTTTGAAATTAAAATAAAAGGTTAAAGATATACTTAATTTAAGGTTTCTGCAAAATTTTTAATTTTTAATGAAGAAATCAATAAAAAATTGTACATGTATTTAGTCTCTAGTAATATCCAAAAAAATGGAAGTACAAAAATTCTAAAATTTAACAATATTCTACCTCTTTATCAACCTCTTTATATAAAGAAAACTTGTTCATATTAATCTCTTAAGGAAAGCTTACCTTTAACTCATAATTTAAATTTAACTTTAATTACCTTTAACTCATAATTTAAATTTAACTTTAATTATAAAATTAGAATTCAATCTTAACAAATTTAATTCAGATTAATTTTTTTCCTTTTCATTTCTCCATATGTAACCTATTAAGATACTAATATGTTGGTAATGAATAAAAATTATAATTATAATTATAATTAAGATTAAGATTAAATAACTTATAATTTATAATCATAAACGAATAGTAGTATCTAGCAATACATCATGATCACCTAAATATTGTTAATTCTATAATGGTTTGCCTAACCTATTTATTTATAGCTATAATGTATAATGTATAATTGTTTTACCATCCAATAATCCAAATAAACATAGAATTATGATTTAGTATCTACATTATAAAAAATTCAATCATGTCTGTCCATGTAAAATAGTAATTGATGTATGATTATTAAACTTTTTAAATATCAATTCATTTTAACTCAAGAATTTTCAAATCATAACTAATTTTGAAAAGGCAAAATATTTTCCTTAATTACTTTAAAGTGAAAATTCATTTATTGAGTTTCTTAGTTATTTATATTGTTTTATAAATTTCATATCACATGAGCATATTGCAACTTCTAAATGTGAATAAAAATTATATTTTCATCCATCATTCTCTAGGTTCCACGTAGAACAAAAGTTTCGTGCATTCATGAATGAGTTACATTTTAACTTAAGAGGTGTAACATTCAAGGCAAAAATATCCTTAATTTTTGTGCCAGTTTATTTCAAAAGAGTATGCAAAACCCTTCTCATGCACATAGATATCTTTATCATAAAAATTATACAAAGTAAGCTCACAATCATTACAGGTCTCATTATACTTGCACCCATTTAATATTGTCCTTCAAAAGAAATAGAGAAGCATAAAATTTGCTCAAAATCACCATAAATCATATTTTCATTAAAAGAACACGTCATATACTAATCATTTATTAAGCTTTACTATCACATAAGGAGAACTCCCAATCTATGGTTCCCAAGTAATGTTACAAGTGTTGAGCATATTTTCAACTTTTCTAGGGTGAATTGGTAGATCAATGACTACCATTGGTCTAACTTCCCTTTTGAAGTAGCTCACTTCAACCTAACTATAACCTAGATAAAAAAAAGGACTAATTGTTATCAATAGCTCGTATGCACCTTTAGAAGTTTTACGAATAGACCGTACAAAGAACTTTTAAGGATTAGAAAGACTAGATAGACCTAGAGTAATACAATTTAGAGTAACAATATGATATTGAAATTATCCCTTTTTATATGGATAGTGGCCAAGAATGGATTAGTCACATTAGATATACTAAATTACCTCAATCTTAAGTATGAGGAAAACATATTCCTTCTTTAAAAATTCCTTAGGCACCTCTGTCACTAGTTGCTTTCTAGTGATAATCTTAAGTTCGTTTATTAAAGACTAGATACCTTAATAAACAAAGAGCTACTAAGGAGTCCCTTCAATGAACTTAATGTGGAGAGACCTATATTTTCATTAAATCTAGATAAGGCCTTGGGTCCTAATGGTTTTAATGGCCTATTTTTTCAAAAGACTTAGCCACTGATTAAGGAAATGGTAACTTTAACTATGCTTCAATTTTGTGAAAAGGGTAGAAAACTCAAAAAGGTTCAAAAACATTCTTATGTCTTATACCTACAACTTTCAATCCTAGTAACCTAAAAGAGTATAGGCCAATATCTTGTTTCAATACCTTATACAAAATTATCTCCAAGTGATTAGTAATGAGATTGAAAAAGGTGTCAAAGCATATAATCAATGACTCATAATGTGCATTCCTATAAGATAGACTTATTGAGGTAAATCTTCTCATTACACAGGAGTTATTCAAGGATTATGGAAAGAAGGTCTCACCAAAGAATTGTTTTATTAAGGTTAACTTTAAAAATCCTTTTGATTATGTCAAATGGGGGGCTTTTTTTCTTACATATATTTGAAGTATTTGTTTTTCCTATCATCTTTAATCTATCTATTACTTGTTTATGAAAATGTTAACCTAAAACCTTAGATCACCTCTTCTTTAAATGTAGCTACTTCAACTATAGGACACCATTATGGATCTTTTCCAACTTAATTTTTCAAGCATCAACTCTATTGATATCCTAGAATGAATAGTTTTAGATAGGAAAATCAATAAAATATAGATGGAAATAAATAAAAATTGTTTAAAGATAGAGCAAGTAATAGATAGCAATAATCAAGCTTTTTTATTGGATAAGGGGGCAACTTTTTCTCTTTAAAGTAGTGAGAGATTGCAATACTGTGTTAGCCTCAATTTGGAGATTAGATATCTAACAGTTGTGATGTAGAGGAAGTCTAATCTTTTTTAATGGCAACCTAAACCTTTTTATTATAGTGTTTTGCAAAATGATCTTTTATAATCCCCCTCCTCTTTAAGACATTAAACATCAGTATGTTTGACCTTGGAAGAGTTGAACTTTTCAACATCTCCTGACCATGACAAGTTATTTAACATTTTTGCCACATCATTAATGTCTTTTAGGGAGAACCAAGGGAAAACTCCAACGAGTGTAAAGATCTTCTAGGACTTACATAATAAGCTGTAATAAATCTTCATAAAAAAGTGAAAGATTTTTCCAACTTGAAATTCTTCTTTTGATTGCTCCTAATAGAGGAATACAATCTCTAATGGAGTGCTTTTAAATGTAGTTAAGTACTCCCAAATATTTGAAGGGAGCTTGTTGAGTGTGGAGGGTTGGGATAGTACTTAGAGAGGCAACATTAAGACTTCCCATTAGCGTATAAAAAATGTTTTTATCTACATTGATGATTAGGCTTGACATATTAGGAAACACCAAATTAAATATTTTAAGATTTTTGCATTTGTGATGATACTTGAATGAGTAACTTTCCTCTATATTTTGAGTTCTATGTAAGAGATCTAGAGGGGGGGGGGGGGGGGGGGGGGGGAA
>JANZLD010000004.1:46613609-46629791 GCA_026413575.1 Erythroxylum carthagenense | reverse complement strand
TGGAAATATCCCTAATATAGCTAGATATTACAGCTAAGGATACTCTATAAGGATAATCCCTTAATTAAGGGACTATCAATTATTATGGGATTCTATCTATTATTAAGCCCATTACATTCAAAATGACCATCTCAAGTGAACATAAGAAATTGGATGCCTCTAATCTGGCATAAATCTAATGAAAGGATCAATTGACAAAGCAACCACAAAAATCTTAGTCAATACTAGATTTTTGTCCCTCCAAAGTGGAATACTGTGAGGGGATGCCACAGAAATCACTAGCAATTAGTTAAAATTTTAAAACTGAGCAATTGCCATCCAAACTAAACTTGCACATCCTGTTTAGTTGTAGAGACCTCGCACCAACCTATGGTGCCTTCAGCATGTTTATGACTGGAAACACCCTATTATGCATGTAAGTGAGGATGTAACATGGGCAGTAAGTAAGACATGCATATATGTAAATGCATTGGGTTACAATAATACTAGCCAAATCTAAGAAACCTCCCAGAAACCAAAACCTGAAAAGTTCACTAATTAGTCTATCCAATTAGGCTTGAGAATAAGAGAAATCTTTAGAAATGTTAATGAAGGGATAAAGTCAGTGCACAAAGCTTCCAACAACGGATCTCAAATCCAGTAGTTAAGAAGAATCCATATTTGAAAATTATAGAGAGAGAGTCAGAGAGTACCTTAAAAAGGTTAAAGGGCATCTGTTTCTGTCTACGGAAACTACGAGCTTTATCATGATCTACAAGATCAAAGAATATATCCTTCCCAATCTGTTCGCGTAGATCCTCACTACATACAACCTAAGAATGCAAAGTACAACTGCACTGGTGACTACCAATACTTCAGACATTAAATAATGTGTTTGCATATATGTGTCCACATGCCAATAGGAAAGAAGCAAAGATAAAGGCAAAACCAAAAGCACAGGAAAGTCACAAACTGTTGACCTTTATCATGGTATACAAGTGCGCTTCAGCTTTTTCCTTTCGCTTCTGCTCTTTCTCCTCTTGTTCTTTCTTTAATCTTATCTGCTAAAAGAAATTTGAAGTTAATTCAATTTGTGATCATAAAAAAGAACATGAAAAAAGAACAAGTAGGTAAAAATCATCATAGGTAGAAGAACCTCACCCTGAGGTGCTCTGCAATGTCTTTCTCATCCACATTACAGATTATCTTTTCCTTGTCACTTTCACGAATGTACACAAGCATATAAGCATTTGAATACTTCGTAAACTTAAAAGGTGAGTTATTGAAGCCAGGATTTGTCTGTGGCAACTGTTGAGTGAAACCACGAATCAACCTATGCCAAATATAAAATGTGGAAGAATCTTAATCCAATATGTTACCTCTTCCTCACCACCATACTGCTCCTCTAAAGCCCGTTTCATATCCTCTTTTGTTACCCGCTCATCATCAAATTTAAACCTACATGGAACCAATTCTTATGAGCACAAAAGGTTACACAAATAAAAAAAACTCCGGTGGTCTAGAAAAATAAGTGCAAATAGGACTTATCAATAGTAAGTTGATTGTTTTGGAAAGCAAATCAGTAAATGATATAGTAGAATGTCTCAAAAATAGGAAGAAAATACGGAAAAGAGAATCACAAAAACGATCACCATATGTCATACAAGAAACCGGAAACTGCTTATGACCCCATTGCTTTAGCCTATTTTAGCCTGAAGCATTACATTGTAAAGGGATGGAAACTAAAGAAAATCTTCATACTAGTTAAAACTTAGTAAATTGTAAAACATACCATTGATCCGAAAGAGTAGGCCTAATGTAAGCATAGTAATGTCCACCATGCACACCACCGCTATGAACCAAAACACTGTGGACAAGAAAAACAAGATCCTTAGTTGGAGACAAAAACCAAAATTGAGTCGTCAAACTATGGGATAACATTCCATGGCCAGTAATATATGTGTATGAAATAGTACTTTCACAATTCAAGGATGTAGAACAGAGAGAGGAGAGACAAATTAAAACACTAAAAACCACTATCTACTTACTAATGAATGCAATGAAAAGAATAAAGCTTAATGCAATTAACTCTGTGTCTGTTACATTAGTGTTTCCAAAGCAATCCGCTACTGTAATGATTGGCACAACAATTCCAAAAAATAATTATGACAATCATAAAACAAATCCATTTTTCAAACTTGATAAGTTCTATAACATAACAAACTGGCAAAAAACTAGTTTGGATTAGAATATTGTTGATGCAAAAGAACTTAAAGTTTATAAAAGAAATGAAAGAAGGCAAATCACTCAACCACAAGCTTTAATTCAGCATAATGAAGTGTGGGAGTTAAAGTGAAAAAGGCGATAAGGACCAAAATTTGCTTCATACTACGTTCCTTATTAGATAGGAGGTATAATAAGATAGATATATTATCCTAGTTGTTTAAGACTAAAAACTTAAGTAAGCAATCCTCATCAGGCTACAATTCAATTCTATTTTGGATATTTTAGTTGGGAATCCCTGTATTACTAGAACAAGAGTTCTAAGAACTTTTGTATATATATGTATACTCAGCCCTTCAATAAAAAACAACCTGAATTTTCTCTATAAACTTGAGTTTTTAATTAAGAAGTGTAATGCTTTCTCTACAAGTGATTCTTAGACTCTATTGAGTGATTCCTAATTCCCTACCCTCCATTTTCTTATTTCCTCACTAAAATTCCAGCATGTTTAGCCTGAATTTCTAGTAACCGAACCCTAAATTTAGCTATATCAGATATGAAATTCCAGTAACCTAAACAAATATTCGGAACCTGAAATTTCAGCAGTCAGAGTTTATAAGTTTTGTCAGATTTAGCTACTAGTTTGATAGCTCTTCTATTCGTCCTACATCAATTGTATTCACAGTCTATAAGATGACAATGTAAATGTATCAAATTTATTTACCCAAAACAAAAGTTGCTAATTATCAAATACAAAGCTCCTCTAGAACTAAATCATAAGGACTGACTGCAGAGCACCAACCCTGGAATAAATGTTTCTGCATTTTATCCGAATAAAGAACAACAATCAGCAGAAATTAACAGATGCAATTTGTCCAAAGATTTACCCGCTACAAAACCAACAAATACATGGACGTGTCATTTCTGAAATATTTTTTTCGTTCAAGAGAATATAATCAATAAACTCATGCAGAAATTAAAAAAAGAGAACAATTTGTAGCATAGATGAATGCATAGATTAGCAATGATCGTAATACTGTAATGCAAGATCCTTAAACAAAGACATAGGACAGATTTTTAAACAATTTATAGCATAGATGAATGCATTAGATCAGCAATAATCATAATACTGTAACGCAAGATCCTTAAACAAAGAAGGTAGGACAAAGATTTTAAAACAATTTATAGCATAGATGAATGCATAGATCAGCAACGATCATAATACTGTAACACAAGATCCTTAAACAAACAAGGTAGGACAGAGATTTTTAAATGCCTAATTTAGAGCCTTGATCCTAAAGCAATTGAGTCTAGATATATCTCGAGTTCCCATCCAATACTGCAGCTGCTGAAGACCATGATGCAAGTTTTATTTGCACAAGCCACATGCTATAGAAATGTCGGTTCACATCCAGATTTCTTGGTAGATTTTGTTGTCATCTGCAATTTCTGTTTAAATGTTCCATTCCTTGACTTGTCTCCATACATCTTAGCTCCAATATTTTGTTGGCAAAAAGTTGCATCATTTGATACTTTAAAAGGCACTTGGACTCATAAAAAAAAGGGCATTGACTTTCAAGTACATCAAGCACATTAAATTTAAGGGACAGAGTAAGACCACGCATTGATTTTTATCTCCCCTTTAAGATAATTAAATCCAACAAGACGCTTCCAATATCTTATATTAGAAAAGTAAGCTCATCAATAATGAAGTACTGCATTATCTAATGGTCTATCTACCACATATCAAGATCATGACATTTATAAGCCCAGTAGAACTCCAATCTATTATCTTTAATCTTAAAATCCTTGGCATCTTATAGGATTCCATTATATTCCACAAGCCAAAGAAAATCAACAGCCAGTACCTATGAAGAGTGTACAAGTTGCGGACACTTCTATCAGCCTCAGGTGATAAATACTTGCCATTTTCTCGGTCAAGATCAAGTTGTAAGGGGAACTCATAGCGGTCATTTATCTGTGGGACATCAAGGTACATTCTATTAAGTCATAAAACAAAATTAAAAACCAACTAGTATGTTTATAAAGTCCTGCAACTGGCTTCACATCCTTCAGGGAAGAAATAGTCGAGTAAAGCTAACTTATAAACCAATGAAATTCATAAATTCTTACCAGAAAAGGAAAACAGAAATTTGAAAAGGTAATACAGCAGATGTATCTCAAAGCTAATTAGGAACAACTAATTATCAAGGCTGACTCATAGAGAGGTCAAAATGAGCCTAGACAGATACTAATGAGGAAATATTAAAGAAATGGAAGCATCTTCCCTTTCTAGACAAGCAGGATTGGCAGAATATAAAACTTTCAGGCAACAGTAAAGAGGATTGCAATGCAATACCATGGTAAGGCATACACACGATCATCATATAATTATAAATACATTTCAGAATTACAAAGCCATGGCTTAGCTATCACTTTATATGATTATATATACACTACCATTATATGATTGTAAGTACAATTCAGAGATACAAACCCATGGTTTAACTACTAACCTTTACCATTGTGTCCCGCATAAAATCATACTCGAACCGTTTTAACTGAAGTTGAAGAACTGGGGGAAAGTCAATGAATAAGACACCTTTCCTAGCATCCTGAAATGATGACAAAAATGACAGGCATAAGAAAAAGTGTTTATACAGCGGTGGATAAGCACAACTAAAAAACATTCGTCAACTAAATGAAGCAATTAAATACAAAAATACGTGCAGACCAAAACAACACTCATTTAAATAAAGAAAAATAAGGAAAAATTATATAAAAGAGTAAAACCAGTCACTGCTTAAAGAGATGGGAAAATAAATTGTAAAAAAAACTATAGCTTATTACAGCAGGACTAATCAATGTCTCTTCTAACAGGTCAATGCATACAAGGATTAAATGAGTCAAGAATTCACCTGCAATCCATACTGCTCAGCATGATATTTGTTATCACCCTCAAGTCGTTCCACCTCCACATACTTGTCAAAAGATGCATAGACATCCCGACAGCCTTTGACATCAAGCTGAAGATCTACAATGAGATGTAAAAGTCTGTGAAGACCACAAAATGGATCTCCGATAATGCAGTTACACTCAACAGCTGGAAAGTATACCATAAAATGATTCCTTTCTTGTCGATTTATAGTCCACATTGATGCATTCAATATAATTCATGTGATGCCCTTCAAATAACTGCTGAATTGTGCCCTCAACAACAGTCCCCTGTGCCGGGAAAGCAATCTTTTTAACACAATAAAGCAAACACTACAAGCCCATAGATAATACAACTTATATACCTTCATTTTATCTTCAAGTTTTTCACAAAGAACTCGGTTCAGTTCTTGCACATCATGTTGCATGAAAGAGTCATATGTGTCCCAACCAAAAGACTTTGTCAACTCCTTTGTGGCTACACTAGTGTCACTGTATTGAAGCTTATAGAACAAACTCTGCAAAGCCAGAGGAATGCTCCCTGATGGCATATCATTCTCGGTGGTTGGCATATGATAGACAGCCTGTCGGTAACATTTTCAGACAGGAACTATAAACAACATGAACTAAAATTTACAGTTACTTTATGCTCTTAACCTTTCTAAAGTAAGAAATATGGTACAGCGTTTGAAGAAGAGAGTTCATGTAACAAGTGGCTCCTTGATTCTTAAGTCCAACATAACCAGTCTCCTTCTTTGAATCATGTGACCAGTAATCATTAGCTCTACGAACTGCTACATCAGCTTCGACCATGCATGTGTCATTAACTAGATATCCTCTACTTGGGTCATACAACTCCCCCAGAGGCATGAATGAAGTGAAGCCCCAATCACTTTCACGAGCATCGAACTGGTGCTGTGTCTCTGCACAAACAAGGAGAAGAATCATCAGTGGACAACCGGTTTTCAGAAAACATTAGAGACAAGAATAAACATTCATACTTTCTTCTAAGAGAAATTCTGATGAATTTCTCAAGAAGTATAGTATCCACATAAACCACACGTCTCCATGTTTTATACAGAGTTGGCCAAGTACAAACTACAACAAGAGATACAAGATGTCATCACTTTTCAGATAAAAGATTCTTCAGAGTTTTATGTGCAATAACTTTTATTTGCTCCAAATGGAATGAAAACTCAATCAAAGTGATTACCTGAAGGCAAGATGGAAATACATTTATAGATCAAGCACAGAAGTCCAGCAATCACATTCAAAATCAATCCATGACCCACATACTATTTCGAATTCTAGTAAGATATTTCCTTGTCAATAATTATAGATGAAAGAACCTCAAAATGCCAAAAACTTTAATCATCAGAGGCTTCAACAGATGCAAAAGGAGCTGGGACACTTTGCAGGAATATCAAAAACAAGAAATGTCAATAGATTGTGAACTAGGATAGTTGACCGAAAATCATAATTGGGACGTGAATTTCCCTTTTCTTTGTTTCATAAGGGAAATTAGGTCTCATCTCCTCAAGCAGGGGAATGAGACTATCCCAACCATGGTAATTGCACATTCTCGTTCCCCTCCCAATCAACTATTGTTTGTTATAGTCATCCTCCCTTAGATTTTGCATTCCTCCTACGCAATTGAAAGTAATTCTCATGAGACCAGCTAACTCTCAATCAACTTGTCAAAATGAGGCTTCAACAATAAATCGAAAGTAGTAGCTTAACCATCCTCAAGACTAAGTTACTGCTTCTAACCTCTCTCAACTAGAGAAAAATAACAATTATTGATACTTATGTTTTCAGTAAGCATATAAAAAAAAAAAAAAAGGTCAACGTACCCTACTGCACAATGCTCCCCGCCTTGCGAGGGTCGAGAGAGGGTCATCAATGTACACAGCCTTACCTTTGTAATGTTTAGAACATGGTTGTTTCTGTGATTCGAACCTGTGACCTTAAGATCACAAAGGAGCAATTTTTACCTGTTGCTCCAAGGCTACCCCTCAGTAAGCATATAAATAAAAGTTATGTAAATCAATTTACTTATCAAAACCCTCATTTTTCACTAGACTGCCATGTCCTTTTACTTTCATATACCATAATAATGAACAATTATGAGATTTAATACAACATCTAGAAGTTATGATATAGCACTTCGTAACATAGGAAATGACAAATAATCACACATTATTTAATGTTGTAAACAAAAGATTTGGAACAAAGCACTTGTGTAAAGATGACCATTAGTTCAAAAACAGGCATATCTCAAATTGTGCAATGTGAACCCATGTGACATCAAGTCATCAAATGCACATTCTAAAATTTAAAACATCAACTGCTAGATAGGTGTACGTTATTGTTTACCAGTAATCGATGCCACGTCAATCCTTCCCATGATATTTTGCAAGTTTCTATCAAAATTTTACAACATTGTTCTATTTATGAAACTATTGTAATGGAAGGAAGAAAAATGTCTTATTTATCTTCACTTATCCTGAAAGGCATACTAATGTCCCTTTATATACAAGTTACTATTGTTATGTATCGAACTTACTCACCCTTCCCCAATGTATAACAAACTTACATCTATACTATACAACAATTCATAACTTGTCTAACAACCTAACAAACTCTAACAAATCCATAAATTTTTTTGAGTGGGGGCAAAATTTTATTTTTAATGAGGGCAAAATTTTGATGAGAGCATAATTTTTTTTTTATAGGATCAAAACTTAAAATAATAACTTTTTTATATGAAATTTTTTGGAGGCAGTGGGGAGTGCCCCCACTTGGTGCCAATCACACAAGCCTAACTTGGACAATAATGATGAAGGTTGGAGCAGATAATGACTTTGTAAACAAATCTGCAACTTGTTCCTTAGATGAAATGTATCATGGATGAATAAATCATTGTTTGAACTTGTCCTAAACCAAATGACAATTAATCTCCAAGTGTTTTGCCCGTCATGAAACACAGGATTTAAAGTGATATGAATAGCTGCTTGATTGTCACACCATAAAGGAACAAGAAGAGTAATAACAATGTGAAAATCATGAAGCAAATATGAAATCCACTACAACTCACACACAATGGCTAAGAGGCTACGATACTCTACCTCAACAAAAGAATAGGAAATTGTTGATTGTTTCTTAGTTTTTCATGATATTAAAGCATCACCAATAAAGATGCAAAAACTAGATAAAGATCAGCAGTTGAGCAGACAAGAAGCCTAATCATCGCAAAATGCTTGAAGATCGAAAGAATTGTTTAAAGGAAAATATAAGCCTCTTAAAGGACAGTTTTCCAAGTATTCTAAAACATGTAATCCATCTGTCCAATGATGTGTTGGAGCTTGAACAAATTGGCTAAGTTGTTGCATAGCATGAGTAATGTCAAGTCTTGTGAAGCCTAAATAGAAAAGACGTCCCACAAGTCATCAATAGCGATCTAGTTCAGGTAACAAAGTAGAGTTGACATCATCAAATCAATAACTTTTGGGTAACAAAGTGTCAACTGGTTTAGATCCCATAAGCCTAGCACCATTGATGAGTTCAATAACATATTTGCGTTGACGAATGTACAAACAATATTTAGAAGGCACTAGCTCAAGACTAAGAAAGTACTTGGCCGAACCAAGATCTTTAATTGTAAACTACTGATGATTTTTTTTTTAACATCTTGTATTAAGTTCTTAAATGAGGCTGTCACCAAAACATTAGCAACATAAATGACAAGAGCAATATATCTATCATGATGAGGTCTCACAGACAAGCAAAGATCATGTGAGGATTGAATAAACCCAAAACTAGATAGCTTGGAAGTTAACTCTCGATTCCATTGACGAGATGCTTGCTTAAGACTGTAAAGAGAGCATTTTAGCTTACAAACTTGATTTGGTCCAATTTTAGTGTATCCTTTCGAGGTCACCATAAAGATCTCTTCATCAATAAAGTCATGTAAGAAGGCATTGTTGATGTTGGGTTGATGTATTGGCCAACCTTGAGTAGCAGCAACGACCAAAAAAAATCGAATAGTAACCATTTTGGCAACCGGTGAAAAGCTGTCTGTGTAGTCGACGCCTTCTATTTGATTGTAGCCTTTCACATCAAACCTTGCCTTATAACGCTCCATTTCGCCGTTGGGATTAAATTTGACCTTGTACATCCACTTTGAGCCAATTGGCCTTTTTCCCTTTAGGTAAATCTATAATCTCCTAGGTTTCATTTTGTTCTAAAGCCTACAATTCATTTTTCATAGCTTTGAGCCAATGTGGATCAACTTTAGCTTGATTAAATGAACATGTTTCCTTGATATCAGATATTTATGCTAAAAATGACTTGTGATGGGGTGTAATATGAGAAGAAACAACATATGGGAAGGTTTTAAAGGGAATGCGGCAAAGTGTTTTACGTATTTCTAGCAAGTAAAATAGCAATTGCAAGAGAATGAGTCAAATTTGTGACAAAATCATTCATCCACAACGGTTTGTGTTTCTTATGCTGACTCCTACGAAGAATATGAGTCATCAAGTGATGGGACTGCACTATTAGGATTAGAAGTTGAAGTGTTAGTGTCATTTTGTACAGGAGTAGAGGAATGAATTTTGAACATTGACAGATGGAAGATGGACATCAATATCTGCAGGTAACATGGGAAGTGGAATATTATCTGAGTTATCCGACATGGTCCTAAAAGGGTGAATGTGCTAATAGAAAACAACATATTTAGAAACAAAAACTTTATTTGTACAAAGATAATAAAGTTTGTAAGCTTTGTTACCTGAGCAATAACTAATAAAAATAGACTTGGAAGCTCTTGACTCAAACTTATCCTTTTTTGGATTGATGTTTGACGAAAAGCATAGACACCAAAAATATTTCAGAAATTGATAGTTTGGTTTTCTTTGAAATAGAATTTGGTAAGGTGATTTCCAGTTTAGTAAAGGAGAAGAGAATCGGTTGATGATATAAGTTGCAATAAGAATGGCATAACCCCAAAAACATTTAGGCAAACAAGATTAGAAAAGAATAGCACGAGCAACTTGCAATAAATGTCCATGTTTATGTCCCACAACTCTATTTTGTTGAAGGGTGTAAACACAAGTCCTTTGATGAAGGATTTCAAGAGAGTTGAAAAGAGTTTCACAAGTTTGATTAACAAATTTAAAACCATTGCCAGTGTGAACACCTTTAACTGATGTTTGGAACTAAGTAGCAACCATTTTGGAAAATTACTTAATAACTTCTGGTGTTTGAGTCTTATATTTCAGAAAATAGGTCCAAGTAGATCATTGTAGTCGTCAACTATAGTCAAAAAATAAGGCGCTCCACTAAGGGATTATTGTTTACGAGGAAACCAAATATCCATATGCAGTAACTCAAAACAAGCAGTGGTGTTGATAGTGCTACAAGGAAAAACAAGTCGACTTATTTTAGACAAATGACAAATATCATAGAGTTGATCACTAACATCAATATCTATTGAAGTACATGAGGAATTCAAGTGTTTGATGACAATGGACGAGGAATGGCTCAATCTTTGGTGCCATATATCAACAATACTTGCTTGACAACAACAAATTAGGGAATTAGAACAATTATGAAACAAGGAAAGACAATGCTTAATAGTTTGTGGAAGGAATGAGTTTTGGTCAATTAAATAAAGTCCTACTGTCAACTTACCCACTGCTAGAATACGATTAGTATGTAGGTCCTGTAAAACACACAAGTTTGGATAAAAACAAACTTAATCTTGGCTGAAACAACAAGCTTATTCACAGAAAGTAAGTTGTGTTTGAATGACGGCACATGTAATTCAAAACTTAGTGAAAGATGGGGGCTTAAAGTGAAGTTTCCTTTATAATAAACTAAATGCACAAAATTATCAGGTAGGTAAACTAGTGTGCATTATTTTACTGCTATGGGTTTATCAAACATTTGAAGTGTGACGCACATGTGACCTGAAGCCCCAGTAACTATTATCCAAGAACCATGCTCAATAAAACCAAGCGTACTGAAGCAATGGTTTAGAGTACTACCTGCAAAATCATGAAGATGGGCAAAATTCACCATGTTGTTCCCATCTAGCATGCCTTTGCCTTTAAAAAAACTTTCAATCCCTTGTTGAATCATCGTAGCTACAAATTTCCAATTGTCATTTTGACTTAGCTCAACTTCTTCTTCAAGGTGTTTTGAGCATGTTTGCAAATGTTTTCACACTGCTTTTTCCTTTTTCATCTTTTGCCTCTTTCTACCAATCTAGATAACCATGGGTCTTGAAACACGTATCCTTTGTGCGTCTTGGCATTTTGCAAAATCAACAGAACAAATCATCTTTATTAACCTGTTTCTTCAAGTTGTTCTTGTTTCCACCTTTGATGCTTTGAGTTAATTGATTCTTAGCTAGCATGGCAATTTTTGTAACTTTTGAAATACACATATGCACTTCCTTCTATTTTTCTATTCATACTGCCATCGAATAGGCCTTATTGATGTTTGGAAGTGGATCCATGACAAGAATCTGATTTCGAATTGTATCATTAACATCACTTGGATCAATTAAAAATGGCATCAAATTGTCATTCTCATTGAGTTCTGCCATTAATCTTGCTGCACCACAATTACATTGTGGGATTGGTGCAAGACAAGTTATTTCATCCCATAGCCTCTTCAATTTCATAAAGTATATCAGAATTGACATATCCCCATGAGAAATTGAACTAATGTCTCATTTAATCTGATAGAGTAGCGGCACATTACATTCACCATATCTCTCATTTAATTCTCTCCATAAATGATAAGCAGATGTTGTGTATACAAATGCCTCAAATATTTCTTTCAAGATAGAATTTAAAATCCAAGAAGTTACCATATAGTCTATTATGCAACATTGATCAAAGTTAGGCAAATCTTCCTTTATTTTCTTGCATGTTCCATCAATGAATCCAAGCTTGACTTTTGCTCCTTAAGCAATTCGCATTGCTCTACTCCATGACAGATGATAGTTTCCAATAAGAAGGGTTGTAACTAACACTATTCTTGGATGATCTGAAATACGCAAGTACAAAGGACAACCACTGTTACTTGATCTAGAGCCTGTGATTGCGAGCTAGAAGCCATGCTTGTTTTGGTCAAATATGGAAATTTAGACTTTCATATCAAAACATATTATTTTGCTCTAATACCATGTTGTAATGGAAGGAAGAAAACGTTTTATCTTCACTTATCCCGAATGCCATACTACTTCCCTTTATATACAAGTTACTATTGTTCTGTAACAAACTTACTCAACCTTCCCCACTATATAACAAACTTACATCTGTAATCTACAACAATTCATAACTTACTCGTATAACAACCTAACAAACTTTATATCCTATAGAAACTAAGACATCATTGACCATAAAAAGCAGAAAGTGAGAGAAGAATTCAATCTCTCATATAAATAGCTAACATACAACTATAACAAGAAAATAAATTCCAATAGTTTTTTAGCTACACCAATGTTAAAGATCAATTATTCTCTAACATTTGCATCTATAGTTGAGGAATATATACAATTTCTTTTCTTACATTTTCCCTTCTTCCTTGGTCAGTCAAATTAGAAGTTGCACTTGTAGCATGATAAGTAGCATTACTTTGTGCCACCAATAGCAATTTCATGATACATGTTATATAGGTTTTTTGGTTGATTCATGTACTCAAACGAACCAAACAAACAGGAGGCATATGATTGAAATCAAACTATCCAAAAAAAATAGTTATTCAGTTCCCAATTACCTAACATAAATTCCAATTTGAATTTAAACACCCAAACCAAATGCTTGTTTTCCATACTATAGGTATTATATATCAACAAGCATGTGCAATTGTTTCTCTCTAATATTGATTATTAGATCTAGGAGTGATCCATAAATCCCTATAATGACTTGTAGAATGTATTGGTGCAATGGTAAAAGTTTTGTCTATTCCAAAATTTAGAAGTTATTTCCTATTGTAAACTCTACGCATAACTCCAGTACTATTCCATTGCTTCTACTTCTTCAGTACTAAATTCGAGCAAACATAAAAGTTATTTAAAAACTAACAACTCTAATTTACACATAATGCATGTTTTTATCATAACATTGTTATAGCAAAAAGATGAAAAAAAAGCCCGAGGCATACCTCACATAGACAAAAATATTCAAAGAGCATAAAGGACAAACAATATATTCTTCATGATCAAGCCTTCCCTTAAGAACCATCAAATACAATTGACAAAGTACACATGAATCATCAAGCTAAATCTCAAATAACATTAGCATGTCTTTACTTGATATTGCATTATCTTCAAACAAGAAGGGCAGATACAATAATACCATTTAATGTGATAATTTAAGGGTTAATTATTAAAAAAATCATAAATTTCACTCAATTTTGCAATTCTAACTCGAATTTTAAAATATAAGAATAAAATGTTCTAATTTTTTAAATTTTTGCAAAAATAGCATGTAATTAAGTCGTACCAGCTTACCTATTTGCCACGTGGTTGACACATGTCCTATAATTGCCACAAGGAAAATAAATATTTAAAAATTAAAAATGAAATGTTAAACTTAAATTCCCTAAATTCCTAAAATACCTCTAACCCTAAATTCTCCCAACACAAATAGCAAGGAAGACAACTTTAAGAACTTTTGTGGGTTTGCAAGATTTGTGCTCCTTTGAAGTTCTGCAAAGTTGCAAAGCAGTAAGATTGCCACACAATCCCATGTTTCCCTCCAATTCTACTTCTTGAAAAGCTTTACCGTTTGGACAAGACCACCAAGACTTTTTTTTTTGACAATTCTACATATTCCATGCCACGCAAGTGCTCAAAACTAGCTAGGATTTTTCCAACGAGGCTATAGCAAGAAATATTTAATAACTCAATGTCTTGCAATTCGGAGAGTTCTGCCGGTACACCTCCACTGACAAAGTTATAACTCAATTCAAGCTAGAACAAATGAACTAATTTACCCATTTCAATTGGAATCTTTCCACTAAAATGGTTGTTGCTCAAATTCAAGAAATGCAATTTATGAAAGGTTCCAATGTTCGTTGGTTCAGCAGGTTTATTCTATTTATGGAGAGGGCCCAACACTCAAGATTTGTCAATGACCCCATCTCCATTGGTATTGCCTTTGTTTTTCAAGATGGAGCTAGAAAAATCTAGGGTTAAAGGTATTCTAGAGATTTAAAGATTCTAGGTTTCAATATTTTAATTTTTTAATATGTATTTGCCACATGACAATTGCCATGTGGTAGACAGGTAAGCTAATATATTTAGCCATGCAACACCATTAATTAGGGTCTAATAGCAGATAGTTTTGCAAAAATTAAAATTTGGAACATTTTTGACCATTTTTTAAAGCTCGGGTTACAATTATGAATTTGAGAAAAGTTCAAGATTTTTTTAAACAACTAACCATAATTTAGCATAGAATGGTAAAGAAAAATTAAAATTTTGAATGAACTAACATAGAATATGGTAATAGATTTCATCCCTTAAAACACAAAAAGAGACTAAGAGAGAGAGGAAAGAGGAGGATGAAGACTTCTTCAGCATTTTGAAAATGTGCTTCTACTCCCAAAGATAGTTGCCAAAGTTGCAGAAATATTTTAAGGCAACATTAATAAGTGAACGTGAAAGAGTAGATGCAAAAGGAAAAGTTAAAGAGTTTCAATGCAAAAGCACTATGACAGTACCTTTTCTGATGGAATATTTTTGGTGAATTTGATTGACCACTGTTAAGCTAAACTGGGCATATCTGCTCCATCCATATGGTAAAGTTGCTGAATCTGCAACATCTAGATACATTGACAAATGATCCACATTGTTGCCCTTGGGGAAAATAAGTATCCGCCTAGCAATATGAGTCTCAATAGTCAAAAAAATTGAACTGAATGAAATATATGCAGAGAATATTACAAATTAAAAATGTCAACATACCATTTATGGCCACCGACGACAAAAATATCAGAGTAAAGCTTCTTGATATTAAGCCTGGAAAAATTATCAATTGTCCATGTAAACCTTGCTGATGGTGAATCATGTATAGACTGTGCATCCATTGCACTCGCATTCTCTGATTGTGCTATTAAAAATAATAATATAAACTTAGAAAGTGATTCCACAAAACAAAGCAAAATATCTTAAAATTTTGAAACTGAGCATTCTAGAGAACCAAGTGATCAATGGAATTCCTAAGACCGTATAAAAGTGACAGTTCCATATCATCCATAGTCAATTTCAGTAAACCTTCATAAAATCCCTTCCGGTCAATCAATTAAGCTACCAAATACAAAAATCCAACTATAAGTCCAGAAAAAAAGATAATTAACTGAAGTAAGGTCACCAAATAAAAGCAAAATAACAGTTAACCTGACCGTCCATGAAACAAATTATTCAGTTCGTGTGCATTATGAAAATGAATTCCTTTTGTCCGTAGAAGCGTTAATTATCATTTCTACGGAAGCAAACAGAAGGAAAGCAAATGAAAAATTGGAGTGCGTACCTTCCATGGGCTGAGGGCCGACCGCAAAGTCGGAGTGTGGGACTAGCATCTCATCGTCCTCGTGTTGCTGCTGCTAAAACAGAATAAAAAAGACCAAACAAATCAGAAGCAAAGAGTGAGATGGGAAGAGCTCGGATCTGCTCATCGAAACCCTAGCAGCAAATCTGCATGGACACGACAACACATGGTGAATCACACAAGCTAAATATCCAAATTTCGTTCCTCGCAAAAGGAGCAGCCAATTCATTCCACTATCACAATCAAATCGAATAGAATCAAGCATCGACCAATAAACACGCGCGTAGACACGCAGAGAGAGTGATAAGCAGGGAGTGGAGCGCAGAGATTTCTGTGAATTACATCAAGTGGCGGAGGTGTCATCAGAGTCATGGACGGTGAGATCAGCGATGGTCCAATCACGTCGCCGGAGGGCTAACCAGAGAGAGAGGAGAAAACCGCCCGAGTAGAAATTATAAAAAGAGAAGGAGGCGTGTAA
>JANZLD010000004.1:46532431-46542679 GCA_026413575.1 Erythroxylum carthagenense | reverse complement strand
TCTAACCCGAATTGAGCGATTCCAGTTGCGTTGGAATCGTGAGATCCGAGGGATCATTTTTATCAAGATCAAACCCCAAATTTTATAAAGTAAAAATTTTCCTTATTTGTGATTAGCATATGTGTTCGGTTGTGGGTCTTCTACGCTGGATGGGTCTGAATGTTGGGCCTCGGAGACGGGGTCCAACAGTATATAACTTGTATCTCTTTGGGTGTTATAGAGATAAACTAAAGTGATAGTTTAGAAATGGAATGAAGGTAAAAATGGATTAAAACATATGTGCGAAAAATTAATGATGAATGGGTACATGTATATCTTCTGTTTTTAGGTTAATAATCAAATATAGATCATGATTTATTTGTAAATGATATTGAGCCAAAATGGGAGTAGGAATGAAGAGGAAATAATGAAGAGATAAGATATAAATGATAGACTTAGCAAAATAGAAGTAGGATGAAAATGAAGTTAAATGTGCACTAGAATATGTTAGCTGTAATATTTCCACTGGATATGTATATGTAATTTAGCCATGAATTGATCTGTAGATATCCAAATGAGATGATTTTTAATTTGGATTAAATTAGAGACATATGGCTACATTTTTATGAGACATCGAATTAAAAATTTGTCTTTAAGAGTTTCAAAATTAGACTTGAAGTTGAATACTGGCGCAGTTGTAGTTTGAGAACAGTAAGTAGTTTTATGATGTCTTGAAATGAGATGAATTAAGGTGATAGTTAGGAGTGAAATGAAGTGAGAATTAAGTAGAACGTATGCACAAAATTTATGATGAAAGTGTATCAGAATATGTTCTATTTTGGTGTTTATGATCAAGCATGGATTTTGATTTGTCTGTGGATGATATTGAACTGAAATTAAGATATAAAAGAAGAAGTTATCAACTTGAAATGATGAGTTTTGAATATAAATTGTTTTATACTTATGAATGAGGTATATTATGGAAAAAGGATAGGGTTTCATGAATGATGAGATTTAGTTGAAAATGATGAATCAAATGAGTAGAGGTTTAAGAGTTTAATGTAATCAATTTGGTAGTTGAATTAGTATGAAATGATATTGCATTAGAGAAGGTGAATTCGGAAAAATTTAGATTGAAAATGATGTTAGAATATATGTAGAAATTGTTGGAAATGTTGTTAAGTGAGATATACTTCTCACATGTTTGTTAAACGGACTTAAAGTCCACTGTACGGACCTTCTTGGGTCTCCTAGCTTCCCAACTCCGTTCATGTCCATTTGGAGGGATGTATGTTTGCTGGGTGGACATTCTCGAGACACTTACATAAATGTGCAATTTTGACCCTTTAGATGGCAAAATATCTCTTTGGGGTCTTCATAAAAGTTGTAGAATTTGAAGTCTTCTTCGAAGTCGTTTAAGAATGACAGTAATCCTACATTCACAAAAAAAGTTATGTCTTTTGTCCCAAGATCATGCATATATATAAATTATTGACTTATTAATGTTTTCCTATACGGTATTTATGCTTGAGTGTGATCTTGAATGAGCCTAGTTGAAGTTGAATTGAGTGAATTAAAGTGAGGAAAGTGTATTAGGTGTTAAGGAATGATTTAAATATGACATTAATTGGTTATGAGATGCATATTAAGGAAATGTACCCAGAATTATCATTGAGTAAGCATTGTACATAATCCATATACATATATGTGCATAAATGAATACTTATAATTGTGCAAAGTTTTGATGTGTATAAATATGTATGTATTGCTTGATTTAGAAGAGCATATTTAGGGACAACATCTAGACGTTGCTGGGACTTTGAGGCAATAGCTTTCTGGAGCAAACTTTGAGTAACCTAGACGGTCTCACTTGAATAATTGTTTGTTTTAAATTCTATATTGAACTATTTTTTGAATTTGATTATGCTGATTCTAGACATTGAATGTTGGAGTCTTTTGATGTATGAATGGTATATTGGAAGTGTTCATTGTATGTGAATTTAACGAAATAAATGATTCACAACTTATATCTTGAATGCCGGACTAAGGTTCGATGACAAATATGAATGAGAATGCGATAGTGAATATGACTGTGTGATATTGAGCACTTTTGATTGACTGAATATATGTGATGCATTTCATTACAAGAATGCATGAATAAATAATAGCATTTGTGACCTGAGCACCCATCTAAAATGAGCTTAAAAGCTTATAATGTGATTAAGAGCCAAAGGCTCACTATGTATAATGAGTCATGTATCCCTAACGGATAAAGGATAGTTAACAATGAGCCCGGTATTCACAATGGATATGAGACAGTTATAGGCACTCATTCATAACAACATAATAATCAGAAATGAGTCTCATGAGCATTGCATATACATTTAATATATGTGTTTGAGTGATTGAAATGTATTGTTGACTTGTATTTGAATGAGAATGTGATATGTGGAGTAAGTGACATGTGATGCTACATGATCAATAAAAAGATGCAAATTAGGTGAATATATGATGTGATGTATTATACGATTTGAGTGAACCATCGAGGATGGTTACCTCAGTGAGTTTGCAAAACTTACCAAAATTGCAATGTTGGCATTTCAAGACTGAGAGAGGACACTAATGGCAGAGAGACTCTACCAGAAGCATAGTTCTTATGCTTTTAGATAGAAGAAATGACTTAAAGGTCGGTCAGTTAAGACTGAAGGATCTAGTTAGAAATTTTGTATAATTCCTCATTTATGTGGCATGTTCTATAATTAGTCTTGATAAAGTACATATTTGGATGATTTTGTAAAGCTACAATGTGTATTCGGTTTTTACGACATGAAATGAGGAATTTTGAATTTTGAATTATTGTGTATTTCTTTATGATGCCTTATAAGAGAATATCACTACTCTAACATGCCATTATTATAGGTTATGTACTGGAATGTCCTCAGGGCGTTCTATTATATACTCTATGATAGTGGGGTGTTACAACATTATTGTGGATTTTTTTGAGGAAAATAGAGATATAAGTAGAAATGAGTAGATTATAGTTTACAAGCATAATGGAATGAAAACAATTTATTATGACCTTAAGAAGATGAACTTGGAACTGAAATAGTTTTTTGATTAATATGAAAGGAGTTATGATCCACCATAAGAATCGATTAGTGGAATCGAGATCAAAGTTTCATGATGATTATGCATTTATAATTTTGAATTGATTGCAAATATACATATGTAAGATGAAATAAATGATGATTGGAAGAGAAGATAAATGAGATCGAGATAAGTAAAAGTCGCCAAGGTTAAGTTGATTTGTTATTGTGAGTGCATATCTAATAATGTTATTACTTTGACAAGTGATGTTATTAGCACTTATATGGTATATGTTTGGAGATGATATAGGAAGTGATATGTGACTTATTAATGCTCATCAGTCTTAGCCCCCGTAGTTGAACTTATGAGATGACTCAGAGTAGTGCATGAAAACATTTATAATGATCAATTGGGGATAGATTGAGAGTGTAAATGATGTTACTTTGTGTGTTAAATTTGAGTAAAAGGAAGGGAAAAGAAGCATGATACGATCATGGCATAGTCCTCACAATCGTGGCTAAGAATATTTGGTTCTATCATGATCGTAAAAAGGTCCACCACGATCGTGGCAGGCACAAAAATATAAATGTTGTTTAGAATCAATTGGAATCCAGGTATCATTAGTCAATGATATTAATTGGTGACTTGTCAAAAATACATCCCTAGATAAGATGTAATAAAAGATCTTGATGGAACATAACAAGTATAAGAGTAAATGAATATGTTTACTATTCCATTGAGTTTTATTGTAAGGAATACACGAATCGTGTAAGATATGATAGAAATTGATCTTATTGAGAGATCATGAACAATTAGAATTGATTTTTCCTGAGGTATTAAAAATGACTAAAAAGCAATGATGAATATAGTTTATTGATAAATAGTCCGTAAATAGTACAAATTATTGAGGAGAAAAATCTTCTTTTGATATAGACTTTCATCGAAATATATCATGTAAGTCAAATGTTCCAATTCTAAAAATGAATGATTATTGAACAAATTAGAAGTGAATATTGGAGTCCCATTTCTATCGGAGACTCAAGCATAAGAAGTTGAATATGCTACAAAGAGTACATGTAGCATGTTGATGAAAGGTAACCCGTTTACATTATTAGGTTCATGAAATTGGGATGATATTATTGCCATTGTTGAAGGAACTTAGGTCCACAAGGTATTCTATATTCGTATATTCCGAAGGTACAAATTAGACTTGGCAAGTGTGTTCGAAAAATTGAGGCCTGCAAATAAATTGAAATGTGTGGAGAAACTAGTAAGAATGGTCTAGCATTAGAGTAATTCGATGAAAAATTAGAGGAAATCAAACGAATGGAGAAAATAATTTGAGAAAATAAGTCAATTGGAAGATTGAAAATAACATGAGATAATATTACCTCATTTGAGGAATTAGTTACTTAAGGAATTATGAGAACTAATTATAGGCACATTAAGTTTTGGCAATATTTGTTTGAGTTAAAAAAATGCCCCTAACAGTATTGTGGTATTGAAGAATAAAGTGTCCCAATTTTACTTGGATCAATTAGTGACTACGATCATAGATAATACATTGAATGTATTCGAAAAGTTGAGAAGAATATTTTGAACACTTGATGTAATCTTATAAATCATGAGGGAGAAACAATTAGACGCCAAGTTCATTAAGAGTGAATCTTAGCTTGATCAAATAATATGTTGGGTCGTATAATATCTGAACATGGCATATTGGAAGACCCAAAGAAAATAGATGTAATGAAGAAGTGAGAAACTCCGAGGAATATATATATATATATATATATATATATATGTTAAATCTGGAGTTTTCTAAAATTAACTGGAAATTGGATATTAATAAAGGTTGTCAAAGGGTTTTTTTCCTGATCTTAGTCCTTTGACAAAACTTCTGAGGAAAATGTGTCATTCAGATGGACTAATAAATGTAAAAAGGAATTTTAAGGAATTAAAACATCGATTGATTACAACACTAATGTTAATTATATTATTTGGATTTGGGGATTTTGTAGTATATAATGATGTTTCAAACAAGAGATTATGACGTAATCCAATGAAATATAACAAAGTGATTTCATATGCATCGAGACAATTAAAGTCTCATAAGTTGATTATTTGATATAGGATTTAGAACTTACTGTAATAGTAATTGCTTTGAAAGCTTGAAGACATTATACGTACAATGAAATATTTTGAATATATATATATATATACAGATCACTAAAGTTTGAGGTAATTATTGGGTTTGAAAGAATTGAATACGAGACTGAGATAATGGATAGAGTTACTTGAAGATTATGATGTACAAATGAGTACTTCCCAGTAAAGCTAGTGTTGTAATATGATGCATTGAACTGAAAATTCAATAGCAATGTAGAACAAATTTAGATATTGAGGTTACCAAATCTAGTGCAATAAAGAGGATAAAATTTCGAGTTGAATTTTGGGCAAATCAAAGTATTATTAGCTATTGAATTTAAAATCAGTTTCATATGAAAGGATTAACAAACTCCAAATTGAGGATTCAAAATTTATGAATCTTACTAAAAATTTGAAAATGAATCCAAATGTTGAGTTTGAATTGGAAAATGATACTTTGTAATTAAAGTAAGAAGTATGTGTGCCTAATAAAAATGATTGAGCAAAGATATTATTAGAGAAGGCACAAATAACAACCTTTGTTATACATCCTAATAGGAATATGCCGAGATAACATTTAGCAGTTAAGGATTTAAAAGCAAGTGACTGCATATATAAGTTGCCAACAATCTTAAATGTTGGAGATATGTTTAAAGCTTATATTTTGAAGTTCGTAGGAACATGAGGTCAACGTACAGTTTTAATTGACTTTTAGCATAACAATCATTATCATAGTGATATCGTTAGAATAATGTATAAGGCATTATACGACAGAAAGAGTCATTTCCCTTTCTATTGGGATGAATAAGGCCTAAAATGGTTGAAGGCCAAAATTGATTGGACATGTTGTTGATAAGTGAAATTGATCTGTATTAGAAATTAAGCGACTCAAGAAAGACGAATGAATTACGCAGATCAACACCGAAGATATGGAATATAGTGAGATAGACATAAGAGTTAAGTGTATTAACACTGAAGAGATATGAATTATCAAGCGAAAGATGAAATGTTTTTTAGAGTATCACCTTGGCAAGGTGTGCTCAGGTTAGGAAAAATGATAAACTAAGCTCGAATTGTATTGGTCCATATGAAGTTATTGAGAGCATAGGACCATTATCTTAAGTTAATCTTACTAACAAAGATATATCATATTCACAATGTGTTACATGGGATTATGTTAAGAAATATTGATATGATCTGACATAGATGTATTGTCAGCACAGGAAGTGAAACTTACGAGTATATATATATATATATATTAAGATAGTGTGGTATTTGAATAAGTACTTGAAAGACTAAGAGATTCCACTGACTATAGTCAATTGGAAGAAATTATTCGAGCGATGAAGTTAAATAGGAAATGGAGGAGCATGTGAGGAAACAATATCCTTACCTTTTTTATCAATTAAATAAGAATTTCAAGGACGAAATTTATTAAGGGGGAGACTTGTAACATCTCATTTCCATACTAAGGATTAGAACTCTAGATTTCTATAAATAAGATATAGCAATATGACATTAGAAAAATGCATTTCATACTTATGCATAACAGTAATATATACAAACGTTTGTGAATAGATTTTATACACATTGCAATGACTATTTATGCATTTATTTGACATTTTTCGGGTATAAATGATTTTTAAGTGATTATGAAGTGAATAGTGAATATTTCTGCCTTAAAAATTGATTTGGTGAATTAAATTATTAATTTAGAATTTTGGTAAAATTTGAGAATTTTCTAAAGTTATGGGTTTTTTAGACTAGGAAAAATGTCAAGTGGTAAGACAATTGATAAATGGCAGTAGAAATAAATATCAAATGATAGTAGAAATTATTGATAAGTGACATTAAGATTTAATGACAAGTGTCATAAAAAATCGGAAGACAATTGGATTAGAAACAAGGAAACAAATGGACTAGTAGTTTAAAAGACCAAGTGAAGACCAATTGATAGCCAGTTATCATACGAGAAATTGATACTCTTTTTATTACGAATTAGGTTTATGAATTCCAGTTTGAATTTTCTTCTAGTTAGCAAAATGCTCTCTACAATATAAGAAACTCTAAAGGGTGGACCGTAGCTCTAAATGTTATTAGTTCCTAGGTAGTAACCCTATACCCATTTAGACCACAAGGATTGCCTATCATTGCATAATTTCCAAAGACTCTTAATCAACATAATTATGTTCAGAATTTTAGGAGAAATAATGTTAAAGACCCCTTCATCTTTTGGATTGCAAACCTCATCCCATTTGAGTTTAGCCTTGCCTCCGAAGTTATTGGATCCAATCTATAGGAAATTCCTAAAATAAAAATCCTATCAATATGTTTTTTACAGTAGTTGGTAGTACCATATGAGTAGCCCAATACAAAATTAATGATGTGAGGACAAAGGAAATCAGTTGCACTCTACCAACTAATGACAAAAGTTTTTTCTTATCTAATTGGAGATTCTTTTGTTGATTTTATCATTATGGGAAGCATACTCTTTGCAGGCTAGTTTATTGTTATATATGGGAATCCCAAGATAAAACATAGGTAAGATCATCAATTTGAAACCGGTGATTGATTTTATGCTATGTTCTAGATGATTGGCACTCCTGAAGAGAAAAAAGGGCACTTTTGGAATAGTTAATGTCTAGACCTGTAAGTTTTTTAAAGATCTTCAGGGAAAACATTAAGGCATTAATGGATATAGGATTAACATTTGCTGGCAAGATTAATTCATCAGAAAAGTAGAGATTTGAGAGCTTTATATTTGAAATTTTTTGTCCTCTTAATGACTATTTTTGAATAATCTATTAAAGACAATCATTATAATAACAAATAAGTAAGGTGAAATAGGATCTCCTTGTCAAATTCCCTTTATGCTTTTAATGGTCTTGGTAGGTTGACCATTAATCAAATAGTTCAAACTAGGGGTGGAGATGCATTGCCTTATCCATTTGATGAAGATTTGGGGGAAATCTATGGTAGCTAGAGTGTCGGTGATAAAGTCCCAACTAATATTATCAAAGGCTTTCCTTAAAACAACAAGATGTTATCTCCTGTTACTTTGCTTGGAATGAAAGCCTCTTAGGTTTGTTCATTGTATTTGGGAAGCATAACTTGCAACCTATTAGCAAGAACTTTAGAAACGACCTTGTAAATTATACTGTTATAGACAATAGGTTTGTAATCATAGATTGCATTCTACTCCACACCCTTGGGAATTAGAGTGATGTATGTTTTCTTAAGATTAAATAGAAGCACTCCATTCCTTAAGAACTCTAGAATTGCATTAGTAACCACCTACTTTGTAACACTTTAATAAAAAATTACTATTGAAACCATTGAGCCTCAAGGACTTACAAGAATTTAAATACTTCATAGAATTCTCTATTTCTAGTATAGTTACAGGCCAACAAAGAAATTCCATCTTCTGTATGTTTAAACTTTCACTTATAACTTTCTTTAGGAAAGGAATTGAGGAACGAGAGTTATTGCTCAAAGAAAAATTCAAAATCTCCATCTAATAGTAGTTGTTAATTATTTTGTTTTTGATTACCATCTTTCAGACAAATTATTATATTTCTACACTTCTTGTTAAGACCTACTTTATAGAAGTAGGAGGAGTTTCTATCCCCTTCTTTGAGCCATCTTATGCAAGACTTTTGCTTCATTAGTGAAAAGTCATAGTTGATAGGTTTAGCTAGATTCCTCATTACTACTTTATCTATGTCTTAGAGAATTAATGAATTAGGATTGATGTATAGCTTAGATTGAATTTCATCAAGTTTCTTTTCGACTATGTTTAGTAAATGGTGAGTGTTCCCTACATTACGCAAGAACAAAATTTTCATTTCCTTTTTACTTAACATGATTCTCCTTACATAAATAAATCTTTTAGACCCTATAATAATGGGAATCATCCCATTCTACAATGCTTCTTAAAAGCTTGCTATATCGATTAGGAAATTATTAAACCTAAAATGCTTTTTAGGACAATATGAAGTTGTTTTAGTAATCACAATTGAATGATTAGATAACTCACTATTCTTAAACAAAGTATAACTAGATGTGGAATTTTGAAACCATAACTGACTCCCCAAACTTCTATAAAGTTCTTTTTTTCGGATAAAGGATCCATTAGTTTGATTATTTTTCTATATGAAAAAGCATCCACCTAAGGGAATATCCAAGGCTTGAATATCTTCCAAGCATTTTCTGAAATCAAGATATGGAATCCCTATAGATCTTTCTCCTTCAATTTCATTCGTAATATTGATTGAATTAAAATCCTTAGCAATTAAACATGGGGTAATGATGTTTTCAGCAACTTGTTTAAGTGTTTTCCGCAGTGTTAGTCTTTGATGGGCAATGTTATGAGCATAAATAAAGGAGATGTGTACGATTAAATCAGATACCTTATCCTCCAACCTCATATTCCTGGGTTGATTCGAGGTAAATTCTATATGAGGTTTCATCATAATATTGTAAGGCCCCAAAATATATCCTAGTTGAAATAATACATGTTTATGAAAGTACATGTGTGATAGGAGTTAGAATTTTGCTACGATTAGAATATGAAAGACTTATGAGTTGAATTTTTGATCAAGTGGATTATAGTGAGTAAATTGGAATTAATTGATACCATTAGAGAATTGAAGTATTTAAATGCATATTTATATTAGAAAAGCTTTCAAGTGGCAAGATAAATTGTTATATGAAAATTTTAATGATTAAGCCTATGAGTTAGTGACATTCGGCATAGTTGATACATTGACAAATGGCATAGTTAAAAAAGTGACAAGTGACCTAATAAAATTGTGGCATTTGGCAACATTCATTGAGTGAAACATGGTTTAATGGAAGTGTGACAAATGGTAGCTTAAGTTCAGGACATGTGTGACTTATTAAACCCATGTTTAATATATAATTGGCTACACTTTCATGGTCGTTAGTGCACCTTTTGACACTTAATTCATGATTTTTGTGTTTAAATTAGTCTCTTACGGTGAGCTTATGTTTTATGCAATTTGCTAGTAAAATTGT
>JANZLD010000004.1:46414333-46431232 GCA_026413575.1 Erythroxylum carthagenense | reverse complement strand
TGATTTTTGATTCGTTATAAATTAGAGAAAGAGGTCTACGATTGATGTGAAGAAAGAAAGTTTGAATTCAAGTCTTTAAGATCTCAATTTGTGAATGAAGGTTAGGTTTAGATTGTTATTACAACCTAAGAGTTGTTTCAGGATAATTGGAGTATAATTAAGAGATTTCTGAAATAATTTCAATGCCTTTGAGGGTTAGAAAGAGAGTACAATGAATGATATTGATCTAGTAAGTAGGAATTATGGCTTTGAGGTCTTCCATGGGTTATGGAGTCGATGAATTTCTATATCTTTTGGAGAAAAAGAGTTGTGATGGGATGTTTTGGGAATAATACCGGAAATGTCATGAACATGAATAGTACGCAATTTAATTGTTTCATGTGCATTATTGATTATTGTAACTTGTGCAATTAGTAATGTTTGTGTATTTCGATTGTTATAGAGGCACAAGTGAAGCGTCGATCCTCCGACGTGGCTGAGACTTCCCGGCATTAGCTCGGAAGTTAAGTGATGAGTAACCTAGTTGGTTCCTCAATATTTGTGTGTTTAAATTATGTGCTTATGCCATGCGAAGTAAATGGAGGGTTTATGTGTTTGAATGTGATTGGTTTCGGACCATAGGTGTCTAAAGTATCGATAACTTGTTATTGACGTGTTATTTGGGGTGCCATTTTGTAACTATTTGGTTCCAATGTGAATTGAGACATATGCATTCATGCATAAAAACATGATCAGATAATGACAGTTGTGACCGGAGCAGCCAACGTATTTCAGAGCTTAAAGCTCAACGCAACAGGGCCTCGAGCCCAACGTATTTCAGAGCCACAGGCTCACCGTTAATGTGCCCGTCATTGGGACAGTTCAGGCGCACGGTCACAACACCGTAATCAAATGGAAAGTGTCACATGTGCATTGCATGTACAAATGATTAAATGTGGACTGTGTGAAAGGCAAAATGCCTTATACTTGTGAACTGATAATGCATGTGATATTTTCGAATATATTATTGTGTGATATTATGTGAAATTCTGTGAACTGGTTGTATATGCATGAGTTGGGTGAACCATCGATGATGATTTCTCGTTGAGTTCGCAAACTCACCCAACATTGCAATATTTTTCAGGACAGTGATAGTAGACTCCTAGCTCCAGAGAGAGAGACTCTTCCTGCCATGTAGATCTAGTTGGCAAGAGAAGTCATGACACAAAGGTTGATCAGCTGGGATTTTTTGGGATGACCTAGTTAGGAGTGTTGTAATTTCTTTTGAGTAATGTATGGACAGGAATCTTGGACAGAATTGTGTAATTTTGGTTTCTAAGAATGAAAGGAAAAAGTTTTTTGGTTTCAAATATTAGTGATATTTTTATTGATGCCATGAAGAGTGTAGTTGGGTTTGCTCGGTAGTGAACATTTATCGTGGGTTATGTGTCGGAACGACCTGCGAGCGTCCCTGTGTATACCCTACGGTAAGGGGGCGCTACATTTGGTGGTATCAGAGCGTGGTTTGGCATCTGTTGGGACTAGTCAGATATTTAGGCTTGAATTATTACGAGAAATGCAGAAATTGATCGAATTTATTGTGTCGTGCTTCACGGCACTCAATGGGTGCTTGGCGATGGTGCCCGCACGCGATTCTGGCTTGACTCTTGGGTCCCAGGAATTGACCCGCTCATTACTCAGGCCACCACCCCTATTCCCGCTCTTGAATGTCACCTCAGTGTCCAAAATTTTGTGGACGAAGATGGTAATTGGACTTGGGACACGTTCCAAGGCTCCGTCCCGGCGGAGATTTGTCGGTTGATAGCAGGTACCTTCCCCCCGAGACCTTCCCTCGGACATGATACGTTATGCTGGGGACTATCTGACTCGGGACACTTTACTATTGCTTCTACCTATTCTTGGCTTCGGGACCACGCGGACCAAGGAGATCCTGGCATTTGGAAGGATATCTGGCACTGGCCTGGGCCTCAACGCATTCGTTCATTCCTATGGCTTCTTGCTCAGGACCGACTCCTCACCAATCAACATAGGGTGCGGCGCCACCTCTTTACAGATGGTTCTTATTCCCACTGCGGCCTTGAGGAATCTTCATAGCATACGGTGCAAGATTGCGCCAAAGCCCGCCAAGTGTGGAGTGCCTTCCTTCTTCACATTGTTACTCCGGAGTTCTTCACTCTGCCTCTTCATCAATGGCTCGGTTCCAATCTTCACTCCCACATATGAGTGTTCGATCGGGCATGGTCTACTGTTTTTGGAATGACCTGTTGGTTCTTATGGTCTTGGCGCAACGGGTCCCTCTTTGATGAACATTTTAGTTGACCTACTTCTCCGACTAATGTTATTTTGTCTTTTGCAGATCAAGTCCACAAGTCCGCCATGTGGCAGCGTCACATGGTTCCTGGCCACCACCGACGCCATGAGCAACTCCTCAGCTGGTGTCAACCTCCTCTCGGGTGGGTCAAGTTGAACACAGATGGCGCGTGTCCACGCTCTTCCTTCTCAGCAGCAGCCGGCGGACTCCTCCGAAATAGTTCAGGCGACTGGCTTGGCGATTTCGTACACAATCTCGGCTGGTGCTCTCTAGTGGCGACGGAACTCTGGGGGATACATACAGGGCTCACACTTGCCTAGAATCTCGGTTTTCGATGAATTGAACTAGAAGTGGATTCGGCCGTAGCTTTACAGCTCATCTCTTCCTTGGTCAGCCAGTCCTCAGTCCACAATAGCCTGGTTCAAGGCATTCATGAATTGTTCACGCGCAATTGGACAGTGATCCATCGCCACATCTACCGTGAGAGCAACCGCTGTGCAGATTGGTTAGCGAGTTACGCTGAGAATTTGGCGCTTGGTCCTACTTTCTTTAATCGACCACCCGTCGAGTGCCGTGTACTCCTTTTAGCCGATTTGTCGGGACCATATTTCCTGCGGCTTATGGTGTAATTGTTTGTTTTCCCCTTTAATTAAAAAAAATTGCCAATTCCGTACTAGCTTTTGATACCGGTCTATATTAGCCTGTACCAGTCGGTTTTCAAACAGATACAAATTATGTGCAGAAAGAACATACTTTGCGGAAACAAAGAAAAGAATTGGTGAGTTGTCTACAATTAAAGTCGCACTAGTTGAAATTCTGAGCCCTTGAAGTGGCTTTAATCAATTTGGATTTTTGTTTAAGGTATGAAGTTGGCAATTCTGCTTTTGAGTGTTAAGAGCTGAAGCGTTTGTTTTGATACTTTTAAGAAACTTAAACAAACTGAAGAGAATCTTAAGAAATCTGAAGTGCCTCAGTTCATAGGGTTTTGTGATTTAGTTAAGACTTCTCCTTTACCTCAATTCTCTATGGGTCTACTGTGTACTGAAGGAGAATTAGTTAAATGGGTCGGGGAAGAAACTCCGAACGGTGACCTCCCTTCGAGAGGCAGATGTTTGATGTTTGGTTTGAGCTTTTGTGTATATAGTTAAATGCTTTAGGCTAGCTAAAAGCTCTCTGTGCGTATACGTAAATGCTTTAGGTTAACTGAGAGCTTTTTGTTGATTGATGTGTTGTATCAGATAAGGAAACGGGAATATGAGTGCATATGATCCTGATCTTGCATGGTATCAATATGGGATAACACTCCGATTGGATATCGCAATCATTGTGGTTTGTTTTGGTTTTAGTTACAGTTCAGAAATTTAAACGTGCCTTTTGTGGTATTGAACTGATTAAGGAAAGTAAGTAAATTTGGCGTTAATAATGCTAATGGGCTTTATTTCTCTCATTGAGGACTAATTTTGGTTGTTCATTAAATTCATCAGAAACACTGAATCTGAATCAAGATGAGATTCACCATTAACACCTGCTATGTTGTGTGGTTTGACTTTGATGTCTAGTTTCATTCATATTCATTACCCATATTCAACCTAAGAACATCACTTGACTTTTGAATTTGAGAATGAAATTGACTAACACTAAGTCTCCGTTTGGTTGGCGGGAAAGTAAAGTGAATTTGGAATTTGATTCATCAGAAAATAAATCTATGAAAAGTAAAGATATTTTCGTGGTTAGACACTTATAAGAATTCTAATAGGAAAGTTGGGTGGATTCTTATTATAGTGTTTGGTATGCAACAGTATTTCATAGAATGTAATTTAATTTTGACTTGTGTTTTCAATTATATTCCTACAAATCGACTAAATATTGAAGTCGTTAAATCATGTTAATTTGTAATACAAGTTACATTATTAAATGTTAATTTTTTTCATTTATGATATTCTAATCATATAATACTCTTCTGAAATACGTATCTCGATTCTTTTTTCTTCTTGGTACACTTTAAAGCATAGAGGCTCCACAAGGATTTGAATCCTGGTGGAGGAGGAGGCTTCTAGTCTAATCTCCCATTAAGCCACTATATCCAACGGCAACATTATAGATTCTAGTAATGTATTGCATACCTTGGATCTACTGTTCTTGTTTTTGTGATAGAGTGAATCTTATAGTCACCACATTTTACTGGTATTGACTACAGAAATTTAGTATTCAAAGTTGGTATTGATATCAGATGATCTTTATTGCTACATCATATTTTGCTTCAAATGATTACGTACCTATTAGCATAATCTGCTATTGTGGAATCTTGATTCTAAAACAAGATGTAAATTAATCATTGTTATCAGTGTTGCCATCTCATAATAACTATTATGTTTCACCTTATCCCTAAAGTGTCAGTTTTATCCTCAAATTGATGAGAATCACATCCATCTTTAGCACTTAATTGTTATTTTAATCCCATAGTTTCTTTTTTGTCGATGCTCAACATATGCCTTCCTCATATTAACATGGTCCTTTTGAAAACTTAACCTGTTTCTGAATTTCAGAGTTGAGAACAGACCAGTTATGAGTCGGTTTGATGATTCCCCACAACTTATGATAGTATCAGATCTGGATTTCACAATGGTATGGTTTTTTTAATGCTTGTTATCTATTTGCTTGGTGTCATTTCCAGTGGTTTTCTTTTGTGGTAATGGTTTGTCATGCAGGTAGATCATCTTGACCCAGATAATCACTCTCTTCTTAGATTCAATGCTTTATGGGAAGCCTACTATCGCCAGGATTCTCTGCTAGTTTATTCTACCGGAAGATCACCTACAATTTATGGACTGTTAAGGAATGAAAGGCCATTGCTGACTCCAGACATAACAATAATGTCTGTGGGAACCGAAATTATGTATGGTGAATCAATGGTAAGAGATAATGGCTGGGAAAATTATCTTGATATGAAGTGGAACAGGGATGTGGTCATGGAGGAAACAGCGAAGTTTCCAGAGCTATTTCCTCAGGTATGTTTTATAGCATTTAGAACTGATATGATGGTTGATGTTTGGTAGATATTCTTCAAGGTTAGTAATGATTGTTTTTATGAGGAGAAAGAAGATCGCTGTGAAAAACCATATTGTACTTTTCCTTGCAATGAATTGGAATTGAGTGGATTATTGCAGTCAGAAACAGAGCAAAGGCCTCACAAGGTCAGCTTTTTCGTGGATAAATTTAAAGCATCTGAAGTTATAAGAACTCTTTTGGAACTTCTAGGGAAACGTGGGGTAAGACTATTTATCTTTACCCACTATTGTCTTGTATGCAATCGTCTCTCTTCTTTTTGAACATTTAGTTGCATGACTATATCATACCTTCCTACTTTATAACTGATTTTAATTTTTCTCTCTCATATTGCTTGTTGATCTTATATTATTCTTGGCTAGTTAGATGTTAAAGTGATTTACAGTCATGGGATGGCTTTGGACATACTACCAAAAGGTGCTGGAAAAGGGGAGGCTCTTGTATACTTGCTTAAAAAGTTTGAAGATGACTCTAAACTGCCTCTAAATACTCTTGTTTGTGGTGATTCCGGCAATGATGTTGAACTATTCATCATTCCTGAAGTATATGGTGTCATGGTTTGTATTCTTATATGGTCTTATTGAGAAATGTCAACTGTCCTGATGCCTTAATACTGACTCCTTTGCCCGAAACAGGTTGGAAATGCACAAGAGGAATTATTGCAGTGGCATGCTGAAAATGCAAGTAACAATCCTAATATAATTCATGCAACTGAAAGATGTGCAGCTGGAGTCATACAAGCCATTGGTAAATTTCATTTGGGTCCTGCTGTTTCGCCAAGAGATATTACAGACTTTCAAACATGCATGGTGGAAAATTTCAGCCCTGGATTCGAGGTTGTGAAATTCTACTTATTCTACGAGAGATGGCGACGTGCTGAAGTTGAGAAGCCTGAGGAATGTATGCGACATTTTAAATCCATACTAGTGAGTCTAATTTGGTACCATTTTTATGTCAGAAGCAAACCCAATAAGTTTTACAATATGGGGCATGCTGTGATTTGAGGCATTTTATTTTCAGCAATGAGCTGACATATCTTAGAATTGAAGGTGTAAGCAAAAGTTTTGCCTCTGACATTAAGAATTCCATGTCTTCACAAATAAAACATAATGGAAGTCCATTTCTAGTATAACTGTTGATTACCAAATTACAATCTTTGCAGCAGTCAGGAGTTATTTCCTCTTGAGTGCTATATAAAGTTATGTGAAAGGCCGAAAACATTGATCATTAAGTATAAGTAATAAACTTTTGTTCAGGAGAGCATCTACAGCTGATATCAGTTTATTAATGGAGTTGAGAGTAATAGGCTTGAATATCTTTTAAACTTTTGTTTTGCCTTTGCATGATTTTCTTTCATTGAACATGATTTCTGTCTTGAGTGAAAATTTTCAAAATGAACCGCTTTATGTTACCTTATTTTTTTGCACTTGATTCATAAAAGTTTTAATCAGTCATTTGCTTCCTTCTAGTAGCTGGTGTATGAGTAATTTCGGTGATTGGTTCAGTTTCTTCTTGTTTACAGTTGCCACAGGGTACATTTATTCATCCTTCAGGACTGGAGCGATCTGGCTATAAATGCATGGATGCAATTCAAGGCTTGTATGGGGACAAGGAAGGAACAAATTACCATGTGTGGATTGACAAAATTGTCACTGCACAGATTGATTGGAATTCATGGCTTGTGAAATTCTACAATTGGGAAGCCTCTGGTGAGATTTGTTGGTTCTAATACTAATGTAGGTACTACTTCTACTAGTAAGGTTTATTAAGTTTGTATGTGCATGCTGCTACAGGCAAGGAGCGCCGATGCTGTTTTAACACAGTCTTGTTAAGTTCAAAGGTATATGTATATGCTGGAGCTTACTTCTTTTCCATTCCTGATTTATTGACTGCGAGATGCTGTTTTGATTCTAACGCAGGGCAGGGGATTAGATGAATCGACATGGATGCACATGAATCAGATATGGCTGGATAATTCAGAAGCGGATGACCAAAACCCCTGGATACTTTAGCTTCCAAATTGTGTTAAAACATTCAACCATATCTTGGTCTGAATCTGTGGTCTGGGGAAGCTGTCGGTTAATTCATTCAGAATCATGTTCTCAATAAGCAACAATCTCTCTCTAAGCCACTATTTTGTTTGACTTGACCCTAAAGATAAGATTGTGTTGCGAATAGGGAAAAAAAAGGACAGATTAGGAGATGGATGCAATTTGTTGTTTGATTGATTTTCTTTAGCAGTGATCTACGTTACTTGTATTGATTGGTTACCACCAATTTGTATATTAGTCGTCCTAACGGTCGAGTAATAACAGAGTTTTGTTTCTTTCTGCTCTCTCTTTCTCTGATTTCGATTTGAATTAAGTTTTATGTTTTTTGGTGTAACATATTGGTAAAAGAGCATCGTTCTAACTGTGGAGATTGCAATGTCCAAAGGAACTCGTTGATGTGCATTTTGAAGAATGGAGGATATGTGTGAAGGGACTCACAGAGTCACAAGCACACGGTAAAAAGTTACTAACGGATGGGATGGATAAGGCTGAGGGGGAGCGAAGTGATTTGAAGGCGATGGTGGATCGATTTATTCAAACACAGTTTTGTGAATAGCTCAGTAGTTGTGGGTAGTTAAATCTTCTTCTGAAAATATCAATTATCTAGTACTTACCTAGATTTCCCAATATTCATAAGGAGTGAATGTGAAAGGTGTATAAATGTGCGTAGCTTTTTGCTCTTGATCGTGGCTTTGAAAGATATATGGAGGGAATTGTTCAAGAGTAGCATCAACTGCACTTGAAAAACAGATATTGACTTAGGATTAGTTTAACTCACAGATTTGATGAAGAAAATTATAAGGCAAGAGGAGAAGATACAACTTCTAGAGATAATGTTGATCAAGGCATTTATAATTGTTAGTGAATATATAAAATCAATTAAGTAGGCCTCACACAACAGCTTAAGTTATTATAGTAAAATGATCATTTAATATTAACATGTCCTTACAAGTAACAAAGGGAGTGGAAGATAAGGAGCAACACACATATCGCAAAAAGAAGGTATTATACATGGTGAGATCGAAAGCATCCAAAATTTTATTAAAACGAGGACCATGACCTTTTGACGGAAGGAAAATTGATTTCGTTAACAAGAGACCCTAAAAAAGAACTCTTAATTTGATTTTAGGTAAAGATTTCCAAAAGATGTTAAAGAAAACATATAGATAACTACATATGTTACAACTAACACACCCTATTGAATATCAGATGCAACTGTTAGAGATGAGAAATGATCACTAACGTAAATTCGAGAAGGGCAATGACATACTAAATGAACTCAATCTTTTAGGAGCTACTTTATTACCCTCTAATAGGAGACAAGTTCGTAGGATTTACTTAAAAGATGAAGTGGAGGCCAATCATTATCAAACCATATTATTATTTAGGAGTGCAAAAGGATGCAATTGACAACAAATTCCAAGAATTGCTAAAAGTAAGGATCCGTTTAAGAGAACATCAACTTGTGTGCTTCAGCTATGGTGTTATTGAAGAAGAATGGTTATTGTAACACCCCACTCTCGTAAGATCCATACCTAGCATCTTGAATGATGTCTTTTATTGAAGAAGAAGGGTTATTGTAGCACCCCACTCTCGCAAGACTCATACCCAGCATCCTGAATGATGTTTGAGTGCGAATCTCGTAAGGATGACACGCTAGAACTGTCAAACTCTTCTTGTTTTTTTGAAAAATAATATATGCATATACAGAAATCAATAATCAAATCGGGCACATATTTTTATTTCATAAAAGTCAAAATCAAAATTATCGTTACACTATGATCAATATCTTTTCAAAGCATTTCCAATTTTCACCAGTTATTACACAAATAAATATTTGAATATATATAGTACAGAAATCGCAAAATATACAAATTTGCACATAAATAAGAAAATACAAATGCAGGCGCAAACTGATCCTGACCTTTACCTCTTATTTGAATGCAGTGGCTATACTCTCGTTTGCCCAACGGGATAACTCTTCTGAGCCTGAAAAATATTACAAATTTTAGGTGAGTTTTGTGAACTCAATGAGTGACCATCCTCGATGGCTCACTCCATCACTTTACACATACAGTTCATATATTCACATAATTCACATCATTTCATTAAGAATTATAATGAATCACATACACTTTATCAATCATTTTACATTTTACATTCTACACGTCACATTCAGAAGTCATTCAAAATATTATAATCATTCAAATCATACATATGCAGTGCACATGAGACTCACTTTTAATTTGTTAATTTATTGTGACCGAGTGCTTAAACTGTCCTGTATCTATTGTAAATACTGGGCTCATTGATAACTGTCCCGTATCCGTTAGAGATACCGAGCTTATTTTACATGGTGAGCCTTTGGCTCTTATACACTTCTGAGCTTTAAACTCTTTTTTACAATCTGAGCTTTAAGTTCTTTTTTCGTATTTTGAGCTTTAATCTCTTTTTCGATGACTACTTCGGTCACAACTGTCTTTATGTTTCATGCATTCATGTAATGAAATGTATCACATATCATATGTTTTTAATAAGTCACATGATCTCGCTTGCACATTCTCATGTACGTTCTCATTGGACCTTAGTCCAGTATTCAGAGATCACTTATTTCTTCCAATTCACATTCCATAAGCACTTCTATTATTATTCAGGCATTTATCAAACCCCTCGGACATTCAATGCCTAAAATCAGAACAATCACATTCGTATCTCGTTTATAATCACACAATTCATAATATAAACAAACAAACAATAAAGTAAGACCATCTAGATTTACTCACAGTACGCTCTAGATTAGCGATTGCTTCCAAGATCTAGAAATGTCTGAATGTAGATGTTTATCCTACACATCAAAATTATGCAATACATATATTACACACACACACATTAATAACTTTGCACAATTATAAGCAATTATTTATGCCCAAATGTGTATACGGACTATGTACAATGCATGTTCTTGATAATCCCAAGTATATTATCAAATTTCACATCTTATCCATATTCTCATTTTATAACTCAATTACTCGTTATTTCATTTTTAGCATTATTTGCTCTCATAGAATCAAATTCTCATTCTCATTCACTTTAGCTTTAACTTGGTACTCATTACTCATTTCTTTTGAACTACAACCACAATCATATGAACCCCTTCATCTCTATTATACACATTTCTATGGCACTTTAATACCAACAATTCATTCACTATTGTTATTCTAACATTATATGATCATATAATATTCAAACTCTTATTCTTTCTTATAAATTCTCCAAAATTTCAAACCTTCGGGTCTATTTTCTATGATCAATTAGACAATGAAGATGAAGTAATTTGGTGAAACTTTCTTCTATGAAAATGTTCCCCATTGTCTTAGGTTTCTAATGATGCCAAAATCATTCAATTTGGTTAAGCATTTTGAAAGTTATTCTCTAAATATTTTTGGACTGTTCTCATCCTAAAACAATACACCATACTCAAAATCCATCAAAAAATTTAAAGTCTTAGAGATTGAATTATAATTATATTTCTTCAGAAAATTTGTATTCCTATGTCTCTAATTTACTCCAAATTAAAAAACATCTCATTTGGATGATTATAGAACAAGATATTGTTAAAATACCGAAGTATGTTTAGTAAAATATTCCAGTTCATACTATTCCAATATATTCCCTCACTTTCATTTAATCAGTCTTTTTTAAATTAATTGAGAATGCTAACAATCTGTATGGAGAGGTAGTGTAATGTGTTAGAACCTATTGGATGCTAACAATCTGTATGGAGAGGTAGTATAATGTATTAGAACAGTTTCATGATGTCACAATTAAAACCAATAAACACTCACGGGTGTGAGGAAGAGAATTCATGGGTGTGAGTGACTCATGGGCGTGAAAAAAGTCATAGGTGTGAGTGACTTATGCCTGTGCACACCCAATGATTTCAAATGGCTAATATATTTTGTGGAGATGAAGATCAATGTGTTACGAGACCAATGGTTTAAGTCCCGTGTCAATTGGATGTCTAGGGAAGAAGTTATAGGCAAAAGAATGAAGGATGTTCAACTCTAGCCCTCCCTTGTTAGACATTGAAGTTTCTGCATAAATTACCTTACTTTACTTACCTTCTGTTATGTTATGTTTTTAGGAATTGTAAAGATGCTGTCTTAGCATGAATGATTAGTGCTAATTGCCTATGTTTTAGTATTTTTGGGAGCATAGATTATATTTTGATGATTTTAAGGAATTCCATACTTCATTTGGTTTATATTTTGTTTATAACAATTATTCTAGCTCTCCAATGAATAAGGAATAAAGTCGAATAAGTTTCAATTAAGTTGGAGTGATTTTGTCATAATTTTAAAGGAAAGACTTATAATATGGCACCAAGGACTCATATTTAGGAATATGGATCGAACAAAGAACTATAATCAACCTATGTTCTATGTTAGTTCTTTCTATTTGTTACAGAGGAGATTTAAGAACGCACTAAGGAGGAAGCAGTCTTAGAGAAAAGTAAGAACTACGTTAAGAGTCAATCAAGAACATCAACAATAAAGGTTTATAAGAACATATTCTTTTATCTTGTTTTCTTTATTTTTAGGTAGGACAAACCCTAGACTTATTATTTTTGATTTATTTCTTTAATTTAATGAAATAATAATTAAATCATAACATGAATAAGAAGGGTTGAATGGAATCTTAGATTTAGGACCATATTATCCTTCTAACTTAGAGTTAAATCTATTATGAGAATTCACAAAACAAATGAATGAATTCTTAAAAAGGGTGGTTTATTTGAGAGAACTTTCAGTCAAAATATTTAAGGATAAGGACTGTACGTCTTGACAAAGAGTACAATTGTAACTTTATAAATTATATCGGTCTAAGAAATTAGGATTAAATATTAAATCAGGGTGAATATGAGCATAGTGAATACAAGCATAGGAATGTTTTAAGAGATTCTCATCTAGATGTTATTTATAGACTAGTTATTTTCGTTCTTAACTATTATCTTAATTAGTTGTTTCTTAATTATTGTTTTATTTTAATTATTTTTATTTTTTAAATTAATGAATCATTTTGTTAGAATAGATTATAAGAAGAGGATTGGTATTAATAATTTTAGTCCTTGTAGGATTGACACTCAGCTCATCTAAACTATATTATAAGAATGATAGGTACATTTGCTTAGTGATTTTTTAGTGTTTTTTTAGGTTTCTTTTACTATAATATATCACATCAATGAACTTTAATAATAATTAGAGAAGACTTTAAGTGAAAAATATGAAGAAATGACATTGGCTGAACATGTTCTATAACACAATTGTATGCTAGTCTGTGTCATTCATGACTATATAAAGATGAAGCCATAGGCCTAGAATATGAGCTAGAGGGAGATTATATGTCCAAGAGAATATTCAAGAAAAAATATTTCCTTAGATATATCATGAAGACACAACTTAGAAAACAAAAAGGAGGGAGATTATGTTAGAGATAATATCTAAAGAGCAATATAGGCTAATACATGACCATGTCCTATCTAAAGTTTCCATAGAGAAAAGTTACAAAGATTATAAGGTCTAAGGAACATGAGATCCCATTTCCCTCTCTAAAAATATAAAAAAGATACATAGTCTCAAATACGATTTTATCCTAGATCATGTCTCAGGTGGATATATGTATTTAAAGTGTAGAAACCTTAATTTTAAGAGTCTTTGGTGAGTTTTTGGTTGTACTTTTACATGCCTTTCTTTTCTAAACTTAGGATTATCTATTAGGAGACACAAAAATGCTTAAGAGGTTAATTTCAAATCTATTTTCAATAAGAGGATTAAAGATCATCTCAACAAATTAAAGCTTATTGGAATAAGAAGATTTCAAGTAAAATTCTTTCTATTTTAATGTATTTTTTATTTCTTATTTTTGTTGGTGAAAACATTATTTGTAGCTAATTTTTTACTTGTTTAGATGGGTAAATCATGGTATTATCTTTTTTAGAGATTTTTTGTAATATTATTTATAAAGTAAAACTAATGCAAACAAAGTATTAAATGTAAAAGAGGGAATTTTCTTCTTATTCTCTCTTATTTTATTTTCCCTCATTTTTATTTAAATTTTACATTTAAATTTATCTTACCTCATTTTTGGTTAAATTTTATATCTAACTTTTCCATTTTAGATAATGGTATTCAGGAGAGTTATCCCACCAAACACCAATTCTAGATCTTTATCGATTTTGGTTATAGAACCATGGTTGCTCTAGCCTCCCCAGTAACCAAATTGACTACTCTTTATCCTTTAGTTATCTTTATTAATGACTGTGGTAACCCTCTATCTCCCTTAGCCAAATCTAGTGCTCCTTCTGCTATCTTGCCAAATCTAGTGCTCCTTCTACTATTAATATTAGATATTAATAGAGATCTTTTAAAAATGATAAAGCTAAAATTTAAATTCTAGTTAGTAAAAATTTTATAACTAGAGAGTATATTGAACTTTTAAGGAATCAAGGTGCACAAAGATCACAAGAAGGAATGGTTTAATGTGATATTATAGTTGAGGACAATCTCCGTGGTTCTTTTGAAGTGTAGATTGAGAGCTTATTACCTGAAGTAGAAATGGAATGAAGTTATTAACCTTTAAGGGGAAATGGTAATGGGATAAATCTTGCCTATAATAAATAAGGTACTTTCTAATAGTCAATTGATTCCATATACATATAGGGTTTTGAAAGGAAATAAGGTAATAGATAAACATTTTTAAGGTAAAAGTTACAAGTAATCAACACCAAGCTAATTATAAATCTTCTATAGCTGAGTAGATCCTCTTGATGGAAAAGAATTTTCCCGCCCCAAAGAAAAATTCTAGTAGGGAGTTGAAGAGAAAGAATCGAAACTCTTTTTGTAACACCCCATGCTAGGAGCTAGAAAAATTGAGGAATTTCAGTGCGCTGTATACTTTGCATAATTGAATATTCGTTGATATGTACATATGAATTTTGACACATTCAAATAAATTATGCATGCATTCATTGACATTTTTGGGTAAAATGGATTTATAAATGCGATTAAATTATGGAAAATTCATTCAAAGACTATTAGATTTATTTCAAAATTTTTGAAAATTTTGGAGTATTTTAGATTAGAAAAAATAGACAAATGGCATTGGCAGTCCTATATGCATGACAAGTGGTAAACATGCATGGTGACACATGGCAAGGTATAAGTAACACGTGTAAGCACGTGGTTTTGAAAGGCAAATCACTAGAGCTTTGTTGTTCGTCGGAAATCACTGAATCCTCATCACTGAAATACTGGTCTTGATTCTTACATTAGTGTTATTCTCAGCATGCAAACATTTCAACCCAGCTAGTAATTGCTTCTGCCTATTCTTGTTGTTTTCTTCCCCTATCCTTTAAAACCCTACTCTTCACTGTCATAGCTAGAATTTGTTTGAAAAATCAGGTAAGTAAAGTTTTAAGTTTCTAAATTCTATGAATGAGTTTGATGATGTCTTATGTATTGGAAATGAATACAGGCATGAGTTGTGTATGAAGCAAATTTGGTGTTAGTAATGAGAAAGATGAGTTATGTAGTAAAGAGAGAGGCTTTGGATGAGTGATTATTATGCAGTGGAATGTGTAGGTATTGTAATACCAATTGCATGTAGCTTAAAGAGAAACTTAGAGAAGTAGACAATTGTAGAAAAGTATAAAAATTATATAGGCTCGGTTCTGTGTTGAATCTGGGATTGGTTTTGGATGGAAAGAAGCATAGCAGTAGTGAGAGAAAGCTTATGTAAGTTTCACTTTTGATGGTAAATACCATATAAGCTTCCCTTTGAAATTGTTTTGAGATTGTATTGGAGTAAAAAGATAGAATATGAATTAAGGATGGATTAAGATGTAGAATTAAGGATTTCAAGAATAATAGAAGAAGAAAATTTTCAGTGTCATGATTGCGACTTTGTTGAGGGGGAAGGAGAGTCACGATCGTGCTTCTACACAATCATGACATCGCTAGTCCATCTGGAATGTCGCGGTCCTGCAGGCACATGATCGCGACTTCCATACTTTTTGAAGGGGGTTATTTTCTGAACATACTTCGATCTTTTTTTTATAACTTCTTCTTTAGACATCTAATTGACATGGGAATTGAACCAATAGACTCATAAGACATTGATATTCATCTTCACCTAAAAAAAGTTAGGACCATCTGAAATGGATTGATTAAAGAATTTAAGATGAAATTGTTACTGTACTGAAGTATGATAACTGAGATGATTTTACTGAATATACTTCAGTATTTTACTTATATCTAGATCTGTAGATTTCCAAATGGAGTGGTTCTTGATTTGTAATTAATCTAGAGTCATAAGACTACAAATTTTTTAAAGAGATTGAATTCAAATTCTGCCTCTAAGAATTTCATAATTTGATTGGAATTCGAGATAAGAATTTTGTTGAAGCTTAAGTACAGTATGAGATCTTTTGAGTATAACTTTTAGTATATATAACCAAATGGAATGATCTTAGTTTCATTAGAAACTTAAGACATGGAATAAAAACTTTCTAGAAGGAAGTATTATCAAATTACCTCACCTTCCTAAAAAGAACAATTGAGTAAAATGGACCCAAAAGTTAGTTATTAGATAAATCTGGATTGAGAAATTGAGTATGGTTTCACATAATTGATAATGTGGAAGATTTAAGGATAAGAAACCAAAATTTGTCATAAACATGCATCATGCATATTCAGTATACACGAATGTGCATTAATGAATTCTTAATCACGCACAATAGTGACATATGTTTGTAGTAAATGTTTTAGAGGAACCCATACAGCAACTAATTCCAAATATTGTCGAGACTTCGAGGCAATAAACAATAAGGGAACTTTTGTAAGTAATTTAGGCAGTAAATTTTGTATGTAATTTAGTAAGCAATTTTGATAGTCTCTTTTGTAAGTAATTTAGACGGTCAATTTTGTACGTAATTTAGTAAGTAATTTAGATGAACTCATTTGTAAGTAGATGTTTGTAAGTGATCTTTGAGTATCTGTAAGTAATTCAGTGAGAAATTTTTGATGCTTTTGCTTTGACTGTTTTGTTTGCTATTGATTTTGCTCCATTGAATGATTTGTAAAGCTGTCAGTAATGGACGCTCACACTTTACTCTGTTTAGAATTAAATTGAATTATGTTTTATGATGATTGTGTTTTAAACTCGAGACAATGAATGTCCGAATTGTTTGATGCATGTGAATATGATTTGTTGGGACCCGATTTCGGAACCGGACCCCAACCGAAAGCAACAAAAAACGGAAATGAAAACAAAGTCAAATCGAATTGGCTTGGAAACAAACCAAACATACGGTGCAATTGAACTAAAATAAAAATTCCGACATCCGATAAAATACACTTATAGAAAAACTATCGCGTTGGAAACCTATAAGACAAAAACCAAATCCGAAATCGG
>JANZLD010000004.1:46383676-46395181 GCA_026413575.1 Erythroxylum carthagenense | reverse complement strand
ATACAATTATTTATTTATAATTAATAAATATTATTTTACTATACTTTATTAATAATTAATAATATATTTATTAGTTTTATATGATAATAAATTAAGTCTTTCGTTAACCTTTTATTTATTATGTAAAAATATAAACAAATAATATGTTTATTTATATATTTTGTTTATAATTCATGTTTTGTAATAATAAATAATTAATTTGATTTAATGAATTTTATTATTATTATTAATTACTCTATAATGACAAATTAGTGTCTTCTTGTTCTTTTATCTCTTGCCTTTTGTTTTCATTTTTTTACCCTGTAACTTTCTCTCTCGTCTCTCTCTTCTTTTTCATACTTTACTCTCGTTCTCCGATAAGCATCTCGATCTCGATGATTATTATGATCTGATTTGAGAAGATTAAGTGAAGAACGTAAGATCTCTCATGGTTTTTATCTCTTTTTTTAGGATCTAGATTGTCAATATGTTATGATGTAATCAAGATTACAGGAAAAAGGTTAAGCAAAAAACGAGAAAGAACGGAGAATCCTAAAACTAATGAATGCTTTTTGTTCTTTTTCTTAAGTAAATGATGATAGATTTCTTATTTGAGAAGTTCTGATGAAGAATGTAAGATCTCCTTCTTATTTTGTGTTAATTTATTTTAGTCTATTTTTTATAGATTTTGATCGTCAATACATTGTAATATGAAAAGAGATTGCAAAGAGAAGAGAGCAGAAAGTGAGAACAGATGAATGATCTTGAAACTGATGCCTTCTTCAATTTGTCTATCAGATCAATCAGGAGAGATGGAGTTTGGTCTCGTTGAGAGGTTGGCGTTGGGGTGTAATTGGCTTTGGATGATTAAAACTTTAGCTGTTGGATGAAAACGCTCCTATACAGAAGTGTTTTCATCTTTAGCAGTTTATCTTCAATCAGCTGATGAAAAAGATGTTATCCAAACTACTTTATTAGCTGTTTGAAGAGTCGACCAACAAAAAATAACCAATCAGTTAAAAAAAATAGCTGATTAGAGTGTAACCAAATAGGGACATTATATGAAACGTCATACTCCATTACATGATGCATGTTCACATAAAAGAGTTGTGACTAAAGTAGCCAATGTGAAAAGAGATTTAAGCTCAGTTATGCACATCAAAGTCTCAGGCTAAACGTTTAATGGAATCTAGTATCTACAACAGCTACGAAACAATACTGAAAAGAGTCTAGTATCTACAACGGAAATGGGACAGTGAAATAGGCACTTGATCACATCAAAGTTAAAATGGAATGAGTCTCATTTGCATTTGCATTTGTATCTTTAAATGTGTTCATGATATTGATTACAAATGAATATTGAACTATGTTGTTTTGATATTGAGAAATGCTTATGACTTTGATGGTGATATGAAGAATTGTAATAAATGAGTGTTATGTTCGGAAATGATTACATGATATTCCAGTATTTAGAATGTACTTCTAGAATGACTTAAAAAGTGATTATATTTTTAAAGGTTTCTTATATTATGATACAAATTGTAGAATATGAGTTATAACTCTGAATGAAGTGTTACTTTGATTGAATTGAATGTTATTCATTAATATATATGTGTTCTGTTTTGAGTGAATACATCGATGATGATTCACTCACTGAGTTCTTAAAACTCATCAAAATTGCAACGTTAATTTTCAGGTACTAAGAGGAGACCTTGCTAGTAGAACAAACTAACTGAAGTTTAGTACTATTCATTTTAGATCAAGATATGGCTTAAACATCTAGTCAGCTGTCATCTGAAGATTTTAGATAGAGTACTTTGTATAGTTTTCATTTCATATAGAATCTTTTGTTTAAAACAACGTGATTATAGATGGTTTCTATATTGTAAATATATAGATGGTTTGTAATGAAATAACAGTGTAAAACATATTTTGTTAATGAAATGAGATAAGTTGTTTTTATGATTACTTATAATGTGTAGGATGCCATATTAAGTGAATATGACTACTCTAACATGCCATCACCGTAGGGTATATGCTCATATATTCTCAAGAATTTCGAGCATATATCCTATGGTAGCAGTGTGTTACAAAAATACATAATAAATGAAAAATAAAAATATGAATAAATAAGTATAAATAATTTCACTTTATAGCTTCGAACTGAATAAAAAGTTTTAATTTAAAATTGGTACCAATAGCCATTTAAGAAAATGACCTAGTTGAGTAGCTGGGGATATTCATCATAATGTGTTTACTCTTTCATAAAAAAGCTAGGTGATTTTCCAAACAAGCACTAAATTCTCTTGTTTTGTTTAATTTTATACTAAGTGGTGTGAATATGTTCAAGAGTTGAAGCATTTTATCTTGTGCTTATTCAGTTTATGCATGAAATTAAATTTTATGATTTGGCTTGAAGTTTGAAGGATGAGTTAATTGAGTCAATTAAATCCTTAAGAGTGGAAAGGGGTTATTATAGTCAACTTGTGAATTGATATAAATAGTTAGTTGTATACTATTTTGAAAACCTTTATAATTGGATCAATAATGGAGACTGTTTATTGGTATGCTTGATTGGTTTATAATTTTTCCATAATTGTTTATTATTTGAGATGTAATGATGGAATTGGTTTGCTTGATGACAAGCAATTGCTTATGTGTGAGGAAGTTTGATGTATGTGAGACATACACTAATTTTAGCATTATTTTCATGGCATATTGATTGAACTTTGGATATTTTGAAGGATTTGATACTTAAAATGAGAAGTGTTTTTTATTTCAATTCTTATTTCTACCTCTTCAAGGCAAAAGAGCAAATTTGGAGGCGAATCAGAGTAAATGTGGAAGAATTAAATAAGGACATTTGAAAATGGAGCATATGTGTCACTATGTTAGGGTTCTATTCTATAGTGGTTCATTCTATTTTTCCTTTTTTAGCCCTACAAACCTTGGGTCAAGAAATATGGGACTAGTATAGGGTGGTAAAGATTTGCAAAGAATTTATAAAATGTGCCGAACGTAATATGGTCTCATTAAAGATTAAGGTTTTAAATAAAACTAAGAGGGAAAAAAAGAAGAGTTTTATGGCTAATAAAGAGTTAGAAAGCATAAGGAATCAATTAGGAAGCCATTCTACAATGGTTTTTGATCAAGATTAAGTCAATCTTAGAAGATAGACAAGATTTCAACAAAGACACAAAAAATTTGAGATTCAAGACTCATCATAATGATCTCTTACTCATGTTTTCTTTCTTGTTTGTTAGTTATTATTCTTTCTTTAATTATGAACTAATTAGGTTATATATTTAAAACCTACGATATTGAATTGATACTCCTAATCACCAGGTTTCCCTATTTTGACCACTCTGGCAATAGGTTGGAAGATTCAATTATTTGATTACATTGAGATTTAAGCATAAGATTTATAGTTAGATCACAATATAGGTAAAAAGGGTTAGAAGCTACTCGAGAGGAAGCCACAAGATCTTCCTAGATTAGGGTAAGACCCACCATAGAACAAATTAATGCATTTTTATATTGTCTTGATTTAAGAGGAATTTCAATTAACTAATCTTAGAATAGGGGTCATATGTCTCGATAAAGAATATAGTCTAAGTTAGGAATTCTTATTGGTCTAAGAAACTAGAATCATTAATTAATTTAGGGTAAAAGTTTAATGTAGCATAAGTCCTTGGAAAAACCTTACCTAGATCTAGTAATATTGTAGATTAATTTATTCTTAATCGTTGATTAATTTTGTTGTTTAGATTTATTATTTATTTTATTTTAATCTTTAATTGATCTTAAATGGATGGTCTATCGTATTAAATTATGAATGGTTGGTAATTAACTGATAGTCCTTATAAGATCGACCTGTACTAGCTTATGCTAACTATAGCTACACCGTACACTTATAGTTTAAATATAGAGTATATATAGATGTGGGGCACCTCATGTTCAGCCAAAATTATGTTTTTCTTCGTATATTTACCTAAAATAGCCTCCAATTCTCGATAAATATTATCTCAAGGTTAAATCTTCTTAATTACTTAAAAATATAAAAAAGAAATAAATCAAGAAAATCATTAAAACAAAGAAAAATACTAAGTAAAATTTATGCATATTTTATGCATATCAAATGCCTCTAACCTTTGTTCTTCATTAAACTTTGAATTTATCAAAAAAATTGTTTATTTCTATTATGCTATAACCATTTAAATAACATCCTCTTTACCACATAACCAATTACAAAGTATCACCCTTATAATATGGTCCTTATTAGATTATGAAAATGGTGAGGTAAGTGGTCTTGATTATTTTCTCTACTATCCTAGTACAAGATTATAGGCTATTGGACCTATCATTTTGTAATGGTGAAATGGTAAGTAGAGGTCAATCCCATAAGGGTAGTTTAACTACTAAGTTTAAACATTCTAGTATTAAATAACCAATAATAAATTGTGTGATTATTAAAACTAAAACCTCATGAAACTAAATAGATTGAAACACCATTAGAAACATTCAAACAAGTAATCAACAAGAAGAAATCAATATGATATAACATCTAGAATAGAATTCTCCCTAATGTTTTCTTATATCTTTGATTTAGTTGTTTAGAGATTTTATTGTTTAAACAAGCAAAGTACCCTAGTGTAATATATTGCCATGTTTCAATATACAACCTCGTATCCCTTGGTTGATTAAATGATATATGAAATCTTATAAAAGGTAGCCTTAGTACTAAAATGATAATGTAGATCTATATCTAGTTATGCATTCAATCCTTAATATATATCCCTAATTCTATTTACTAGTAGGTCCAAGCTTTTACTTATATTTTGACTAATGTTAAGATTAATACATATATTTCACAACTATAGAACTCTTTATTATAAAAACCAAAGTCAATATATAAATAAATCAACTAGGGTTTCATCTACAAATCTAGCTACTAATTATTCTTGAAATAATAAAAATAAACAAAAGAATAGAAGAACTCATTACAAAGATTTTCCTAGTAATAATCTTAATCCTTTTATTTATTTATTTTTAATGGAATGGTTCTAATCTCATATTTTTAAAATATAGCTGCCAAATATGTTTTCTAAGGCACTCCCTCTCTGGAGGATTATTAGAACTAATTACAACTTGGAAACCAAACTAAACTATTCATGTTTTATTAGGGTTTATGCCACCTATTTACAAATTGTTTTGTTGCATGTTTCTCAACCCATGTACTTCACTGTTTCTACACAAATATTTCTAGAGAGGAACACGGGCTTTGACATGTAGGTGTTCTGGGCCATATATGCTTATGTAACTTCTTCATCATCTAACATGGTCTTTTATTTCATGTATAGTATATCATGTCTTTAACATCAAATTTTATGATAGGAACATACTCTGGCACAAAAAATATTATAGGCTTTGTTTTATCTTCTCGACAATTTTTTAAGCCTAAAGAGGGCCACGCCCAAAAAAATGGTCATCTACTACATGTGTTCAACCAAAATTGAGTTTTTCATGTTTTGCCTTATAAAGCACTTAGATCCTTGGCCAACATCATTGTTAAGAAACTTCTTCAGACTTATATGCAACATAACTTAAAATCCGTTAAATCAAGATTATTTAGATGGGAAATACAGTGAAATGCTAAATAAAATATATGCACATTACTTTCACATTATTTATTACACTTTTCATGTCTCAACTCGGGAGACATGTATTTGATTTACTAGTATACTTTGATTTATTAATAACATTCAACACAATAACTCACTATCTTACAGATGTTTTGAATAAAAGGATGGTCAAATTTTGCAACAAATTATTGATTTAACGTTTGATTCTATGGTCATATGGTCCGAATAAAAAGAAGGCAAGAAATTTTTTAAATCTACAATGAGGGTTTACTGAAGCAAAGCTTATAGACAAGGTTTTGGAAGAAATATGTATTGTCTCAAAGATGTGGCTTGTACATATTGGTTACCACCACCTATTATATCAATTAAAAATTTAGTTTTGATCTTTTCCTCTCTCTATATTCTTCTCTCTTTGATATTGAATTTTAGGAACTTCAATTTGAATCAATTCTTCAATTCTTTATTAAACAAAATGAATATTCTTAGCTAATGAGGTTTAGAATTTAAGTTCATTTGCTAACTTATTTTCTCTTGTTAGCTTGTTTCCCTTCTCTTTCTTAATACATGAGAAAACCAAAGTGTAAATTGCACCCTGATATTTTACAAAAGGTCTAAGTAAGCCTTTGTCATTATCTATCATAATATATTACATTTTAATATTTTCACATCGATACTAGTAGTACACTAAATTATAATAAAAAAATTTCAGTTCCTAGCATCTAGACCATCAATATAGCCTAGATGATGATATATCTTCACAACCATCAAATATCAATATAATCTTAACAATGATTTCTTAAATATTAGTTAAATATGTGATTTTTACCTTAATATTTCACAAATGATTTAAATAAATGTCTACTGTTATCTTTGCTATCATTTTTGTATTCAAGGTACAATGATTTTCATTTTAGCAATTTTAAGGGAGCAAAAAGGTACTATAGATAATGACAAGAACTTAGACCTTATATAAGATGTTGATACGCAAATTGCCCTTTAGCCTCTCAGAAGATGTTATGTCATTTATCTTTTTTTCTGGATATGTTAAAAGAAGTGTCCATTTGCTTCTTAGGAGCAGGGGATGAAAAAAAGCATATCTTAACTCAAAGTTAATTGGTTAAATCCAAGTTGACTAGGCTTCGAACTAGACTTGGAACCAATATTGATTTGAACAAAATGCTGATTATATATATATATATATAAGTTATGCCCAGATAACATCGTTTTATTTGAATAAGCAAGGGTTAGGGTGGCCAAGCCTCCCAATTCTAAAGTTATGACAAACGACACCATTTCGACTTTAATTGGATTGGACTTTAAATTGTTTGAACTTGATCAAACCTAAACAATAAGTGACTCAAGTTTGACCTAACTCACTACCATCTCTACCTAAAAATTAAAGAAGTGTTTTTTTCCCTTCTTTTTATATACAGAAGTTAAAAAAAACGTTTTTTTTCTTTCTCTTCTTTTTTTATATAACAATTGGAAAAGTGTTTTTTTTTCCTTTTTTTATAAGTTAAAAAAGTGTTGGTTTTTTCTTAAGAGTTTTAACATTGATGGTCCTCATCCATAAACATTAAAATGGAGACAACCTTTAATACTTACTATATTAACCATTTAGAAATATCAAGGTAAAGTCACACCTTTAAGCCATGTTTAAAAAATCATTTTAAGATTATATTAATATCTCATTGGTTTACATTCCCTAATTATGACATTACATTATCTTAATTTTTTAAAATAGTATTGGTAATACTCTAAATCTTAACAAAGTTAAATTGTTAGCAACTTTTAACAAACAGAACGTTAATTTTATACTATTTAAGGACCTTTTATTTAATTCCTTTCTTTATGCAATATGTGTACTTATTTAATATCATGAGCAACAATCAGTCAACTATACTAGCCATAGGATTAAATAGAATTCCACGCTCTGTGTAAACCTGGCAGATCCTCTGTTTCCCTCCACCCTATTTTCTCTGTTCCAAAGCCTTCTTACCTATCCAATTTCTTTTTATTTATTGCAATGAAGGGATGAAAACACTTTAGAAACAAGGGAAATAGAGATTATGGAACAGAAGATCTGGGGTGGTGTAAACCTACTCAAAATCTTCTCAAGTTCAAGATCGTGTAAAGGGGAATCGTTTTCATCCTATCATCATTGTGTAGCTTGCGTACTATACGGTGTGCATAGTCATCATATTCTCAGTAACGTAGGCAAAAGTGTTATTTTGCTCCAAGTTAATTGCACTTACCTTTCTCTCAGCTGCATAAGTTGAAAATTTTGCAAATGACAAAAATAACAAGAAATTTTTTCCAATGAGCTTACAAGAAAATGTTAAGAATGAGATTGGAAAATACTTCATTATACAGAATGCAAGTTTGCACCTCATTTTCAAACTTTGTAATTATGTATTGTAACAGTTAGTAATTCGATAGTCGAAGAGAAGTTTCTTATAGTTTAGTAATTTTTTAAAAAAAATAGTAAGCCAGAAAGCTCTTACCTTCAAAGACCCAGACAAACAAAAGCTATTCATACCAGTCAAGAGAAAACGATGATCAGCCATCAAAAGTTTTCATTAATCCGCCTTCTACATCTTCACTACCAATGGCTTAAACGGTGTGAGCTTGGCTAACATTTGAATAACTAAAACGAAACAAAAAACTGAAGATAGAGGTTTAAGAATAGAAATCTCTACTCAGTTAAATGGTTTCATCACTGGATGATTCAGGTAGAAACTTTACCTGTGAAATATAAATTTAGGATTATTACAACTACAGTTGAAAGTAAGTACCGGCTTTCAACAACTGCAGCTGATGTTGTCCTGCAACAGAAAATATACAGTTTAGGATACGCTTACTTATTAGTTGCTATGATTAAAGAAATTACTGGTTTTAAATATTGAAAGGTGAAGTATTATTGACCAATGATAAGTAACTATCATTTAAACCACTACATAACATAAACAGTAACCCAGTTCTGAGTGCGATAAACATACCTGCGAAGACGATTGTTAGGCTTGCAAGTAATTACTAAAAGGGTAAGCATATTCTTCTTATGCTAAGTAATTAACTGAGTTACTAATATGTGTAAATATATGTGCATATTAATTAAAAGAAATATAAAAATTTCCCAATGTATGTGTTTTGGTATCGTCATAAAGCACGGATAGTGAGTTCCATAAATTATGATCTAAATTTTGATATTAAGTATCCAAATTAGTTTAGAGAATACAATATTAAATGTTAGAACTCTTTTTCAAAGATGGTTTATTATGTCAACATGCCTCGCTAATTTCAGCGCTTTTAATTAAAACTTCTCAATTTTTTCTTTTGTCTTTTGTTTTTTTAATCTTTGAAAGATAAGACACTACTGACTAAGAAAAGAGTCGGACTGTCTTAAGGTAGCAAACAAAGTACAGAATTGCATAGCCTTTATGCTTAACAAGAAATGTGGTGCTTCAACATAATGAAAACAGAGAAGCTGACAAAGAGAACTGATGAAAAAGAGAGAGAGAGAGAGAGAAGAGAACGGTGATGGCTAAACTTAAGTGAGAAATGTAGTTGGAACTAAAGTGCTGAAAACTGTACCAAACTGCAAACCTAGCACCAAAGCAAGCCTACAAGAGCATCAACCAAAGAATATGAGAACTCGTCGGATTAGGATTACCTTGCCACAATACCAGAAGCTGGTTTGGTCTCCAGTCCAAAATCAAAGGGGAAGAGTGGGTCATAATGTGCATCCCCAACGTTCATAGGCAGTTGATCTACACTTTTAAACCATGTCCTAGAAAGCTTTCCAGTGAAACCATAGTCTCCAAAAATGACATCGGTAATACCTTCACCTTCAGTGCCTGGTAACCATGCCGCCACTAATGCATCAATTGAAGAAATATATGGCTCGATCACAATGGGTCTTCCAGAAATTACAATAACAACACACTTGACAGCTGCACAGACATTATTGATAATGGCTGGGCCGGGATCCAACATTTCTAGGTCCATGCTGTCTCCTGCAGTCTCAGCATAGGGGGCCTCACCAACAACAACAATAGCGTATTCAAATTTATTGGCCTTCAAGAAGTTGCTATCAGGGTCGGCTTGAAAAATAACTTTTGTACTTGGATCAACTGCAGCTTTTATGGCACCTAGGATGGTGGTTCCTTCGAAGAAAAGAATGATGGTGCTAAGTTCATAAAATCTCGTCAAAAAGGCAGCAAAGAGACTTGGGGATGAGCCAAGACTTGCAAAATATTTTAAATTGTAAACATGGTATAATGAACAAATGATCTTTTAGGAAGAGACTCAGTTTTCTTCAATGGATAAATGTTAAGACTTAGCAATAGCAGTTGAACATTCCAAATCATTGCAAAATTTTTCGAAGTTCATAAAAAGAGTTTTATAAATATATATTCTCGATTCACTACACACACAAGGTTCAAACCACCGACTGAATGATTTTAACTCCATTTGTAACTCTCTTTCCTGACAAAGACACACTTTCAGAATATGACTGACTTTAAAGACCAAATTCCTAAGCTTTGGTGATTTGCTCTCTACTTTCAACACTTTTTCTAGGGAACATTCCTTTCCCAACCTAGGGGGCGCTGGTTCTCTTTGCAATTTTTTGGAATCATAATATAGGTGCACACAAAAGGACAAATTCAAATTCATGTCTAAGCTGATCAAGAAAATGATAAATCCTTTTTCTGAAGTATAAAACTTGTTCAAGTTATGTTCAATGGAACATACCTCTTGTGTAGTTGTTGCCACTGAATCCCTGCCATGTAATTGTCCATCCACCACACTGATAGCCCAAATTATCTATATGAGTACCGGCAACTAGAATCTTTGATGCCTTCTTTGGAAGGGGTAGTAACGGATTAGTTCCATTTTTTCCATTCTTCAGGAGCACTAGTGACTTCCTCACAGCTTCCCTTGCCAAGTCTCTATGTGCCTGCATGTATGATATGATGTTTAGCATTCATGGCATCAGGATCTAGATCATAAATTCTCAGGTTGTCACAGGGAAACCAAAACTAAAATGTGCTAAATACAAATAAAAGAATTCAAGAAAACAAAGTTACGAGTCAGTAACCTGGCTTCCTAGCTCGTTGACCAGGCTAAGATCAGCCAATGGATTTTCAAAAAGACCCATACTGAACTTGACTACCAAAATCCTTCTAACAGCATCATCAATGCGATCCATTGGGATGTTATCATTCTTGACCAAGTAAGTAAGATCATCAATGAATTCTGTACAGTTAAGAGGGACCATGACCTGAAAACAAAATCAAATGATCATTCACGTTCAGTAAGGATGGCAAAAAGTAATCACAAATGACATTGACAAAGTAACTTGCTAAGTGATAACCATGTCAATGCCAGCTAGGATCCCAGAAAGGACAGAATATGAGTAGTTTGCATGTGGTGGTGATGTGATCCTGTCAATACCTTCCCAATCTGAAATAACAAATCCCTGAAAAGTTCATCAGATTCATCGAGCATGGTTAGTATGATTTTCTACTGTGCAAAATGCCTGCATGATCACTAGATTCCTAGTATGACAGGCTCAAACATAAATTCTTCAAAACTACAAAAATTAGAAAGGCAAATTCACATCCATTGCCATTAAGTAGTTAGAAGATGATTACATCTAATATGTTAGTTATGCAATAGTTGCATTACGATGGTTTTGGTCCAATCCTATTACTGAATATAGTGAACATCATAATCTTTTGTCTAGATTTACTAGCTTCCTAGAGGCAAAAAACAATTGTAACGCAGAATGTTGGCAGTAGAGAAACTGATAACGAGCACTATGGAGGGAATAAACCCTTACTGGTTTATTCTAGAAGGAGGAAAGAGAATTAGTGGACGGAAA
>JANZLD010000004.1:46357774-46375137 GCA_026413575.1 Erythroxylum carthagenense | reverse complement strand
GGATTTACACAGAATGGCTATGAGTCAACGAAGAGGAGGCTATCCCAGACAACTCACCCCCATCATCTACCAAAATTAATATTCAGACCCTCCTATATTAAATTTCTGGCTCCGTCAGTGCTTGTCTCATTCTAATGTTAGCTCTAAAAGGACCTGGTGTCTGCTGTTTGTTACATTAATTATTCTTACTGTCTATCTACACCAAACTTTTGCTTATATCAATACAAGTACTTTCTTGAAATAAATCTTCAATCTGCATGTTACACTTACATCTTAATAATGTCTTCAGCTTTGATTTGAGGACGAACATGAAGCTAGTAAAAGCTCTTCAAGGTTGATATCTTTTGACTGCTAAAGATTCGATATGCACCTTGCTGAATAATGCAGGTTTCTTGAAGGAGCGAATAAGATTTACCAAAGACAAATCCTCACGCTGCGTTAGAGTAAATGGCGAGCGAGTCCTTGGCAGCAACAGACGCCTTCGAGTCAACACAGCTTATGCAATCCCCGAAAATTGCAACTTGGACGATATTGAGACTCATTTTCTTCCAGGAGTCCTTGCAATCAAATTTCCAACAATTATCACAGCTCCTAGACCCGAGTCTGTGACAACCCAAGAACCTCCTAGTAGTAGCCCACCAGATCCAGCCGAAACTCCAAAAGAGCCATTATCTGTTGTGGACGATGCTGAAGCTAATAACCCTCCAACTCAAACACTCTCAACCCAATCTCAAAAGGGTACTGCTGAAACAGCCATGACAAAGAATGATGAAAACATAAAAATTTACGAAGCTGAGGAGGAAAGTAAAAAGGATGACGAGGGAAGTACAATCGCAAAGACAGCAGAGAAGCAAACGTTGAGTGAACCAGTAAGTATTGATCATAAAGACGAGGAGTGTCAGCCAATCAAAAGGACGTCAACAGATGATGAATACGCAAGCGCTACGAGTGAAAATGACCAATCATTTGTAAATATGTTTGTGGCAGTTCTAGTGATCATGGGACTTGGGGCGTATATATTTCGTAACCCATTTGGGTCGTTTGGAAAATGCTAGATTTGGTGCAAAAGTTACACGTAAGCCATTATATCCCAAAGAGTTTGTTCATATTTTGTTAATTGGATTAATGCTCAAATTATTAATTATTTAATTAATTTTCATTTCTCTAATTTAATTACTTATATTTAATTTGATTTCTAATTATAATTTAAATTATTTTTACACTAGAAAATATAGCTCACTCCTTAGCAAGACATAAATCCACCCTTTTATTGACAAGCCCGCCAAGGGCCTTTAATATGTTCATCATCTCGATTCCTTTATGACATATTTACTCTTTAATATTATTGTTAGGAATGACAATGGGCTGGACTAAGCAGGTCATGTTTGATGCGATCAACTTGGCTCAACTTATTATATTTTAAATTTTCTTTCAAAACGACATTATTTTGTCATTATCCGACCCAAGACTCGATCAACTCAAGCCTAACTAATTAACTTTCGAGCCCGAACCTAATTGCCAAGCCTACTTATCGTCCTTGCAACACATCTATTTCGAATGTCTCATACTTGTCATTCGATCCCCCATGTTTGGGGACAACTAGAAGATTGGTTTAATATCCTAATCTCCATGTATTCTTCCTAAATAAGAAAGGAACAAAATTGAGTGATAAATAAAGAGGAAGACCCTTGAACTCTAAGCAATTTATGTTCTCTTTTATTTTTCTCTTAACTTCTTTGAATTGAGAACTAACTTCGGCATCGGAATGTTGACATTAGAGTGTCTTCAACCTTGTTTTGTATAAATTTGATGATGAATCTAGAAACATATACACATGACAGGAGGGCAAGTACATAGAGGATAAGTTTACACAATATCAATTAGTGTCATCTTTGGGAATTTATTTGAAAATTCAAGGCAAAAATGGAAGATTATCAATAATAGGAACCAAACTGAAGGAAAGAAAATAAGATGATTTTAAAGGACCAACATGGACTATATTCTTTAACTTACAAGAACAGTTCAAGGGAGATATGGATGTTCAGCAATAGGAAGCTCCCTATTCAACAAAAGGGCGACGACATTAGATATATGCATAATGTGTGTGTGCGTGTATTATTTTCTATATTTTCATATATAAATTATATTCGTTTAATTTCTTTATGTTATGTTTTTAGATAACTATGTTGCTTTGGAGATGAGTTTGGTCAATAATTAAAGAGTTTTATAATAAAAAATCAAGAAGAAATCTCAATCTTGGTTAAAATATGGCTTGACACATGGCCGTGTGTGAGTTTATATTCTTCTCAAAAACACATGGCCGTGTGTGAGTTTATATTCTTCTCAAAAACTCAATATTGAAGAGACGAAAGTATATATATGTGGATGAGAGGTTATGTCACAAGATACTAACAAAAGAAAAAAAAAAATTATGGCTTAAAACATAAGCATGTCAACACTTGCATTTTTCTTCTTTCATAAATCAAGTTAGAAGAATAGTAAGAAACACATTCTAAGACAACATATTAGTACCTATGCCTATTTACCAAAAGAAACAGTAAAGAACACGCTCAAGACTACCGTTGTGTTAAATATCAGATATCTCCCAAACGAGAAATTGTAAATTACATTGCTTGAGACATAGCTATATTCCAACCTTTATTTGGAGAAAACCTTATAAGGAGAATTTTTTTATTCTTTTAATTTTTAAAGTTAGGGTTAGATGCTAAGAGAGAAAAACACCCTAGAGATACACTTGTTGTTTTCAAGAAAGAATGATAAGTGTAAATTACATCGTATTTTAGGACATAGTTTAATATGTATTTAGCCGTTAATTCAATTATTTAGTATATATTTAAGTTAGAATTGTGTTAATATGTTAATTATTTATGTTTTAAGTGTTTTATGGGTTAGTACAAGTTTCTGAGCTTAAATATTATTATTTTGAGGTACGTTGATGTGTTTGCTAGTATTTTAGGATCAATATTAAAGAATGGAGAAATTTTGAAGGGGACCCGGGCTATAAATAGGCCCATGATCATAGAAGGTGTGCCACGATTGTAAAAAAAGCTCTAGGAATGGCTTATGATTGTGGCCTACATATCACGATCGTGACATAAGCTCTAAGAATGGCCTACGATTATGGCCTACATGTCACGAGGCTCATATGTGAGCCACAATTGGTGCCTACATCGGATAAATGAGCAGATGTTTACGAATTTCATGTTTCGAAGGACTTTTTCGACCTTTTCAGACCTAGGGTTACCTAAAACATAAAAGATTATTTAAAGAACAAGTGAAGAGAAAATGGAGCTTTTAATTTCAGCCACTCTTGGAAACCCTAAAGAGAGAGAGAGAGAAGAAGAAGAGGAAGAAGGAGGAAGAAGAAGTGGATCCCGACTTTGTTGCTCCCCGGATCAGGCGCTATCCTGATGTCATTGCCTTCCTGATTTATTCAACCTAAGTCCCATTTTCTCTTTATTTTCTTTTTCATTTAAATGTATAAAGTTGAGATGGATTTTATGGAAAAAGATTTCGGGTTGTTGATAATGTTCTAAACTCTCATTTAGGATTTTACTTTAAGTTAATGTTAATTTAGTTATTTTCATGTTTATTTGGTTTGGATATTATGATTGATTAATATATTTGTATGTTTTGGTAATAAATTGAGAGGGTGAGATGGATAAATATGATTAGATCGGATTAATAAAAGTTAGGTGATCTAATTGACCACTTAATTAATCTAGTCAATAATTTCATGTTTTGTATAACTTTGATGATAAATCTAGAAACATATACTTTAGTTCTAATGCTAACTCATGTATCACTTGAATCAACAAACAACCAAAATCCTTGGGACCTTCTTCAACCCTAGGATGTGATGAGACGACAACGAGGTGCCAAACAACCCACAAGTTCCTTACGAGGGACTGTTCGTGTTTAAGTTAGCATTACTCCACAAGGGAACTCAAAAGATAGGCCAGTTTGTTTAAAACCTAGTTTAAGAGGAGCTAGATGCCTTGCGGACCAGACAAAATTAGAGAAGGTGATGAACTAGATGTGGTGTTAGGAAGTCTGCAAGGACTTGTCCTTTGATCAGGGACATATAAGAGAATATGGAGTTAAAAGAGTGAAATAAAGCCGAGGTAGCATCCCAGCAAGAATGTTGATAGATCCTCCATAAATTGAGGTCATTCTACTAATATTCTCATACTAAGATTAGGGGGATCCTCAATAGTGGTGACCCTTTCACTCTTCCACAAGTTGATTCCTAACATTCAATTGACGAAGCATATATAAACGTAGATATATTTATGTTATCATACTTTTATTACATATAAACTTTTATTATTAGAAATTTTATATTAATTTGATTGATAGTAGGAGCAAAATATTAATTTCTTTTGAAAATTTATTTATAAAAAGATTTAAAAATAAATGTGATATTTGAAGAGAAATTCATAAAAGTTATATTGTTCCAAGCATAAGCAAACCAATAATAATTTTCTTTTTCTTTACTGCTATAAAATTTGCATTCTAACGATTTTTAAAAAGATAAATTGGATGAAAGAAAAAAAAAAGAAAAGAAGGGTGAAGATGTGTGCTGCTGACAGCTTGGTGTCATTAGATTTGGGTTTTCTTTTTTCCAATTTAGTCTATAAACTTTTTAATATTATATTTCAGTCAATTCTAATATTACTAGATTTGTTCCAAACGGTGTAAATTGAATTCAATCATAACTTCATTAATGTAATTGAATTCAATTCGTTCACGAATTCAATTCAAAAATTTCCAAACAACCCAAAAATTTTGACATTTCACCCATACGATGTTTATGGTTAGCATTCTTTGGCTAGCACAAAGGGGACTAATTCCTCCCTCTATTCAAGGCTAAACTTGTGTCATTCAAGCATGGCCACAAATTTTAGTAGGTATAGAGGAACAGAAGATTTCACTCTAGCACAAATTGCCGATGACATAATGTCGGAGCCAAAAAGGTACCTTTTCGTACAAACACAATTGCCATAATGCCGTTAAAGACCCTTTACCTATCCTTTATGAATGATCGACTGCACGCCCACACATCCAATAAACCCGTAGAAGTTGTCTATAAAACCTACAAACAGAACTCGGGGCAGTTGATACTAGAAAATGCAGTTCACTTCCTAGTAATATGCAGGTCTACTCCTTCCCTAATGAGTCTCTTAAGAGTCTTTAATGCCCACAGAACAGAATAAATTTTCTTGTGTTGATAAATTTACCTAAAGCATTTAATGTTCTGAATGATAAGTTCGTTCCCTGACGCCGTGTCTCATGTTGTTATTCGATTCCCGCAATTGGGATTTGAGATTTAAACACGTAAAAGAGTTGTTTAACAGCCTCACTCATTCATACAACATGACACGGGACAAGGAACACGACATCAAATTTCACGTTAGTTTCAATCATTAATTCATTCTATTGTGTTGTTCAAACAGTCCGTTATCCAGAGGTAAAGCAATGTGGATAGAATGGCAAGAGGACTAAGTTAACACAACGCCGTGGCCCTGGGATATTTTGTGTCATTCATCTGTAGAATATCATCAATGACAATTTCTTCTGCTTCAGCTTCCCTTCTCCAATCTTCTTCTTCTTCTTCATCTTTCTGTCTCTTCCTTCTTCCTCATTCTCCTCCTCCATCTTCACAACACTACCTCCGCACTCCATCCTTATTCGCTTTAACTTCCCAGCAAAGACAAACCCTCAACTTGAAGTCTCCGGTGGTAAAATCCCAAACTCTTCAAATGAACACGAACCCCATGTCCCCCCCTTACAACGTCTTAATCACCGGTTCTACTAAAGGTTCTCAGCTTCTTCAACTTTATGCCTTTTTTTAAAAAAATAATAATGTTTGCGTTAATCTGTCATTTGGATGTTAGTTCCTTTTTGGGTTTTGTTGACTAGTCTTCCACCTATCCTTCCTCCTTCCATCAATTTCATGTGAATGTATATATTGAGATTTTTGCTTCTAGGTTATTTATTTGCAGTCCAATGGTAGAGTTTTTTCAGCTAGTGTTAGTTCTGTGCGTGACTGCAATTTCGTCCAATGTCTAAATACTGTTGTATGCTGTCCGTCAACTTCCTTGCTATGCCCTGATATTGGATTCTGTATTTGATTAGAATTTCACATATACTGTTTCTCCTGAAGACTATTTATTTTCTAAAAAATGTAAACATACTTGAACTTTATATCCTCTCTCTCTCACTGTATGTTCAACTATCTGTGTGTATCTATTCTTTTCTTTATTGTTTCAGTTTCAAACTTAATTGGTTATTTGATCCTGAATATTGTAATCCCTTGTTTTCTCTTATTCAGGAATAGGTTATGCGCTGGCTAAAGAATTCCTAAAAGCCGGCGACAATGTACTAATTTGTTCAAGATCATGTAAGCTATAATCGTACATCTATTCAGATGATAAAACCTAGCTTTCTCTAAGCCAAAAGTTTTATGTTGTTTAAGAAGTACTGTCTGAGTATCAAAATTTTTGGTTGAAAATGTTGGAAGTTAATGATTGCAAGGGTCTTGTCTAGTCTTATTGAAACCATTTAACAATTTTACTCTTTTGATCAATTTATTTTTTTTATCCGATACCAGCAGATTGAGTATGTGACTCTTTGGTCTATGATCTATGGAAAGCTCTCATGAAACTTTTTGGCCATGGGAATGAAATCCAACCGGGGACATATGAAATCTGTTCTGCCAAGTCCTTAGGGATCCAATCTTCCCTTGTTACTGTGCCTATTAGTTATAAAATATATATGCACAAAGATCATACTACTTCTAGTTTGGATGTTGTGTTTAGAGCTAGATATAGTTTACACTTTGATGCTGGTAGTCTATGGTATGACAAGCATGATTAGGAGATGAGAGTTCAAAATAATTGGATGTACTTAGGTGGTAGGAAAGTGACCATTCAATATCTTTAGGTGTTAATTTAGCTTTTGTCAGCAATATGACTTTTCCTAAAATCTATACCCTAAAGATCCCTGTTTGGGAATTGACCTTTTAATCTCTATCTTCAAGACTCTAAAACTCAATCCTCCTTGTATTCGATTTTTATCTCTAGATATCAAGGGTCACTTTTCTGGATCAGCTAATCCATTCACGTGCTGAACCTCTCTGTATTCGAATATTTTGTTGACCATCAATAACTTCAAGAGTTAAATGCCCTGTGTTTAAGACAAAAATCAATAATAATCAGACAAGTTAATTTTGGATAGACTGTGAAGCTTGTGTTTGCAAATAAAAATATCATTGGTTCTTGAAACTTCTCGCAAGCTTCATAGTAAAAGTGTGAAGCTTGTTTTCATACAAAATATCATTGCTTCCTGAAACTTTTGGCAGCTGAAAGGGTGGAGTCTGCTCTTCAGAGTCTGAGAGAAGAATTTGGACAGCAACGTGTGTGGGTACCTCCTTCATGCCTCTTTTCTCCTCCTTTTTAATTGTTGTATACTTGTATGTCTTCTTTTGTTGTGTCTCATTTTTCTCTATTGTCTAACTCACTAAAAGTATCTCATATCAGACTTGTGGTTATGAATATTATATTCTTCTTTTGCAGGGTACAACTTGTGATGTTAGGAAAGGAGAGGATGTCAAGGATTTAGTTGCATTTGCCCAAGAAAACCTAAAATTCATTGACATATGGGTACGTAGTTCCTACGTTTCATTGTAGACTGCCTATGTTTTCCATTTGTTGTATTTAGTAAAAGAATCTCATTTAGAATATTTGATATCATAGTGGACTTATGTGGATCTTCCAAAACAACCATGTAAATGAGCATATACTATACCAGGAAGTTACCATAAGTGTGATCACTATTTCATTTCTTTGGTTGAAGTTGCAAAGAATCTGAGAGACAAAATAACTGGCACATTAGCAAGCTTATTGAAAGAGTACTTCACAAAATTTTCTACCCCATCTTGAGTTTTTAATTAATATGTTTAACAAAGATATATCATAATTACCACCTACAAACTTGCAACCAACCTAACCACTCTAACAGAGCACTTATTACATTGTGAGCACAAAAACAATTTACTCAAATGAGTCTTGCCTTGTAATGTTGATTTTTCCTTCAATTTGGCTAGGCTTAGTTCTGCTGTTACTCTCTTACCTCATGTTGAGAATGATGCAGATTAATAATGCAGGATCAAATGCATATAGTTTTAAGCCCTTAGCTGAAGCATCAGATGATGATCTTATGTAAGGAATGACATATTTGGCCTTTTGTCATATGCTGCTGCTGTTTTTCCTTGTTTTAAGTTGTGCATTTCGTTGTAATATCTCTTAATTTTTAGAGATTCTTTTTCTTCAGTGAAGTTGTCACTACAAACACCCTTGGTCTGATGATATGTTGTAGAGAGGTAAAAAGATTTTCTCTCACTTTCTCTCTCTGTTATTTCTTTTCTATTTCTTTTGCATATATAATGGTAATTCTGAGCATATTTGTTATGCCTAACTGAATTGAAGGCAATAAAAATGATGCTGAGCCAGCCTCGAGGAGGTCACATATTTAATACTGATGGAGCTGGTTCAGACGGAAGACCAACTCCTAGGTATTTCTTCAATATGGTTGGAGTTTCTTGAATCATGATTTTACTGGACTTTGTAGAAAAATGTATTGCAGCACATAACGTTGAGATGTTTATCCTTATATTATTATATTTCTGCAATTTAACAGCATTGCTTTTTTTGCCATAGAACATTTAATCATAATTCTTACCTCTGCTGCTATGATTCGTCAATTCCTGTTGACAGCAGGGACATGCTTCCTAGCTTATTTTGAGTTTGACAAAATTTCTCTGTTGGCTGTTTGAAGCATGGCATTGTCTGCCCTTGACCTCAACATCCTCACTCATCTTGAAGGCTATTTGTAATCTCAGTTCTACCAAAGCGTGCTTGTCAGTTAAATCAATATTTGTCTTCTACCAAAGCTTGTTTGTCAGTTATATCAATATTTGTCTTTCACCCCTTCGAAATAACTTTAACTAGATGTCGCTAATTGTCCAACACTGTAGCAAATGATTGGCAAAGAAGAGAAAACACGCTCTGATATGGTGTGTTATAGTTAGTGGTGTGCATTCTAAAACCAACTTGATCATGTTAGTAATTTGAAGATAGTTCTATGATTACTTCTATTCCTTGAATTTCCTTAATGCCATTCCATTTCTACTTTTTGAACCTTAAATCATGTGGGATTCTTCCAACTTCTTTTGCTGCAATTAGTTGTCATTTCTGTTCTTTCTGTTATCTTAGCCCCATTCCCCTCTAGACGTTAAAACAAAAATCTCCTACTAACTCTGAGCTGAAAGTTATCATTAAAAGTTTGCGTTAGAGGCATTAAACAAATTTTATAGATATGATGCAATGAGATCAGAGTCTTGGACTTTCAAGGACAAGACCACTGGTGCAATCTTATAGGGGTTTGTCTACTCTCAGAATTGACCATCAAGTGGATTCCCATTCCAAATAAGCTGTGAACAGCATCCTAGTTCCTTACCTGCTACAATTGGATCACTTGAATGTTATATGCTTCATTTGTTGTATTACTTATTTCTTAAATGACTGACTGTTTATTGATGATTGAGTTATCACTTTGTTTTTATCCAGGTTTGCCGCATATGGAGCAACTAAACGCAGTGTGGTGCATTTAACAAAATCATTGCAGGTACTCATCTAGTCACTGAAGAACTATTCTTCTTAAGTCATGTATTCATCCATGCTTGTGTCATTCATATGCAACTAGAATCATATTAGTCTTAATTAGTTGATGCTCAGATTTCAATCTAGCAGTTCATATTGCCATTCACATGAATCAGAAAAGGGATGTGGGGCGATTAATGCACATTTATACAAATTCTAGATTTGATTTCCATGCTTGTGCTCTGTTTATGATGGACCTGTTGAAGTGTTACTTTTTCTGTAATTTTTCACTATCTTTTTTGTTTATTATTGATAAATGTAAAAATAAAGTGCAATTGCATGTATCCCAAGTTTTCAGTTTGTTTCAATGTCTTTCCTTCTTTCTGTTGTGAAGGACACGTTGATGTTTATAAGTTCAAATTAGTGCCTTGCTTGTGCATTGCACATGAATATGCTATTTGATGTAAATGGGATATCCTGATGATTAACTATTCTGTAGGAAAAAAGTATAAAGCTTTCAGGATGGTTGTGCCTTTTGTGCTAGTTCGGTTAAGTTGTTTGGGATTTGGGAACCATTCAGAGTCACATTGTTGAGAATATTAAATAGGGATGACAATGGGCTGCCTAAATTAGGTGTGTTTAATGGGTCGACCCATGGGCCAAATTAGGCCCAAACCAATCTGAGGTCCAACTTTTCTAAATAAAATGGAAAGTTAGGCTTTGGGTAGGCCTGAGCTTGGGCAACCCACTCCCGGATTCAATTTAAAAAATGACGTTTTATACTTTTAATTTCAAAAAAATTGCTTCACAAAATTAGCAAGACTTGCCCATTGCCATCCCTAATATTAAAGTGATTATTGAAGATTTTTTATTGCTTGTGCATACTATCTGGAAACTGATTGAATGAGCAACAGAGTGAGCAATGTGAGTTTTCTGTTGCTCTTGGGATATATGCAGTCATCTATGTTGAGATATATGCTCATCATCTTCGAGTGAGCAAGATAGGCTACTTTTACATTCCCACACTGGTCAGATTTAAGTCCATCATGTTCATTTCATTCTCCATTAGTTTATTGAAGAGGCTTTTACTTATTTTTCATATGGAGACATTTGAAATTTTTATTAGAGTGAACATGTGATGCTGATTTTAGGAACTACCAATAAAGGTTGCTTTTATACTTGTTTTTCCATTTGAACAGGCAGAGTTGCAGATGCAAGATGTTCAAAATGTCATTGTACATAATCTTTCGGTATGTTTCACAACTCAGTACCAATAATCATTTTGAGTCTGAGGACATGAACATGGATGTGGTACATGCTGCCCTGTTGGCTCTTTCCTTGCGGAAGATAAAAGTTCAATGATGAATGCTTATGGATGGGTAACAACCATTTGAGTCTTTCCACTTGATCTTAGGAATTGGATATTTGTTTTCAGAGTGTATTTCTGTGGTACTAGGAATGCGTGTGAGGATTGTACATCTTGATAAAGCAGTAGTTATACTGCTGTGCTCAGAGTTAGGCCTTAAGGTTAATAATATTTAATCTTACATTAACTTTAAATAAGTGAAATACTTTTATGACTTGAGTTTGATCATGGGATAAGTGTGTGTTCTGTTGTTAATTAACCAAGTATGATTAGGATACAGGCTTGACGTAGAGTCTAATCAGTTTCTAAGGCACTAATCATGTCATGCCTTCACCTTTAAGGTTTGATGTTTCATATACATCACGCTATTTGTGCATATTTGCTTAAAATCTGTTGATGTAGGTTATGAGTGTCTGTATGGAAAACTAATCTGTTTTGCTACGTAGAAAATGAAGAGTAAGTTGTCAAGGGAATACTGCTTAGTGCTGCTTTTTAGTCATTGGGATTCTTAAGCTGGATAATGATAGGTCAATTCTCCTAATATATCACTGTGAAAAGATATATATGTCTTGCTGCTTTCCATTTCACTATTTTTGTTTTGGTTTCATTATCTTCCCTCCCTGTTGCTTTGCAGCCTGGAATGGTCACAACTGATCTTCTAATGTCTGGAGCCACTACTAAGCAGGTCAATATGATTATCACCTAGTTGTTGGAATCTCCATTCCGTAGGCTTTTGGTTGACAGTTAACATTTGATCTTTTACAGGCCAAGTTTTTTATTAATGTGTTAGCAGAACCAGCTGAAGTGGTAAGATTTATTCATAAACCTGAAGCGGCAAGATGTTAAGTTTTAGCTTTCGGTATTGAAAGGTTTTCAGTGGAAACAAACATTACACTTTATGCTTAGGATTTAATTTTGTTGGCGACATCTGCATAGCATATTGTCACACTGTGAAATCTGTTTTGAAAAGCTGCGATTTTCCCTGTCTGTTTACAAGAAAGCTTCCGGCATCTTAACAATGCGAACAACTTTTCCTGTGACAGGTTGCAGAATACCTTGTTCCAAGCATTAGATCAGTCCCCTCTAATGGATCAATGAAGCCAGCTTATATTCGTTTCCTTACTGGGATGAAGGCCTACTCACAGATATTCTCAGTTAAGTGAAAAGCTTAGAATTCTATACACTGTTAAAGACTTCAACTGTCAATTCAGTGGTATCGTGATGATCTGGGCATGAGTGGCTTCTCACTAATTCATTTACCTCCCGTGTTCCACATTGACAGAGGATTGCTTTTGGGGCCAGAAGAAACAGGTATATGCTGGAAGATTGAAATGCATAAAGTGATTAACGAGCTCAGAATCCACTGATACAAACCCCCCTTCCTGAACCCCCAAGGAGTCCTGTTTACTTTCTCCTACAAGAACAGAAGCAGGACAGCATAATGTCCTGTTTTTTCGTTCTTTTTGTAAATTCAGTTACTTATTTTGAACCTAAAACGTCCCCTAATCCTGTAAATTCAATCCAAATCAGGGTTATGTTTTGAGATAGGGGAACAGTTTAGTTGGAAGAATAGATAAGGAATAAAATGGTAATTTTTTAGAAATAGAGGCGTTCGGTTCACTTAGAAGAATATATAAAGAATGTAATGGTAATTCTTCAGGAATAGACTAGATGAGTAATATAATAAAACGTTAATTATTTAGTTTGATTTACTCATAAGAATTAAAAATATAAATTTATAATGATAAAGGAATAATTAGCAAAAAGATTAAAGTATCTATTAAATTTTACTAACTACATTGTTAACATTATTATTATTATTATTATTAATTTTCTTCTTCTTTTCTTTATTATTATTATTCCTATATTTTATGGCTAAGTAATTATGTAAATATTTTAAGAATATTTTTGTTTAACAAGTCTTTGTTAAATTACTTGGAATAGATAAAGATAGGAGGAGGATTAATTTACTTATTTTCCAAACTTAAATAACAAGTAAACCTTTGGATTATATATTCAGCATGTTTTCTTCAACTAAATAAAAGAATAATATATTACCAAGTATAAATTACAAATAAAATGGTGATTTCATTCAACTAAACATCTTATTAGAGATAACGAAAAAGAACTGAAAAGAAAGAAATAGAGGAAGTCGACAATTGGAATTTCGTTAGAATTTTGTTATTCCGTTCAACGACTAATAATTGCTTTGTGTTAGTCGTTATTAGTAAACATGAGAATTCTAATAGGAATATAACATGCATATTTATTCACAATTGTATCTTACACATACTTAATACACTGCCGTTTAACAAATAATATTTTTTTTTCGCACATCATTCCTTGCCTCTCTGGCAAACCTTGAAGAGTATCTATGAAATACTCTCTCCATTTTGACTTGACCAACGAATCAACAGTTGAGCCATGACGCTTCGATGAACAATCTCCTTTAGCATCTTATAACATATTCAGAAAAGAATGACAAAATTATACTGTAAAAGGAAGAAACATTATTTCGGTCAACTTCATTGATGATTAATTGTCTATATTTATAGGCATACTGTAGAAGTATCTAGAGAAGGTCCAAACAAATCTGTAACAATTTTTTGGGTAGACTATGGGCTTGGGAACTATTGTATTTGATGACCCATTAGGCCCATGTTCTAGAGTTTTCTGTCGTTGGGATTTCTAGAGTCTTCTTTGCGCGTCTTTCTCCTTTCCTTTGTTTGTGCGTTGCTCATCTATTCTGTAATAATTTGGATTCCAAGCTTAGCGAGAAGTGAGTCAAACTGGGTTTTGAGTAAGGCTTTAGTAAAAATGTTAGCAAGTTGAGAGTGAGAGGTGACTGGTAGAAGATGTAGGAGTTTGGATTGAAGTTTTTCACGAACGAAATGACAGTCGATTTGGATGTGCTTCATTTGTTCATGAAAAACGAGGTTTTTGGCAAGAGGGAGGGCGGGTTGATTGTCATAGTAGAGGTAAGCGTGGGTTTGATGATGAAAGCCGAAATCTTGCAACAAATAGAACAACCATTGAAGCTCACACGATGTGGTTGCAAGGGCTCGATACTCGGCCTCGGAAGAACTCCTGGAGACAGTGGCCTGCTTCTTAGATTTCCAGGAGATTAGGGACGAGCCCTAGGAGATGCAAAATTCGACGACTGATTTCCGAGAGTCGGGACAAGTGGCCCAATCCGAATCAGAGAATGTCCGCAATTGCATGTTGGAATCACGGTGAAAAAGGATACCTTGGTGGGGAGCTTTTTTAAGGTATCGTAAAACCCTCTGAGTTGCTTGCATATGTATTTTTGTGGGTTTGTCCAGAAATTGTGAGAGTTGTTGAACAATGAAGCTAATGTCTGGTTGTGTTATGGTCAGGTACAAAAGCTTCCTAATGAGCCGGTGATAGCCAGTGATGTCAGTGTGGAGTTCTCCATCAACCATCAATTTTGTATGTGGAACCATCGATGTAAAAAGGGGTTTGCATTCCAAGAAGCCAGCTTCAGTCAACAAGTCCAGGGTATACTTTCTTTGAGAGAGATTGATGTCAAGAGACGATCTGGCTAGCTCTAAGCCGAGGAAGTAGTCGGCAACACTGAGATCTTTGATCTGAAAGTCGAGATCTATAAAATCTTTAGTATTTTTGATGAGATTTAAGTCTTTACAAGCTAATAGGACATCATCGACATAAATCAGAAGTATGATTAAAATGTGGTTTTCTACCTTTGTGAACATGGAGTAATCGGAGGCAAACTGCTGGAATCCATGTGAAAGCAAAGCAGAGGTGAGTTTTTCATGCCACTGTCTACTTACTTGTTTAAGGTTGTATATGCTTTTCTTTAACTTACAGACCAGTTTTGAATCAGGTAAAGGAAGTCCTGGCGGAGGCTTTATGTAGACTTCTTCATGGAGATCACTATGAAGGAAGGCGTTGTTAATGTCAAGCTAATGAAGGTGCCAGTTTTGAGATGCAGCGAGGACAAGTAGCAGGTGAATGGTAGTATGCTTGACCACGGGAGAAAAGGTCTCGTTGTAGTCCACACCAACGTGCTGAGTGAAGCCCTTTGCCACAAGTCTGCTTTTGCATCGGTAAACTGAATCATCCGGATTGAATTTGTACCGATGTACCCATTTACAGTTGACTGCTGACTTTCTAGGAGGTAAGTGGGTGAGCTCCCAAGTTTCATTTTAAATTAGGGCCTTTAATTCTGTATGCATTGCCTCTTGCCATTCAGTGGATTGCATAGCTTCATGATAGGTTGTAGGTTCTTTTAGGGCTGCAAGAGCTAAAGAAAAATGTCTATGTGCTGAGGATAGGTTATTGTAGGAAATGACTATGAAAATTGAGTGAGGAGAGATGTGAGACAATGTAGGACATATATAGTCATTCAAATAGGATGGTGTTTGAGTTTGTTTAGTAAAACGTCGAGGTTAAGGTGTAGGTTGAGGTGAAGGAGATGGCTCAGAAGTAGTTGGTGCTGGAGGGTCATCATAAATAGGGAAATCTTCAGTTGAGGGTAGGATTGGGCTTCATAGGGCAGAATTGTGGTAGGGAAGGGCTTGAAAAGGGAAAGAATTTTAATAGAAAATTACCTCCCTTGACAAGAAGAATTGTTTGGTGTCTAGATCAAAAAGTTTGTAGTCTTTTGTCCTTGTAAAAAAACCCAGAGAACATTCTTTCTTGCCCTGGTATCTAACTTCCCTCTGTTGGCTTCTTTAGTGGAAGCAAAGCAGAGAGAACCGAACACTCTTAAAGGTGTGAGAATAGGATTGCTACAGAATATAATTGAATACGGAGATTTGTTTGATAAAAAAAAGGGTAGGAATCCGATTAATAAGAAAAATTGCATGTAAAACACATTCTGACCAAAACATGGTTGGAAGGTTAGCCTGAAATTTGGGAGCTCTTGCCATGTTGAGAATGTGTTGGTGCTTTTGTTCAACCTTTCCATTCTATTGAGGTGTCTCAATACAGGTGGTTTCATGCAAAACAGCATTCTTGGCAAAAAAATCAGTCATTGAAAATTCAACTCCTTGGTCACTTCTTATGCATTTTATTTGTTTTGTGAACTGTCGTTCCGCATAAGCAAAGAAATGCTTGATTAATTCTCTAGTTTCTGAGTTGTGTTTCATTAAATATACGTAGGTCATACGGCTGTGATCTTCAACAATGGTGAGGAAAAATCGATGGTCATGAATGGAAGGTGTGTGGTAAGGCCCCCAAATGTTAACATGCACAATGTCAAAGCAAGAGGAAGCAGTAGAAGAACTTAAAGTAAAAGGTAATCTTTTTTGCTTCGAAAAATGACAAGTTTCACTTTGAACAACATTATGAAAAATAACAGAAATGTCTATGCTAGATAACAATTTGAGTCTTGCATTTGAAAGATGTCCTAGGTGTTTATGCCAAAGATTGTGTGAATGATGTATAACAGAGTATGCTTGTGGCATAGGGGTAAGATAATAGAGTCCATTAGAACATTTAGCAAAACCAATCGTCTTCAAAGTGTTGAATTCCTGAATAACAGATGAATGTTTGGTAAAAGTCAGTTTGCAATATGAGAATGAAGTAAGTTGACTAATGGAAATTAGGTTGAAAGAAAAGAAAGGAACATAGAGAACATTTGTTAGAACAAGAGAAGAGATATGTACTAAGCCAATGTGTGTGACCGGTACATGTTGACCATTGGAGAGTCTTACTGTTAGATTCTGAGCTGTGGTATATTTAGTGAATAAATGCAGACTGCAAATAATATGATCTGTGGCCCCGAAATCCAAAATCCAAGTAGAGGACCATAAGAAAGATTTAGCAGATAGAGATGATATCTCTGGTAAGTGTGTTGACCTGAGGTATAGTGACTGAGTTGTGTGAGACATCCTTGTCTTTGTTCAGTAAATCTTTCAACTGACAATATTTTTCAGGTGTTAGGTTAAAATTGGATGAAGATGTTTCTCTATGTGTGTCTGGAGTGGCATTTTTGGTAGCTGTGATAGGTTCAAGGTGAGTTTCTGCATTATTGACATATTTAGATTTGAAGTTGTCTCTTGACTAATAATTATTCGGTTTTCCATTGCCTGACATAAAGTTGGGTAGAAACCCATGCTTCTTGTAACTGTAAAAGGAAGAAACATTCTTCCAACCAACTTTATTGATGATTAATTGTCTATATTTATAGGCATACAGTAGAAGTATCTAGAGAAGGTCTAAAATAAATCTGTAACAATTTTTTTGACAGACCACTACAACAAAAATGACATACGGTAACATGTGATAAGTGTTATTAAATATGAATAGTAACACTAATGACTATGCTA
>JANZLD010000004.1:46333358-46357674 GCA_026413575.1 Erythroxylum carthagenense | reverse complement strand
AATTAAGAATCATAACATTTTAAGACATAATGTTACCGTAGATAGGTATTTTATAACATATTGTCAAAAGTGTTACTATCTAGTATTACTGTATGTCATTTTTGTTGTAGTGGATTATACATGGGCTTGGGTACTATTGTATTTGATGACCTATTAGGCCCATGTTTTAGAGTTTTCCGTCTTTGGGGTTTCTGGAGTCTTCTCTATGCGTCTTTGTCCTTTCCTTTGTCTGCACATTGCCCATTTATTCTGTATCAAAGAACAGTCGAAGTGGGTCTTGAATTTGGGGCATTCCTTTTCACAAAATGTCTCATTGTCAAGCAATGTGACCATTGTTTGATGGTCATAACTAATGCTAGAAACTCGCCCATCTTGTATAAGTATAATACTTATTACTTCTCCACAAGCGTCAACTTGCAAACAAAAAGTTGAGCAAAATTTGGTGGATCCAATACAAGAAATAATGTTAATGCATCTTTTAAAGCTAAGAAGGCATTGGTATCCTCCTTATCCCACACAAAAGCATTCTTCTTCAGCAAATTGGTCAATGACTTAAAAATTTGTCTATAACCTCTAATAAACCTTCTATAGTATTCACATGATCTTAAAAATCCCCTCAGTTGTTTGGTTGTTTTTTATTCAGACCACTATTGGATTACTTGTATTTTATGAGGGTTAGTTGCTACTCCTTCACAACTAATTATGTGCTCCAGATATTCAACTTAAGTAGCACTAAAAGGATAATTAGTTAGCTTTATATACAATTAACGAGCCTTAACGTCTCAAACATTTGTTGTAAATTATAATAGGTTAGTTTATCATCAAAGAATACATGTACAAATTTCTTCAAGTAAGCACTAAATATGTGATTTATCGAGCTTTATATTGTTACAAGGAATTTATTCACCGGAAGGGAATTGACAAGAATTCATAGTGGCCTTTGTGTGTCTTGAATGTTATCTTATACACATCGTCCTCATAAACCTTTATTCAGTGACGCTTAAAACAACAATTTGCCTGTAATTATTCTAAATCATCTCCATTTTTAGCTTTAAGAGATCATCAAGAAATAGCACACCACATCTTCTGTGGAAATAACACGCTCCGTTTTCTTCTTAGGAACTTTGGCTATCAATTTACCTTCTTCACTCTTTAATTCTAGCTTATACACCTTCCACCAAAACTTTATTGCCCCCTTTTGGTAGTTGTAAACTATATCATCCAAAATGGATAGCCACTGCCCAATTAAAATCATGTCATTACCCTCAATATCAATCACTAATACATTAGCGATAAACTCTTTTCAATTCATTTACCATCTCAATTGCAACAAATATAGTTACAATTAAGATGTTTTCCCCTTCCCACCATAATAGCAATGTCCTTTTATCTCCTCTAATTCTCCACTAAACTTCTTTAGTAACTCCTTATACACAAAATTGTGAATGCTTTCTCAATCGATTAATATATGAATTGTTCTCACATATACTATTCCCTTAATATTCATTTGTTGGTATTTTGCCTCACTAACTCTAGCAATGGTTTACAAAGATATACTGAGTTAAGTAATATCTTCTTCATTCTCCTTTAACTCCTCAATTCCATCTCATCCTTTAAGAACATACCAAATAGGTATGGTTTTGGTATTACCAATCTTTGAGATGAAAAATCAAACTCAACATAATAATCTTTGACAATACATCTATACCTTAACTCCTTCAATTCACCAATTAGATCTTCAAAAATAGCCTCACCAAACCTCTATTCCAATGCTAATAAGTACTCTGCCCAACTAAGAGTTTCCCTTATCAATATGTTGCGAAGATATAGTTCATGCCACATTAGTGCTTGACCCTCTAAGTGCATGGCCACTAACTCTACGTTTACCTCAAACAGGGTCCTATCAAGTGTGAAGAATTGCTCACATTTAAAAGACCCATGCTCCTAACCCTTCCCCTCTAAACACAAGAAATTCAATCTTACTAAAACTTGTAGGCATTGACTAATGTCCTTGAACTGATCCCTCCACTCCTCTAATCTTAAGAGCACGATGATCCGCATACCTGCCTCCCAACAATTCTGCATCATCCTTCTAATACAATTGTATAGTTCATATAAGTTTCTTTCTTAAAGAAGCTCCAACTCCTGAAATTGTTTATGCAACCCTTCTTCAATCCTTCCCCATTCTTGAGCTTAAGTTCCTTATGCCATGTTGCCACTTCCACTTGAATTGATTCGACTTTATTACCAAATTGATGCAATTAATATTAAGAATTTGTATTTGAGATTTAGAGTTTTTATTCTCATAGTTAAAACCAGAATCCAAGGAGAGAAAGAATGAACAAATCAAAAAGGGAAGAAAGTAGATACAATTTTGTTAACTCAATTTCATAAACAACTATTTTTGTCATTAATAATTGGCCAATTAAACATTTACACATGCATTTTTTTATTAACTAGAATTTGCCCATACAATGTCTCCTCCTTGTTCCGGATTCAACCCTTTACAATGTCACTTCGTACCTTTAAACAATAACATATTTCTCTTCCTATTCATCAACTCACTTATCATATCCTCCTCGTTCCCTATCAGCCAAAAACTTCATCATCCATGAACAACTCCCTCCTTTGCTGCAACATATACCTTCACCAATATTTCTTGCTCTATTTTGTAGTCACGCTTTTTCTTTCATTCTTCAAGTATACAAAAGTATATCCTTTTTGGATGCTTAGTTACATTAAGTGTCCTAAAAGTAGTACCAGCATGAAATCAATAGCAATATTAGAAGAATGAAATCTTAGCTTTCTTTCCTCATCAGAAGTATTCTCCGAACCTCAATTTCATCATTAATTAAATCAAACGACACTCCTCCAGAGATGAACTATAGTAAAACACGAGGTGCCTCACCGATTCCATCATTAGAAAAATATATTCAAACTCTTACCCATATATCCTAATAAATTATTTCTATTGGCATAACACATTCCTTATCACTTGCGGAATCATCCAAGTCTAATGAAGGTAGAAGGTTACACATTGGTTATGGGATCACAGATAGTGCTTAATGTTGTCCAAACTCTATTTGTTGTTATGCGTACCTAAATTGCTAAGCTTGCTGAGTTAGGTCAACATAAAATGTTTACCCTAATTGTTTGCCAGGACTCTTTTAAGACATGCAGAAATTTCCCGGGGCAGGCAAGGACATTAAACCATCAGCTCCCACCCCACAGAAAGAGATTTACACACCACAGATATAACACTTAAACGCAAATACTTATATGGAGTACTGTTTATTCAAACTAACAACCTCCCTTTCCTGGATGTTGTCACTGAATACAATCGCGATACATTTACAACCCATTCATTAACAAATAACAAAGCTAAATAGGTGTTGTCAAATAAGCACAAAATGACATACAGGATCTAATTAAACAAAAAATGGCCCTCCCAACTTTCTGCAAAACTAAAATATGCTATCATTACAAAATGGCAGAAAATGAATCAAAGGGGAGGAAGAGATGAAGTTGAAAATCATGGGCAAAACTCAATTAAGGCATGATCACAAGCAACAATGGTACCACTCACACCTATATTCATGAACGGCAAATGGTGATATGCTAGTCAAACCACGCCATGTATACAATTGAAAGCATAACTTTTTAAAAGAGCAGTGAAGACCATAGTGATTAAAAACCCATAAGTTAGGCAGATAAGAAGCAGAGAGATGAATTTCCATTTAGAATAAGTCAGCTTTCTTTTTCTGCATGTCCTGCTTCCACTTTGGCAACTTATAGAATGCTTCTTTTGCCATCCCAAATACAGTCTGGAAATCATCTTCTGAAAGATAAGCCTGCAGAATGAAATGGACGAAAAATCCTTGAAATGCCAATCCAAGAATCAAATTCAGATGTAATCACAATTTATACCAGGACAAACCTCTCTTCTCTTAAAATCAATCCCAGTTACAGGAATCTCAGAATGAACCTTCAGTTGATCATAACTGAATGTAGACTGAATGCTTTCATCACCTTTCTCATCTTGCTCAGCATCTTGCTTTGGCTCTGATTCATCCACATTGCTGTCAGATATGGATGCAGGTTCCTCAATTTCCCTGACTTCTGTATCTTCAGAAATTTGTGCTTCATAAACTTCACTTTTTTCTTCAATTTTCATAGCAAAATTACAGATCCATAAGAGCTAAAACAAAGTGAATTTCAATTTAAAGAGCATCATCAAAAGACTGTCACTCCTACAGAATCAAACGACTTCATGTGACTATTTTAATGTCTCTGTAACTTCTTACAGTTGAAAGAAAAAAGAAATTTTCTTTACCTAAGGAGCCAGCCTCTGAGCTAGGAGTATGTGAGGGAGAGCCATCTGGACTTTGCTTCTTCTTTTCTGCAGTAAGAACGGATGATAAAGCAGCTACGGCTGCAGCTCTTTGTGACCCCTGACTTGTTCCAGAGGGCTTTGAAGGAGTTTTGTTTCCAGAGGATGAATTAAATGCTGAGGATAAGGCAGCCAAAGCTGAAGCTCTTTGTGTTGGTCCTCCTGAACCATTGGACCTATCCTGGTCCTGTGGATAGATTTAAGCACAATCACCCCACAAAGTACCAAATTTTGTTTGGAGAGAAACAAGATAAATAATAAATTTGCTAACAGATACAAAAGCTCTGTTACAAGGCATTATTTCATCAAAGAGTAGGATATAATCTGGATAGAGAAACTGTAACAGGAAAAACACTGAGGCACAAAAAGTAGAAGAAGCTCAACGTTTTACATATTCAATTTGAGTGTCACAGGGATGTTCCAAGGAAACAGAAAGGGTGCAGGCAGAGTTAGAAATTATTCTCAGCTGAGGAAATTCTCATTAAATCTAAAATGTTTATAAAAATAAATAAATATAAACAGAAATGCCAAGTTTTAATAAATCTTTTAGGTTCCAGAGAGCTGAAAGCAATTAACAAGTCAGAGAAGTCTTATTATGATGACATGAACTGTTTGTCAGTGGTGTCAAACTAAAAAGTGATTGAAGTTAAAAACTCAAGGAAGACGCACTCCACTGGTAATTGGATTTGCACGCACTAATGGTGAATTTGGGCTGTACAAATACACTACATCGTATGTAGCAGTCAAAGTTTGGAATAGCACAGGTAAGTCAAACACCACTATATTGTTAGTTACACAGAGAAATAAGTGTTAATAGAAATGAAAAGAAGCCATAAACAGATACCCCTTTCCTCCCTTTCTTGTTCCCAAAATGTTAACCAAATAAACTTCCAAAACGTTAAAGGAAATAAACATAGAAGATATGGGCCACAGTAGGGCAGGCACATATAGCTATGCCTCTGGAGTGGACGTATTCCATAAGCATCTTTTACAACAACAGTTATAATTACAGATTTCAATGGAAATTTTCCTATTCACCAAGTGGGTTATAATATCTAGTATCGACCACAAGTTTATATGGCATCCCATCTTGACTGTCTTCATTAAATTATGCTATAACCTGTATTATGAGACCAAAAGTTTGAAAAACTTGTGACAAGATTAAGTAGGGAATCTAACAAGGGATATAACTAGTCAGTTCTGTATATTTTTAATGGAGAAAAAAATGCCAAGTGTACTTCAATGACAAATTAAGCTCTTTTTCTTATAGTTCGTTTTGCAACAGGCTGATAGTTTGGGCAGTATTAAGATAAAAGCTTCAGAGAAGCCACTTTAATAATAAAAACTAGTTGCAAAAGAACGCACCAAATTACTACCTTAAAAAGAACAATTCACAAGGATGACATGTATGAAGCTAAAACAATTAAAAGAACATACAAAGGCCTCATTTATGGACAGTAGAAAACAATACTTATACAAAACATATAAACAGTTCGCTTACTGGATAGGCTGACTTGTCACTAGATGGGTTAAGGGCAGATGACAAGGCAGCTAATGCAGAAGCTCTTTGGGTAGGCCCGCCTTGATTTCCATTGGACTTTTCCTGTCATGTAATAACATAGCATTGCTAGTGTGTGAAAATAACAAAGTCCACATGCAAGGTTTTGTACAATTAAGACAATTCAACCTGAATACCAACATCAGATGCAGAATTTCTGACAAACACATTTAGCATGTGTGGGGGAAACAAGAAAATAAGTTATGAACTGCAACTTTGAAGTAAGATCTGCAATGACATATTCCCCACTATACAAAACATTTGCAGGTATAGAATCAAAAGAAAATAATGTGTGAAGAAATTACTGCCAAAATCCACAGTGAAAAAGAAGTACATTCACAAGAAATAGATGCACATTCATATAATTTCTAAATGCTAGATAATGACATTCAATTTTAAAAGGAGCATTCACTTGCTTCAGGTAAGTTATTCCATGAAAATATTCTAAAGATTAATAATAGGGCTAACAATATAAGAGAGAAAGGAAGAGAGTCGTGATATCCTTCTCAATGGAGAAGAGAGTGGAAAAAAGAAAAATAATCAAAAGAATAAACATGTTGCACTGGAAACATAATAGCAACATTTCTCCCCTTATTTGTCACATTATCACAGTGAAGCAATTGTATACAGAAACCAAGAATCTACCTCCACAGCTTGGTGTCCTAAACCAAAGAGCAATGCTACCTTCTTTTGAAATGAGTTTCCTTGAACCTGAAATTTATATTGGGAATCGATAAATAAAAATGAAGCAGCAAAATTTCATATGCAATACAATAAAAAAAGCGCATCTCAAGGACAAAACATAAATTCTTTGAGGGACAACAAATGAAAAAATTTTAATCAGTTGCAATCTCATCCTCAACAATTTATCGACTAGACCTTTTTTCTTACAAGGCATATCCTAAAAAAAGTAGGGATTATATCCAATGGTGCAGTTCAAGCATGCAATACTATATAACAGTTTTTGATGCTATCTTATAGTTGCAACTGAATTCTAAGAGCTTCGAAGTCTAATGTTTACAAATAGATGTCTCTAATCTATTTTTCTTAGGAATAAATATCATTAATATATTAATTTTTTCCTCCACTTTTTCTCTTCCATCTATGCCCATTAATTCTCAGACAGCCTGATGGTACCCAACTTTAAGAGTTTCTTCATCTCATTGCCTCCATAACAACTTTTTTCAATAGAATGTTGGCTAAGAAGAAGACCAATCAAATCTGATCAAATAAAACACATAAGATTATATACTTCTTGATTAAACATTTGTAATGATTCTGTGTAGCGGCATACTTTACAATTATCTCAACTCTATTGAAGCAGCCAGACAAAATAATTCCAGCATTCATCATTCACCATGAAAAATTATAGAGAGATAATAGATCATCCAAAGCTTAACAATGATTTGATAGCAGAGCACATACAGTGGCTTTTGTAAGATCCCATGAAAAGTATGTCGTGAAAAATGAAGGTTCATTTCCTTCACTGACTTTAAACAGAGGAACATTTAGTGGCAAACCATCAAGAGATGCAGCCATATCTATATATTTCTGCAAAAAGGAAAATACACTAAGTACATTATGGCAGGAAAAAATCTGAAAGAAATGATTTTTGAAAGCTTACCTGGCCAACATCAAAAGCATTCTGCTTTTCTTTGGGATCTACTGAATGACCAACCCAAATAAATACCTCAGCATGTGTGTCAAGTATCAGTATGTCCTCTGTCAGCAAGTCATCTTGAGAGAAGTTGTAAACTTCCTCAATCTGCTCAATAGAATACAAGCGGCTGATAAGTATTTGTCTAGACAGAATTTTCAGAATCACACAAAGACTAAAACTCACCTGAAATCTCCCTGGAATCGCAAGCAGCAAAATTTATCATAAAAGGTTGGTTAGAATTTACTTAAAGGGCATGACTGTAAGATGTAACTTTCTTTCAAAAGGTGCAATAAGAGAACGAAATTACTAGAATTCCAATAAGCAGAATAAGAGACACCTTTGTTGAGTGAATATGAAAATAAGTGCGGATCTCTGAAAGTTTCTGGAGAAACTCTTTTGCTGGTGTAATTCTGTTTGCCCCCAAGTGCAAACCAGAAAGATGAGCTTTCAGTTCCTTCTTTAGCATGTTTGACAGCAACGCCAGGCTGAAATATGTGAATGGTATTAAAGACAAATGTGGAAAATATGCAGTATGTGAAGGACCTCTTTTTTCTTTTTCCTGTGCAAGAAACTCCTTGGAACAATTTTGCTAAACCCCCAACCCCATCCCACCCAAAAGAGGATTTCAACCCATGCTCTCTTGAGCTCGGGAAGGAGATACTAACAGCTTGGCTATTCCCTCAATCTGAGAAGAAACTTCAATTGTTTCTCGAGATCTTTCTCAAGATAATTGCGACAGCAAACAAAAGATTAGTAATTGAATGATCAATTTAATTGCAAGGCTTCAATTTCTCTTTTAGTACTTCCACATGGAGCATATTTAAAAGGTAATCAGAAAAGATTATTCATAGAGACAAAAGGACCAACTAAAAAATTCAACTCAGATCTGAACTTAAAAGTTTCACACTACTTGACCTAACCCTACATATGTTCTTCAAGGTATAACCATTTCAGTTGACCTCATACTCCAATTCAGCTGAAAGCCAAACCAAGCTATTCAAAAAGTTAATTCAACTAGCTATTTAACCAGTATCATCAAAATTATAGATGAGATATTAGCAACTATTTAGTCATTATACTACCTTTCAGAAAATAGAATACATTCACATGTTTCATTCCTTTCAACAAAAATGTTCACGGGACTACCTTCAAAAATTCAGCAGCGTTTGCAGCTAACTGCTGCTGCTCATAAGTACTCTGATTCCCGTGCCACAGGAAAATTGATGAGCCAGATTGCAGAAGAAAACACTCTGTAGAGTTTAATGATGTTGCCACCTAAAAAATAATAACTTTAGTGGACATCTAACAGATAGCTGCCTTCTGTTGGTTATTAGTCAATTAAAACAATCGCATGGGAGGCAGCAGGAGAAAAAGGTGGATTGAAAAGATCAAGAAGTTCAAAAATCATGGAGATGTCTTGGAAGTATTTATTGAGGAAATTTTGAACTTTGAAATGTGACATGATTACTAAGCACCAAAAGATGAATTCCAACAGAAAACCATAAGTTGGGTTTTAGTTTAAGCACAATAAAACTGTATTCAGTTAACTAACCTATTGACTGTCACAAATTCTAACATTATTAAGGATTTCCTAGGAAGAAACCATGTAGCGTTTCATTTACAATGTCTATTAATCTTCTTAATTGGCTTGCTTCATTCTATTTATTTTCTTATGCCCATAAACAAATGAATTTTGAATAATCATGTTAACCGACATGAAAAATGACACGCAACTAATTTTTCATAAACAGGCTCAAACTGGTCTATTTTCGGCTTCCATTGACTAAAAACAAGTTTCCTTTAACCCCCTCCAGACAGGCCTTTTGCTCTGATATATAACTGGTTTTGCTAACAGTACTATCTGGCAGCTGGAGTAGTAGTGCTACAATTGGTAGCCTCCTAGGAAATCACTGTCATAGATCACCCATCTCTAACAAAAATAGACAATATATAAGACTATTAACTATGGAAAAAGATTTCAGTATAAATTATCTCATCACATTTAATTTTTCAAGCATTTCCACTTAGAGGAATGCTCATATGCATTTCCACTTAGAGGAATGATCATACTATCTGGTGACTCTGGCTCCTACCTAATTTGACGAGTATTACCTGATTTGAGGTTTTACAAGTACCTAATCTAACATTCTCTATTTGCAATACTAACTAGTTCTTGACAAATTTCATCGTTAATTTTGACCTTTAGGTTCTACTTTTGTCAGCAGTCTTCAAGTTTAAATTACCACAATTCAAATAATTATAGTGTTCCCATAAATTTCTTTAATATTCTCAAGAATCTCAACTTTTCTTTGATAAATGATAATTTTGATAAATTCCCAAAAAAAGATGAGGAGTTATAAAGCTCATTTTACAAAGCGTTCAGGCTTGTTTTACTTTTTAAACATTCTAATTGAAGGCTTCTCAATAGATCTTGAACTTCAATTTCAAGTCTGCTTTTTGATCTTCAATTCTTTTTTGCTTTACTTTTTAAACAAAGTTCTCTAGGTTTTATTTTTAAGTGGTTGCCATCACTATTATTACCAAGGCTAAATTAAGAGAACTAGAAGCATTATCATTATTTTCAACATGACGCAAACAGTCATATTAGTGTTCCCTCCTTCTCCCCCATCTACTAAAGAATCAAAAACTTATTATATAACCTAGTTTCCAATAAAAAAAATTTGCAGTAGCATGATACGCTTCAACTCTTCACGCTCTTATCAAATCTCAACTTCAACAACACTTGATCATAAGTCTATAATGTAAGCTCAAATCTAAAATATCTCTTTTTTTTAATTACATCAAAGAGCGACATCAAAGGTATCTAGATACATCTTGTTCGTGGAAGTGTTGGACATTAGTTGATCCTAGTTCTTGTTGTAAATATTTCAATGAGATGACAATGGAGAAGATAATGAACAATGAGGTGAAAGGTTAAGATTATATTTAAAAATGGTTCCTTAATATACGTAGTTAGGCATCATAAACCAAGCATATGAAAATTTGGGAAATTTTTGCAATCGGGTTAAGGAATAATTTCTTCAAGTGAATTCCAATTACCAATTCAAAGAATTCTAAAGTAACATGTAAAGACAACAATGAGGAACATACCAGTAGAGGAGATCATTAAGGAAAGGATATGTATCAATTCAAAAACTAATAATTCTTTTCAGAAAAAACGTGCAAGATTACCAGTTACATACCGCATCAACTTGCTCTGTCTTATTGTTATGTATCAAAGTTCCAGAAACCCTAAAAAGTGCAACACTATCTGTAGTGTAAGTTTCATCCGCCACTCCTTTCTCAGCCACAAGATTCTTGTAACCAGAGCTCAAGCCACCCTAAGGTGATCATATTAACTAGTTAACCACCCTAGATTGTCACACATCCCTATTTTTAGAACTTGTAAAGCAATAGCTTGCAGAGGAAGTTCACAATTTACCTTGAGGACTAACATAGGCTGAAAAAGTGCAACAAATTGTGGTGGCTCCTTACCTTGGAAAATGCGACCCTATAGGAATCATCTATTATAGACAAGTCTAGATATAACCTTCCAGCAATTTAAAACAAATAAAGTCATACCTGAACAGGTCTACCCTTAAGTGAGTTGAACATAGTATTTGCCAATTGAATTGTTGTATTCTGGTCTTCCTATATTTGAAAACAATGATTGAGAATAAAAATTGGAACATTATTAAAAGAGATTCAACCACGACTACATATAAATTAATTTCTTATACAACCATAGCACATGCTACTTTCAAGTAATTTAAGTAGATAATTAAATATCACCTTGATAAAACTAAGGAAGTGAAACAATAGTGTAGCACAGCAAAATGCAAGCAACTAATTACTTCTAACATGTTGAAACTTGCATGCCACTAACAAGGTTACAAAATATCAAAAACATATTTACATGAAGATGTTGTGGAAGAGGTTTGCAACTTATTCTTGCCTCACCAAGGAAATAGAAAAGTATGATGCCGATCTTAAGCCTGTACCTATTATGCAATGAATAGAGTAACCTTTTATACTGGAAGAGAATTGAAAAAAAAAAAAGCCAGATTGAATAAGCTAAATATGCAAGACATTGATTGGATTAATGTAGACAAGGTGGCTACTTTTATGAAATAAACATCAATGATGAGTAAATAATTGCCGCTCAGAATCTGAAAAGAGACCTATAAAGTTAAACTCCCAATGGTATACCATAGTTCAAGTAATCGAGAAATGGCTAAAGTATGAATGACCAAAGACAAAATACACCCTGGTACTGCTCCTAACACCTTATGATACTTAAGTATTTGGAATAAGACTGCATGTCCTATAAATAGGCAAAAGAAGCATCTTTGCTTCTAATTTCTAGCATAACCATACTAGTGTTGTGGCTATGAGAAGTACTAAATGAAAATCCAAAAACCCTTTCAAGATATATGACCCTATGTCATTAATAATATTTTATACCGTTAGTATAGGACTTAGTGGCCCATGAAAATATTAGATAGAGGTGCTCTACTTAGCCTAAATCTGAACTAAGATAAACACATTACCTCTAGGCTATATTTTCCAAACCAACAGCATAGGAAGTAATCTTCTTTCCTATCACCTGAGTGGTAGGTGTATAGGATGATATAACAATCTCCACTATAAAATTTACCGATATCCTCTTTAAGCAATGGAGTTTTAGCTCTGCCATTAATGCACCAAACCTGGGAAGGAACAAGAAGTAGAATATTAGTCTCATGAAAGCTCCACAAATAGAGTAAATATGAGATAGAATTACGAAGTGAACCTCCATCTTCCCCCCTCCTTCAAGCAAAGGTGGCACTTCCTCACTTACAGGAGCACTTTTTGCCGTACCCTTGACACCAAGGCCTTGTTGCTTCAGCATTGCTAACACATGTAAAGGATCTTATTTAATAATGCTAATTATGACTATATGAGTCCAATCCAACTCCAAAGCAATATTTTTACCAGCTACTTTCCCTCTTCCCTCCTCAGAACCAGGGGCTGCAGATCCTGCTGGCCAAGAATCAAAGTTTGACTTGAATGCATGTGTCTCATAACCTTGAATAAGTCGTGTTATACGAGTAGCTTTTGGCCTGTTTTGGCTAACAACAAATCCCTGCAGAAATAGATGGAATATAAGGTTTCCAAATGAAACAAAAAGGAAATGTGATGTTTGTACCTCGGCAGCCTGGATTGCAGATTTTCGCTCCTCTACTTGTGTTACACGGCCAACCCAAACAAATACCTCAGCACCACAGTCCAAGAGATAGCTTTTATTGTTTTCTAACAAGCCTTTGGACAGTTCACCTTCAACAATCTTAACCTCGCCATCAGTGATGCTACAGGGAACAGTAATTATGATTCAACACTCTATATGCACACAGTCCAAAACAATGGTTATCTGGATAGCCATTTTTTGTGTTTCTTCATGAAAAAAATTCCAAATCTTACAAGATAGAACCGGATCAGAATATAAACAGATAAGTTAACTTTGAAAGCTTTAATCATTGGTATCTGCAATATAATTTATACTTAACAGTTAGCTACCATTTTCTACCACAATATTAAAAAGATATAAATAAGGCTCAAAAGAAGTCGTACTGAAATCAAGAAATAAAGCCTGCCTTCCATCCACACTCAAGTAACGAGTTTTCCAAAAAACAAAACATGTTATAACCTTAAAGGATAAGAAGATAAAATTTTATATAATGTGTTCTGGCAGAAAAGATGTCATTTCATACATAGCAAGAAAGTATGATAAAGAAATATTAAATGATTCTAGGAGCCAGTTAATAATGATGAAATATTGGCATTACACAAGATTTGCAAACTAAGGCATAAATGAGAAAGAAAAATGCTATTTTGAATTGATTGATAACAGAATATACAGTTCAAAAGAAATGTGTCAAATAGAAATGATCATAAATTAAAATTAACATTTTGATATAAAATAGAATGCGAAACCACAAAGAAAATAAGCATCACTCTTCTCAAATAATGCAAGTTTCTAAATACTCACTAATGAGCATAAAACAGATATTGAGGATAAAGTACCTATAAAGTTTAGCAGGAGCACTCTCTGGGATAATGTCCTCTTCACTGGTAACCTTTTTGCCTATTGGAGCAAAACCTCCCATGAGGACCCAAAACTCCCCAGAGTCTGACTCAGTATCTAACTTCCCATCATCTAGCATTGGAAAAACCATTGAGCAAGAAAATAAGAAACAGGAAGAGAATGTATATTTAGGATCTGCGTTTGAATGAAGACGAGTATACTTTCAGGATGTACTCATGGTGGTGTCACAAGAAAATTTCAAATACATGTCCACTTACCAACAATAGCAACATCACATGTCCCTTCATGATACTTTTCCTTCAAAAATTGAATTACTTCCAAAGCCTTGGCTCTTTCTTGGATATTGGAATTTGCACCATTGAACTGATAAATTTTGTTCTCGGAATCCAATATAAACACATCATCATGATTCAGTGAGGAACGAGCAAAAGGAACCTACACGAAAGACATATGCAGAACAATGTTCCTTTGAGCCAATTTCTTGATTCATTGCAGGTTATATCTAAGCAAATTTCAATTTCTTTCACTAAATTCTAGTCAAGAGAATACCTGCTTCATCCTAACAACCCTTTTGCCTTTGCATATGTATAACCGCGTTTCAAACTCTTCTTCCTCGGGTTTTTTAAATCCAGAAGCAACTCCACCCTCTAATGGTATGATGCAAGGCTTAAAATAGGACAAAAATTTATCAGATTCATAGCCTTGAACTTCTCTATGTTGCACCGCACGTCCTCCAAGTGCTGCATCTAGTTCAACAGCTTTAATAGCTGCTGTTCCAGCTTCATCCTATGAAAAGTTTGTCGTAACATGTGAGACCAGACTCAAGATAGAGGAACAATACAAGATAACAGAAGTAAGGTCATGAAAGAGAAAAGATAATCCAGTCAAGAAACACCTGAGTTGTGTCTCTTCCAATCCAGAAGTGAATATCATATATATAAGCACCTCCCTTTCCAGAAGTTGTCTACAGCACAGAAGAAAAAGGAGAGAAAGATAAAGAAAATCTGCAACATTAAGCTTGCCCATGTGAATGCAAAAGATGCAAAAGCATGCCATTGAACTACAACATGTTCAGATATAAATGACAGTGTAAAGTACATGCATGTTTGCTCTGTTGGTACAAATCAATTGACCACCACAGAAAGAGACTTTTAAAGAAAGAGCCAATATAATGGTATCAAATAAATGGTGGCAACAAAAAGATGTACACTCAAGGCAAATCACAAAAATGTTGATTTCAGGATCTTGTACTAGGCAGCCACCCACCCTAACTTCCTTTATGAGCTTACCACACAAACAAACCCCATAAAATGACCACACGTTGAACGCGCACTCTGTACATTGAAAACTGTAGTTCTGATCTGTGACATTATCTAATAGACTAAGAAAATAGATGCATAAGAAAAACTTTTTACAAATAAAGACAGAACAGGGGGAGAGAGAAAGGTGCAGACGCTCATACCTGTAAGATAATGTAACAATCGCCCATGTAGAACTTCCCATATTCAGACCTTTGCAATGCAACTGGCTGAAAATTCTCAATTCGCCAAATTTCAGTCCCTCTAAGTAATGTTAAGTTTACCAGTTTTCAACTGTGAATTGAAGCACTTGCAGAACTCAAAAGATGTAATAACATATGTACATATTTACTAATCCTACCCCAAGAGAGCTCAAGTACAATATTTGGCATATGTATGATTTCATGTATAAAGTTGCTGCTTGTGCAAAAGGATACGGTCTCTGCCCCACTCCCTGAAATGCAGGGTCCAAAACTTTGGTAGAGCTAGACATAATCTGAAATGCTCCTTGAGACTCCTAAAGGAAAATACCGACAATGTGTAATCTCAAGTTATCTGCTACCTAGAAATCGCGCAAAAACTCAGTGCAAGAGGTAGAACTATGATTTTGAGCAGTAGCACATAAGGTAATGTTTCTACAACATGCAGCAAACACGATTAGGATAATTTCGTAACCATCAAACATCAAGTTCAAGAATTTGAATTGCTCAAAGCAGAGAATTACTCCTTTATGCCACGACCAAAGAGAAATACTTTTCCAGCAAGGTAGACAAGCAAAACCATAGAATCCAATAATAGAATGAAGTTGACAACAGTTGTACGCCTAACCCACATAAGCTAGTTTGTACCTCATGTTTACTTGAGATGAGTAGGAGACTCAAGAACAACTTGCTACTTCCATTGTATCCTCCAATGAAATATACAATTTGGATAACTTATCTATTAACTAACAGAAAGCTATCACGAAACAAGATTGTCTCAACTAGTCAAATGAAGTTATTGACTCCAAGACTAAATACGACAAATGGAGAAAATATGGAACATACGCCATATACGCTTGTTCCCAACAGGCCTATTGATACAAAGTAGATGTGTATAAAATTTCAAAATTTCTGCTCCAAATGGATCTAAATTTTCTTTCCATAATTCTACAAAAGCGCTCACATCAATGTAATATAGGCAAGGCGTTATCCTGCATCTTCCATAGCAGTATCATAGGGTGGCACAATATAACTGGTACTACCTAAAAGTGCAATCATGAATGAACTCATTTGAACAACTCATTTCTGGATCACAAAGGCTATTTAGTACCTGCTACCTTCTACCTATACTGAGCATGACCTTCACATAGTTTGCATCAGTTCTATGCAGATTTAGACAAAGTATGATATGGAAAGCATCAGTATTAAGACTACAAAGACTAAGTTGCCAAGAATCAAGTGGGAATAAATTAGAGCCTTAAATGTTTGTTCGACAAGGAATAAAGTGGCTTCAAATATGATATCAGATAATAGAAAGGCCTTTCTATTATGAGAAACTACACATGTGTTAGTGGCTGAGGGCAGAAGACTTATAAAGAAACAAGAAATGGAATGAAGTTATCATCCATTTGTCTATCCCATTCTTGATAACCAAAATGGAAACAAGATCTTCGTACCCTATCTAAGTACAATCCTAGACCGCTCAGACCTTAACCTGCGTTTAATACTTGAGTGGGAAATTTTCAGGAAACAACTATGTAATGCCCCAATATCTGTATAAATAATATCAATCAAAGAACCCTATATTCCTTATGGAAAAACCTTAAACATGATAACACTAAAATGAAGTTGGTATTAGAGGATGTTGAATGAGAACACAGACAACAGAAGCAGACCAAATATCTGCCATGGTCAATTTCTCCAGCTTCGCGCACTAAAATCCAAATGCTAAGCATTTCTCTATCATGTAAAACGGTAATCACCTTATATTTGATTACTTTTCTCCAAAGACGGCATAGAGATATGTTTAACTAGCATGAAATCTCAACGTTATCAGAATGAAAGCAATCACTAGCTTGGCTCAAAACTTCGGGTTTTTAAACCAAAGTTATGAAAAGAAGTACAAATAACCAATCAAAAGCCAGCAAGTTGATCAATAACTTTCAAGTAATAGCCACAAAGAAGGAAAATCCGATCGGCATGATCACGTGCTAGAATATTTGAAAGTAACAAATGGAAAAAAAAAATGTGGATTTCATTTGACGAATGAGGTTGTTAAGATCGCAGGTCAATTTCGAATTGGACTCATGCATAACAAACACATCACAAGAGAAACGATCAAACAAAATTAATAGACAACAAACAAACAAATAAGGGAAGCAATCAAGCAACCAACGGAGGAGAAAATCTCGACATCAGATCAGAAAGCTTAGATCACGAAAACAAAAGCAACAAGATGACAAGATCACAGAGAGCCATGTCATTAATTAAACAAAAGGAGGAAGACGAAAAGGAAAGAGATCTAACAGAATTATCATAATCAGAGCACCAAACTGTGCATCATAGACCAATGACAACGACCACAAAAACAATTCATATATACCAGGAATGTTTTTCCGGTTAGGATGATGAAGAGGATGATGTGCCTTTGTGCAGAGAGAGACGATTAGAAATAGAAAAAGGAAAGAAAAAAAAAAACTTGCTTTTGGGTAATCGAGAGAATGAGGATGAAGGAGTGTCAGAGCTGGCAAATAATAGGAAAAGGAATGATATATATATATATATACACGCGCACACAGTTGGTAAAGGAAAAAGTAAATTATTGGTGTGTGTGTGTCATGTCATGGGCTATCCGACTCTCCTACCTTTCTTCTTTTTCTTCTTTTATGGAGAGGGAATGATATGATGGCATATGTGGTTGTTTAACTGTAATGTTAAGGAAAAGAAGTGGGGGAAGAAATGGAACACGTCCCATCCGCTTCCGAACCCCACCCCACCCCACCGCCCATGCCTTTGTTTCCCAGCGATGCCATTGCACTAGCACCAGAGTTTTACTTTTCCGATACATTTTCTTAACAGTATCCTTGTCTCGTAATTTCATAAATAGTATCATGGTCCGCCCAAAGCCTTAAAACCTTAGATGTACAACTACTCATCGCGCCCTTCATATTTGCCCCATCATTTCGTAAATAGTATCATGCTCCGCCCAAAGTCCTTTTTGCTTAGATATACAACTACTCATCAAGCACCAAAAGATGAATTCCAACAGAAAATCATAAGTTGGGTTCTAGCAAATTCTAACATGATTGAGGATTTCCGGGAAAGAAACCATGTAAAGTTTCATTTTACAATGTCTATTAATCTTATTAATTGACTTGCTTCATTGTGTATATGTTTTGAATAATGACATGCAACTAATTTTTCACTAACTGCTCCTATTTTCGGCTTCCATTGATCAATGACAAGTGTCCATCGACCTCTTTCTAGACTAATTTTTGCTCTAATATATGGTTGGTTTCACTGACAGTACTACCTATCAGCTGGAGCAGTAGTACTAAAATTGGTAGCCTCTTAGGAAATCACTGTAGTGCATAGATCTTCAATCTCTAGTTTTTGATCTTCAATTCTTTTGTGCGTGGGGATTCAAAAGGAACCCTTCGTTGAAAAGGATTGAGGGGGTGCTTGTTTGAGGGTAATGGGAAAAAAAATATGGGTATAGAATGAAAACTCATATTTGGTATCAACAAAGGTAACACTTTCATTCCCTAATTTTCAGCAATATTCTTAATCTAGATAAATGAGATTCATTATTGACTATACTCTATTCTCATTCCTTCCTATATTCATTCATATTCATATTTTCATTCTCATTACTCTCTGTGAATCAAGCGCCCCCTGAAACTATTTGATGCGAGCATAACTATCCAATCCAAGGATAGATAGGAGACACGAGTGTCAAGGAGGCGAGCGAGAGTGAGCACCGAGCATGGTGAGAGCAAAGCAGAGAGGACTGCATGCTACTATGGAGGACACTGTAGATTAATTTCATATTAATTAATCTGTAGTAACTCACGTACTCTACCTTCTGCCTCACTCCAGACTTCTTGCCTTGCTTTGTCCACTGTCCACCCACCTTCCTTGTGAACCACCTTCAGCTACTCAGCTTCCTTGCATGCTACTGTGGATGGCACTGTAGATTATTTACATATTGATTAATCTATAGTAACTCACGAACTCTTACCTTCTACTTCTCAACTTCTCGCCTGACTCCAACCTTCTTGCCTTGCTTTGTCTACAATTCAACCACCAACCTCCATCTGCTACTCATCTTCTCATCTAACCACTTACTTTGACCTGGTTTTTTAGCTATTTTAGGAAGTGATTTACAAGCACAAGAACAAAGAAGAACCATGAGGTAGGAAAGATTGACGGAAGGAGTTTTTTCAATGCAAAAACAGAATTTTGGCCAACCAAAGAAGCAAAGTAATTAAAAGAACAAGTGCAGCAATAGTGAAAGCTCAACACAAAAGCAATTTCCACCTTGCAAACACTGTAAACAAACAAATCACAGTAAAAAATACTGCTGAAGAAGGCCTGATGCAATCTGTGGCATATGCAAGCAATTGGGACATATTGCTAAAGTTTGCAAAAGTAAAAAAAAAAAAACTTTAAACCTCAGCAAGCTCAGGTGGCAGATTCTGCTAATGCTCAAGAGGAGCAATTATTTGTAGTTACTTGTTTTTGAGCAGTGAATATTGCTAATTTATGGCTCATTGACTTTGGTTGCACGCATCACTTGTGTAATGACTCTACCATGTTCAAGAATCTTGATGAAACATACAAGTCTAGAGTCAATTTCATCAAGATTGGTAATGAAGAATGTCTGAAGGTAAATGGCAGAGGTTCAGTTTCAATTTCAACAAGGTCAGGTACAAAAATCATTTATGATGTTTTATTCATTCCTGATATTGCTCAAAATTTGCTAAGTGTTAGTCAAATGCTTGAAAAAGGCTATTCTCTTCATTTTAAAGATCTTAAATGTGCAATATATGATCCTTATGGTGAGCTACTCTTTGTTGTCAAGGTGAAAAATAGAAGTTTTGTTGTTAATTGGGATGAAATTCCCAAACACGCTCTTGTAAGCACAACACATAATATCTCAAGTCTGCGGCATATGAAATTTGGACATTTTAATATGAAAGGCATCACAAAGATGAAGAAAAACAATCTTATGGAGAATTTGCTTAAGTTTATCTCTGAAAGTTCAATATGTGAAACCTGTCAGCAAGGCAAGCAGTCAAAATTGTCATTTCCAAAGAATCAAGCATGGAGAGCTTATCAAAGGCTTCAACTCATCCACACTGATTTTTGTGGACCAATAAAAACTGATTCACTCAAAGGCAATAAGTACCTTATCCTTTTTATTGATGATTGTACTAGAATGTGTTGGGTTTATTTTTTAAAACTCAAAAGTTAAGTCTTCAGTATTTTCAAACAATTTAAAGCTTTAGTTGAGAATCAATGTAATCTTAAAATTAAAGGCTTGAGGTTTGACAACGGTGGAGAATATACTTCTGGTTAGTTTATAGAACTTTGCAGGAATGCAGGAATTAAATATCAGTTCACTACTCCAAACACCCCTCAACAAAATGGTGTTTCAAAAAGGAAGAATAAGACGGTGATGGAGATGGCTAGGTGTCTTTTGCTTGAAAAACAATTGCCTAATTTTCTATAGACAGAAGTAGTCAACATTGCAGTTTACTTACTGAATAGGTTGTCTAGCAGAGCACTAGACAAACAGAAACCTTATAAAGCTTGGAATGGTGTCAAACCTGTTGTTGATCACCTCAGAATCTTTGGCAGAATTTGCTACTATCAAGGGTCATAGCCAAAAAGAAGCAAACTAGACAATAGCTCATAAAGGAGTATTTGTAGGCTATGGCTCATTAGTCAAAGGTTATAGAATCTACTGTCTTCAATCAAAGAAGGTGATTCTGAGCAGGGAAGTCAAAATTGATAAATCTGCAAGCTGGAACTGGGAAAAACAACAAAACGTGCAGATTGGTCTCTCTCCAGATGTTGGTGTAGATGAACAAACTCAAGATGTAGCAGATGACTTGGAAGACATTACAACAGTAGCTACAGATGAACCAGAAATAAATCCACCAGCACCAATGGTTGATTTAATTGATGTAAGAGGAACTAGATCTTTAGCTGACATTTATCAAAGGTGCAACCTAGCTATTTTTGAACCTACATGCTATGCTGAGGCCAAAGAATCAGTGGCCTGGAGGAGAGCAATGCAAGAAGAGCTTGACATGATCAACAAAAATGAGACTTGGCAGCTTGTTAACAGACCAAGAAACAGAAAGGTAATAGGTGTAAAATGGGTTTTTAGAACCAGGCTCAATCCAGATGTTTCCATTTCCAAAAACAAAACAAGGCTTATGGTAAAAGGCTATGCTCAACATTATGGTGTAGATTATTAGGAGATGTTTGCACCTGTGGCTAGATATGACACAATTAAACTGTTGTTAGCTTTTGCAGCTCACAATTCTTGCAAATTCATCAGATGGATGTGAAGTCAACTTTTTCAAATGGATTGCTTGTTGAGGAGATTTATGTAGAGCAACTTGATGGCCATGTAATTTTAGGGAAAGAAGACAAAGTCTATTTATGAAAGAAGGCCTTGTATGGTTTGAAACAAGCCCCTAGGGCTAGGTATGAAAGGATAGACAGTTATCTTTTACAACTTAATTTCTGCAGAAGCATGAATGAAGCTACATTATATGTGAAAAACAGTGGAGGAGATTTTTCGATTGTCTCAATTTATGTCGATGATATGCTTGTAATTGGTTGCAAAATTGAACTAATTCAGCAGTTTAAGTTTGGCATGCAGAAAGTATTTGAGATGACAGACCTTGGACTTATAACATATTTTCTTGGAATGGAAGTGAAGCATTCTAGTAATGGCATCTTCATCTGTCAACAGAAGTATGCCTCTGATATACTAGTTAAGTTCAGAATGGAGGATTGTAAACTAGTAAGCACTCCTATAACAACTAGCTTGAAGTTAGGTAAGGATGAAGATTCTGCAAAAGTGGATGAATCACTTTACAGAAGTATCATTGGTAGCCTTCTATACTTGACAACAAGCAAGCCTGACATTTTGTTTGCTATAAGTATGCTCTCTCGTTTTATGCATTCTCCAAAAGAGACACATTTTGTTGTTGCTAAGAGAGTAATGAGGTATATTAAAGGTACCACTTCACTTGGAGTTTTTTTTCTCTAAGTCAGCATAACAGACTGTGACTATTAGGCACAGGTTCCAGAACCCAACTCTTGAAACCATAAGATGTGAGCTTATTACCATGAAATCCATCAAAGTTTCAGTAATCACTTGGGCCCATTACAGAACATAACTTATTCCAATGAAGTCTTCTTAACCATCATCGATTCCTCATCTTGCTTTGATACCATAACTGTTGCGGTTCCGATTGCGGAACTCAAACCTAGAGAATCATGATATTGAGCAAAATTTTTCTATAGGGTTATTTCCATAAACCCTTATTAGGCATCATCCCACAAGGGTGGCATGCCCACAACAATCAAACACCCAACAAACGTATTACTTCTATTCAACCATATTATGAGGAAGGCAAAATGAACATACATAACTAAACTACTTTAATTTATCATTTCATTTCTAAAGCAACGGAGTTCGAAAAACTTTATTTACATCTCAAAAGCCACACCATTGGCTTATTACAAAATACAAAATAGCAAATTTGAAGAAATTCCCTTAAGCTCTTGATCACTTGATCTCTTAGCTATCACCTGAAGATGGGACAGAAAAGGGGTTGAGCTTGACAGCTCGTGGACAACAATTTATAACGGAAAAATAAGCAAAACCTTTGAAACCATTTTATTTGTCATAGAAAATTTTTCATAGAGTTCATAAAACACATGTTTCTTAACCGAAATCCACAAGTTACAAAACATAAATGCATCAAACTTGTTCGCATAACATATCAAAATGGTTCGCGTGGATCCAAAACAAAACGTACTATGCATTTTCACATAATGGTCTTACGTAGCCGTAAACTTATGGGAGTCCATGAAGAAGCTCCATGCCACTAGCGAGCAAACGGGAGAAGCCTTTTTGTCAAAGTGCACTTGACTTAACTTAGGGGACCACCACAAACCCATATAACATGTATTTCATGACTTGTAAAACATATTGCCTAAAATGACACTTTTTCGAAACTTGACTTTTCATAAATATGAGATATGTCAAAACCATGATTTCATAAACATGTTATCTTTTTTAAAAAAATCAGTTTCAAAGTCTTTTAATAAATCATCACACAACTCATATATCAATATAATGCACTTTCTCAAATCATTTAAAAGCAATAAATGCAACACTTATTATGCAATTGAAATCATTAAAATTTCTTAATTAAAAGTAAACATTAGCGGCTTATTTACTCTAATATAAACATGTACCTGTCTTGATTTTCTTGCTTATAGGCTTGCTCAAAATGCCTCTTCTCTTGTTCCTCTTGCCTCTTTTGATCCCTTTATACAATAAAAAAATCCCACTCAATAGAGTTTTTCAATTGAAAATTCCTCAAAGCACTCCATGAACTAAAATCCTTCCAAAAATCCAAAAGATTGAAAATGATCTTACCTTCATTCTTCACCAAATGAAGGGATCTTTAGCTCAAAGGGAAGCTATTCTCTTCCTCTATTTGTTTCCCTTCTTAAACAACCTTAAAATCTCTCTTGAAGACTAGCACAATTGAAACCCTAGCTTGTTTTCCCTTCTTTCTCTCCTTCTATTCTTCTCTTCATATTTCTCTCTCTTCTTTATGACACTCTCTCTTTTTTCTCTTCAATTTTCGTTCTTCTCTCTTCTTAAAATGCAAGACAACACTTCTTCTTCCAATTATGCCCTTAATGATCAAGAAATGTCCCATTTGCCCTTCCATTTATGCCTTAAGTCTTTTTAAGCTTAAGTGTCTCACCAACAGCACCCTTGAATATTCTGAAATAACTCTTAGAAAGGTGTTCTCTTTTGTCTTAAGTTTCCAATGACATCAAAATCAATCCATTTGGTTCAGAAATCTGAAAGTTAGGCCCCAAACATTTTAGACTGTTGTTAGACTGAAACAGGACATTATACCCAACTTCCATCCAAAATTTGAAAGTCTTAGAGACTGAATTAATTTTCGAATTAATTTTCAATTTATTCATACCATTTGTTGTAACATCCCGTCACCGATGGGATGGGTACAGTTCGTCTCATACGTATTTTGTATACGTATTTTGCATCCGTATTT
>JANZLD010000004.1:46308199-46318694 GCA_026413575.1 Erythroxylum carthagenense | reverse complement strand
TTTATTATTGATGCCATAAGGTTTAAAGAATTGATCGTATCGTAGTGCACCCTCATCGTAGGGTATGTATCGGTATGCCCTACGGGCGTCTCGGTGTATACTCTACGGTAAGGGGGCGCTATATTTGTAGCTCCATGTCTCTATTTTATCTTGAAATAAGAACCATCTCATTTGGGGTCCTATAGATCTATATATATTCAAAATATCGAAGTATGCCCAGTAAACATCCAATTCATACTCTTCCAACCGATACCCTTACTTTGATTCAATCCATCTTTTTCAAATCAATACCAAAAGCTATCAAAATCTATGGATGGATAGAAAAAGGTGTTAAGAAACTATTAGTTCAAAAATCACTTCATTTGGAGGCCGGATAACAAAATTATGGCCGAAAGAATCAAACAAGGTTTGGTCCTTAATCATATTGAACCTATCTCGGGACGAATGGCATAACTCTCTCTACAGATGTCAGATTAAGATCATATTGGGACGATTCAAAGAGGACCTTGAGATCTACAACTTTTAAGAAGTCTTTGATGCCAAATTTTATCATCTCAAGGGTCAAAAATGGAGTAGACGATAGGTACAGACAAAATCAAATGAAAAAGCAGAAGCAGAGAGTCAAACATAGAAGACGTAGACGGTCAAACATAGAAGAAGTAGAAGGTCAAACATAGATGATATGACATCATCACAGATGATACATTTTACAGAAGATATGACATCATCATAGACTATATGACATCATCACAGACGATACATTTTTATAGACGATATGATATCATCACAGACGATACATTTTATACTCCTGAACATCTCCATTTAAATGGATCATACTTTTAACTCCAATATCTAAAATTCTCATGCTATATACCGTTGGTAAGCTGGAAATATAATGTACAACTTTCTGGAAGACATCTTTCTATAATTCAGCCTAGATCAATCCAGAATTTTTCTCGAATTCAGAACACGAATTTTACATTCATCCACCAATGTACTGCACCTAGTTCTCAAGTTCATGACAAATTTTGAGATTCTTAAAGATAGAATTTAAATTCTATGTCTTCATAAGAAATTTAGCCATATGTTTTTAGTTTAATCCAAATTAAGAATCATCTCGTTTGGATAACTAGAGAAAACTTTGTGGCTAAAAGACTAAATCGTACTCCGTGAACATTTTTCAGATCAACCACCCATTTTGTTTCACAATCTTTCTTTAACGCAACTCATACCAAGATCACCCTTTTCTACTTCATTTACTCCTCATTCTTAACTCCATTTCAAATCAATATCATCCAAAGGAAAATATATTCCATGACTAATCATGAACACCAATAACAGAACATACACATATGTGCATATTCTTCATCAACTTACTACACAAATTCAACTTTATTTTTGCTTTCATTCTACTACTAACTTCTACCTTAATTCTTTCCATTTCAAAATATCTTATACACTAAAACCACCAAAGCAAAATATAAATCTATCCACATTTCTCATTTAATAGTTCTAGTCTTCTAAGAAAAGTTCGGGGTCTAACAGTGACACTGAAAGGCTATACTGACAGTGACTGGGGAGGATGTGTTGATGATGCTAAAAGTACCTTAGCTTACTTGTTTGGATTGGATTCTAGCTATTTTAATTGGTGTTCCAATAAGTAAGAGACAACAGCACAGTCTACTGTAGAAGTAGAATACATTGATGCAACTCTGGCAGTGAATCAAGCAATTTGGCTTAGAAAAATGTTGAAGGATTTGGGACAAGAACAATAAGCAACTACTTTAATTCTGTGTGATAATATCTCTGCTGTCTCTATTTCAAAGAATCCTGTGTTTTATGGGAAAACTAAGCATATGAAGATCAAGTTTCACTTTATCAGAGAAGTGCAACAGTCTAATGAAGTATTACTGGATCATTGTTCCTCTAAAAATCAACTTGCAAATATTATCACAAAAGCCTTATCCAAGTTTGAATCTCTTCGAGAAAGAATTGGTGTTTGTCTCCAAAATGCCAAGGAGGAGTGTTGAAGCAGTGGCATTTTTGTTCCTGGAGTCTATTATTGCAAAAGTTTATTATTCTAGAAGTTTTGTTACTTTTCCTAGTAGTATTTGGATATTTAATAGCAATCCTTGTGCAACTGGAATCTGTACAGCTTGCAAGTTCTTTTCATAATAGTTTTGTTTCAGTTTATTAGAATTAGAATTCAAGTAGAATTATTATGCTTTTATTCTCTATTTAAACACTTTCTGTCATTAATAAAAGTTCTCTTAGAAATTCACAACAATCAAGTTCTTTCTCTTATATTTCTATTTTTCCTTTGTTTCTGTTCTGTTTTTCAAATAACAACTTTGCTGCAACTTTTAACAACCAGCGGGTGAAAGAACAGTAACTCCCTAATTTGAACTTAACACCTCACTGATCTTACAAGCTACAAATGTTCAAGTGAATCAACAAAGAATTGAGAGCGCAGTAGATGATGGGATTCAGCAACCTATGGAGACATCAGATCTAGAACATAAGTAGGGAGTTAGTTACGCAATCAGTCCATCTGCTAGTGACAAAACAATGGAGAGTCAAAATGAAGTACATGAGACCTTAAAAGGGCTTGAGCAATGGCAGGAAAGTGGATCCAACACTCATAAATCCAAGAGGAAACCTAAAACTAAACAATCCAAATTATCTACACCATATGGAATGTAAGGGGATTAAACCGCCCCATTAAATAGTTAGCTCTAAAAGATTACTTAGCTATTAAGCAAGTGAGTTTTGTTGGTATGGTGGAAACAAAAATAAAAGAAGAGGTATTTTCGAAAGGGATACACTATCTCCCTGTTGGATGAAAAACATTAAGCAATCACACCAAGCATCGAATGGAAGTATTATTGTTGGCGTTGATCCAACTCATCTAATATTAACAAATTGGATTTACACAAAATAGTTGTTGCATTGTGAGCTTATTATTATAGCTATCAGAATTCCAATAGCAATCATAGTCATTTATGCAGCTAATTAGGAGTTTCAAAGATTTGAACTATGGAGGAACTTGAAAACAATTGACCTTACCAACCCAGAACCTTGGATGCTAGCTGGAGACTTCAACTGTGTGTTATCTTTAGTTGAATTTAGCGAAAGAAGAAGCACAACACTTACAGACAATAGAGAGTTAATAGAACTTACTTTTAATCTTTCTTTGGTTGATCTTAAATTTCAAGGACCTATCTTTACTTGGAGCAACCATCAAAAGAACATTTCACTGGTATAAAGGAAGACTGATAAATGTTTAGTCAACGGTAGTTGGCTTAATAAAATGCAAGGAAGCTATCCTGTGTTTAGAGAACCACGCTTCTCGAATCACACTCCAATCAATGTACTCATTAACAACAAAAACTATAAGATCCTAATTCAGATTCTTCAATTCTCTATTAAAGCATAGTCAGCTTGACGCAATTATTGCAAATGCTAGTAACAAACACTTTCAAGATTCTTAAGCTTTTTAATGTGTGTAATTACTGAAAATAATTAAGACTGGTTCTGTTAAGCTATTCAAGGATTCCTCAGATCTGATGAAGACAAATAAGTTACTTGCCATAGGGGAACTCACAAGCACTCAAAAGTAGCTAATTATCAATCTTACTAATGTTATGCTCATAAAGAAAGAGACGGTTGACCTCAAAAATATATGCAAACACTTGAAGCTTAGAATTCCCAGTTGAAACAAAAATCAAGATGCAATGGATACAACAAGGAGATAGGAACACTAAATATTTTCACAATGTGATTCAAGGCACGAGGAATAGAAACAATATAATATACCTTGAAGATCATAATGGTTATTATTATATGATCAAAAAAACATGAAAAAGGCTGCTAGAAGTTACTTCAAAGAGATAAATGGGTAACTACTCACACTTCTAATTTTCCTGGAGCTCTCATCAACAGATTATCAGGTTCCATAAATTAGGTTTAGAAGAATGAAATGCTCAAGGAAGTTACAATAGGGGAGATAAAAGACGTAGGGTTTTCATTCCATCCTAACAAGTCTCCAAGATTGGATGACTTTAATGCTAGGTTCTTTCAGGAAAAATGGATTGTGCTAAAAGCTCCAGTATATATTACATTAATGTAATTAATTCTTTTTTCTAATTAATAAAATCTTTATATAATATTCTCTTTTTAAGCATTTTTCTTCCACCTCTCTCTAAGCTAGATAACCCTCACTTTCCTTTTTGGGCTAATAAACTTAAGTAGAACACCCACTTATGCTTCATTTTCATTAGTTAGTATTATGTGTAATGTTTTTGCCAACAGAGCCACTACAAGGGGGTAACTCCCTATCACAAATGACCTCCTCCCTAATTGATTCATCTATCCCACCCTCCTACCCCTTTACTTATCAACTTTAAAACACCCGCCAATCCCTCAACACGAAGAATCAATTTAACTAAATAAACCAAACAAGTCATATGACTCCCAAAACTAGAGTTGACAGCCTCCTTATTCTCAGCTTGATTAGAGGAGTTGAACCATTATCAGTTGAAACATTACCTTTCACCATCCAAGAAACCTAAAATATAGTAGTTGGAGACACAAGCCAGAATGGTAAGCTCAATTTGTATCCATAGGCCATCTTTGATGAAATGTAAGTGGTATCCCTACCTTTAAAAGTTTAAAAAAAATGGAGCTACGAGGTGGTCAGCTACTCTAATAGGTTATTTTGTCAAAAATGCCCATTCTTTCTTTTAATGAAGTTATATTCTAAATGATCCTTTAGAAAGCTTAAACTAAATAAAACTTTGATTAATAAGGGGGATTATTTATATTTAGATTCAATGTTAAAATTAGTTATCAAAGAACTTGAAGGAGAACCTTAGAATGTAGCAAGGAAACCCTTATTCTAACAAAATGGAAGGAAAATTAATCATTAAACAAAAACGAGAAATAAAAGATCTCAATTCAGATTAACTTCCATAATATCCTATTGGAATACTAAAATATGATAGACCTAATCTATTTAGCTAGTGCTTTAGGAAAACCTATTTGTCTCAATGCACTGATGGATGAATTAAAAAGAATCAAGTCTGCAAGAATATGTATGAATATGGGAAAAAATAAAGAGCGACCAAATAAACTAACAATCATAAGGTTAAATGATAAAAGGGGGGATGGAATCGGTGGAGATTTCTATCTTATACCTATAGAAAACATAAAAGATACAAAGGAAATAACAAAAATCAAAGGGAAAATTTTCATAACAAGTAGCTCAAATGAGTTTTTGAACAAATTATAGTGAATAAACCAAACATATCTTATAGCTAACTAATGGGATCAAAATGATCATACTATATCTCTATCAAAATACAAGGCAAATCAATAGAAAATTGAGAAGCTTGAAATAGGTTTCATTATTGAAAAAAAATATTTAGATGAAATGTCAAAAAAAAAAGAATCTTATGGGTTTACTTTATCTTCTCTATAATGTCTTGTCTAATTTAGAAGGATTAGTAACCCCAACAAACAACTAGTGGTAAGTGACCTTTTGTTAAAGAAAAAGCCATATATAATAGTCTTACTTAAAACATAAATAAAGAAGAACATTAATAATGATACTTGGTGGTTTTTAGGGAAAAATTAGGGAGTATTTGATAGGTGCTTAATTGGTTATGAAATTAGTCCATAACACTTAGTGATTATTGACATGAAATTACTTAAGATACTCACTTTGACTTTTATGTCATTTTAGTCATAGTTCGAAAGCAAAGAAGTTAAGTGAGTCAAAAGCATGACATTTGGACCATTTCTGAAGGTTAATTTTCACTTGTCTTAATGGAGCAAGAAGAAGAAAATTAAAAGACAAGAAAGATGGAACAAAAAGAAGAAAAATCAAAGTTGCAAATGGTTATGCATGTTGCCATGCAACTATGTGAATTTAATGGTCCATGAATAAAACAATTGGAGAAAGCAACCAGCAGCTCAGCAGATAGGAAGCATGATAAGGCAAAAACGCAATGCAGAAGCAAGGAGTAAAACGCAGCGCAGCAGGTGGAAGCATGGAGAGAAAATGATGTAGCAGTAGACAAGCATGCCAAAGCTGAAATGAGGCAACAGTAGATTGGAACATCTACGTTCAATGCAAACTTAAAATGCACAGTAACAGATAGGGTAAAAGGGGGCGTGAACAGTATAGGTGTACCAATAAATAAATCAAAAAAGAGAACAGTAGTGTATAGGATAGGAGGCATAGGAGCAAAAGTAGAGAAGGGGTTTCGGCGGGACATTTTTTACGGGGCAAAGCTATGATCATTTGGAGAATCATAGAGGGTTAACGTCCCGACACCAGTTTAGAGTGGCATCGATGTCGATAACCTAGGCTAAGTGTATTTCGCCATTTTTGTTGTTTCTTTCTCTCATTAGAAATTGATTGTGTTATCCCATATTAATTGATTTGGGTTTTGTGTATAGATAATCATATTCTTCGATTATTTGTGTATGAACCCATTTGGTATTGTAAAAATATGATTTTAATGTATTCATTGAATCGCTTATTATAAACTCATAGCTAGAATTTTGATATAATCTGTAATTGTTATATTGAAATTCATATGTAGCGACTAATGATTCGTAATCGTTAGGGATAACACAATCTAGGTTAAATGATCATTGTATGCCGTTGTTTCCTTAATTAATCAGTTTTTCTAATTCATAATACTACTGCCTAATTGAATCTAGAGATCATATCCTAAGTTATTTGGTAGTTAAGTTTAATTAACGATCATATCTTGATTAAACATTACTTAAGGGAAAACTTAGCTTAATTATTAACCATGGTTAATAGTTGCTAAGAGAGGTTTGAGAACAACAAATCAATGGGATATGTTTAATTAGGATGTAGGTTGAGATTCAACCAAAGAACCGGGTCTCTACCGAATTCCCCAATTTTATCATTTTCTTACATGTTTTCTTTAATTTGTTTTTATTAATCTAGCTTTATTTTATTTTCTTATTTCCAAAATCCAAACTACCCCCTTAACCTAAACAACAATTAATTTCATTTCAATAACTTTACATACACTCTTTGTGGGATCAACCTAGACTTACCACTGATATAGTAGTAATCTAATTTATTTTAACTAGCGTTACGACACGTTGTCAATTTTGACGTCGTTGTTGAGAAGTGTGGTATTTTAGTTTTTGTGATTTTAATTGGTGTTTTGTACATATTTGTTTATAATTAGTTCTTTTCAGTTATTTCATGATCCTTTCATTTTTTGTTTCGTGTTTGTGATAAAATAATTTAAAAAATCATAGATGGAAGTAATTTTTTTCTTTAACTCTTACTGTCAATCCTATAACTAAGGTTAGACTAATCAACCTAACTTTGGTTATGGATGCAATAACCATCAGAATTACTTCCATAACAATTTACAGGATGCACAACAATTCTATACAGACCAGAAATTTCTTATCATGATTTACCCTGGAAGAATTGATTAATGTTATTGCTAATACTTTACAATTCCAGCAGGATGTACAATAATAGTTCTAGCAATTCCAACAGGATATACAGCAACAGCTTCAACAGGGTATACAATAACTCCAACAGGATACAAAGTTTAGACTCCACAACATGGCAAGCCAAATGGGTGAGATGGCAGCGAGGATCGACTACCTACAATCACAAATGGAAGAGAAGCAGTCATATGAACTCGAGGTTGGAGAAATTAAATGAGGAAGAAAAAAGTGAAGAGACATTTGAGATCTTTCCAGAGTGTATAAACTCAGTCAAGATTGAAAGTCAAAGGATAGGGAAGATGTTGACTATGATGGATCATTAACTGAGACCCTATCGAATAACCTCATATGGAGGAGCTGCATATCATACCTGAAGGTCACAATTTTGTCACGTGAGGAAAAGCACGAAGTTGAACCAACAACCCTAAACAAAGACGCTTCTTAGGAGGCATCCCAAGGAAAGTAACTTTCTTTTCTTTACAATTCTACATTACTTTTTATATGCATATGTATTTTTGAATTTGTTTGTTTTATAAGTTTTAAGTTTTCAATCAAAATGAGAGAAATAATAAAACGAACAAACAAACATTTTATCATTTTCCGTTGCTTCTGGGATTATATAGTCATGATTAGAGCGTGAATTGAGTACAGAAGTTTATAGCAACTTTAGTATGTATTTTTACACTTATGATTAGTCGATATGCATTATCTTTAGAAGAGTAGTGACTAATGGTAGACAAAGCTGGTGAAATTTTGAGCCTTATTAAACTGACGCATCTATATCAGTCTCATTGTCTTTTGATAATGTGTGACCTTCATGATATGTACATCCTGACTTTGCGTTAAGTTTTTGTTTGAAACCACATTTTTATCACATGCATTAATATGGAAATGATTAGGAATTCTTTGTTTCATAAGCTACATTAGCCAAATAACCTACCCCATGAACATGATTTTTCCCTTGTTAAGCCCCCTTTGAGCCTTATTAGCCTTTCTTTTTGTATCAACCACATTACATGCTTTATACTTAACTAAATTTCCTACCTAAGCCATAAAGCTAGTGGAATATTTGTGACTGTAGAGCTTGTGGATATACAAAATTCTAAGTGTGGGGGTGTACATATGTAGGAGTTGGTTATAATGTTAGGATGTTATTTTATATCTTATCATTGAAATTATCATGTAGATGTAGTTTATTTTAATTTTTATAAAAGAAAAGAAAAGAAAGGAAAAGAAAGAAAGAAAAGAGAAAAACAAAATAAAAAGAGAAAGAGAAAAGAAAAAGGAAAAATATTTAAATAAATGTATCAAGGAGGAATTGCATATGTGTTGAAAAGTTGTTTATGACTAATGCAACCTCCTAAAGTCGTAAGGAATGTGTTATTAGAGTGTGTTGAATATGAAGTAGATGTTGGCTTGAAAGGTTAACTCTTTTGTGGTTTTAATGTATTGTCATCAATTGTATGAGTCATTTCTTCATATTGGTATATGCTTTATATGATTTGTGTGTGAAAGCTGAATTGGGTTATGAAATATAAATGTCACATTTGTCATAACTAACGGTACCCAGTTTTTGATGAGTGTTAACTTGTACACTTGATGTCATATTAAGTGTTGCTTTATTTCACTAGCTTAATGGCTTTCAAGTTACTTGACCCAAATATATCTCACCTTACCTTTACCCACATTACAACCTTGAAAAATCCTTTGATTCATGATTTTGCATGAGTACATTAGTGGTAGAGAAATGAAATGATATGCAAAGTTGTGGAATGACATGATCATGAAAGGTGTTGAGTGTACCTATGGATATACTTTAGTTAAACACATTTTCTGAGTCTACCATTAGATTGCTCAATTTTTGAAGATGATGAATGTTGATTGATCATGAGTAAAAGTTTAGAATGTTGACTTCTTACTATGATTTTTGAAATTCATTCATCTTTGTTTATGATTATATATTCTTGGAATAGATAGGAATTGAGTAAATGTTTTTAAGTCCTTGAGCTTAATTTTAATGTTTTGCTTGAGGGTGGCCAAAAGCTAATTGTGGGAGAAATTGATAGGTGCTTAATTGATTATGAAATTATTTTATAACACTTAGTGATTATTGACATGAAATTACTTAAGTTACTCACTTTAACTCATATGTGATTTTAGGCACAATTCGAAAGCAAAGAAGTTAAAGTGAGTCAAAAGCATGATATTTGGACCATTTTTCGAAGATTAATTTTCATTTCTCTTCATGGAGCAAGAAGAAGAAAATTAAAAGACAAGAAAGATGGAAACACAAAGAAGAAAAATCAAAGTTACAAATGGTCACGCATGTTGCCATACAACTACATGAATTTCCATGAATAAAAAAATTGGAGAAAGCAACTAGCAGTTCAACATATAGGAAGCATGCCAAAGCAACCCAGCAAGTGGAAGCATGGAGAGCAAGTGACGCAATAACAGACAAGCACGCTAAGGCCAAAACCATGCAACAGCAGACTAAAATGACTGCGTTCAACGCAGACATAGGGAGCATTTTAATTAAAAATGCATAGTAACAGATAGGGTAAAAGGGGGAAATCAGAAAAGAGAACAATAGTGCAGAGGAGAGGAGGCGCATGAGAAAGAGTAGAGAAGTTGTTTTGGTGAGGTATTTTTTTAAGGGGCAAAGCTATGATCATTTGGAGACTCATGGAGGGGTAATGTCTTAATGCCGGTTCAGAGGTGACATCGACACCGATGACCCGGGTTAAGTATATGTTACCATTTTTGTTGTTTCTTTCTCTTATTAGAAATTGATTATGTTATCCTATGTTAATTGATTTTGGATTTGTATATGGATAATCGTATTCTCGTTATTATTGTTGGACCCCGATTTTTGAGTAAAAATAAGAAATATTCAAACGTGGATAAGTTAATTGAAATTAAGTTGAAAATCAAGAAATAAAGAGAGAAAGTGTGAAAATATGAAGAATTGTGAAAAGTTTGA
>JANZLD010000004.1:45928612-45955918 GCA_026413575.1 Erythroxylum carthagenense | reverse complement strand
GCGATTTTGATATTGCAGTTTAATTATATTGATGCCATGTGGTTTATAGAAATGATCGAATCGTAGTGCACCCGTACTGTGGGTTATATACCGGTACGACCTACGGGCGTCTCGGTGTATACCTTACGGTAAGGGGGCGCTACATTATGTGAATTATGAAATGTGATCAAACAGGCAGCAGTGTGAAAATAAGTTATATATTGATATTGGTGCAATGTTTGAGCGGACCATCGATGATGGTCACTCGTTGAGTTCGCAAAACTCACCCAGAATTTGCAATTATTTTTCAGGACTCAGAAGAATACCCCGTTAGGCAACGGGCGTATTGTGACCACTCGAGAGCGATAGAAGAGGTCGGGATCAGTTGCGTCTGTAAAAGAGTGATAATTTTTGTAGCTTATTATGATGTATTTATCAGAGGACCTTCGTGGTCATTGTAATTACCGATTGTAATGAAAAAGGTTTTCCGCATTTTGTAAAATGTAAATGTTTGCTTTTCAAAAAAAAATTGTATACTATGATTTGACTAAGTGATGTAATACGCCACCTCGCAGGGCACGGACTCGGATATCACCATCGATGTCGGGTTCGGGTCTTACGGGAGTGGCTTGTTACAATAGACGGTTAGGAAGAATGGAGCAAGGGTTGTCTACCTTCTTTAAGTATGTAGGATACTTTAAAATGCTTCTAATGAAGGTGATTAAAAAGAATGGAGCAAGGGTTATCTGCCTATGTTATGTATATAGGATACTTTAAGATGCCTCCATAATCTTTAACAACATTAGAGGAGGATATTGATAATGAGGAATGGCCTATTACTAACTGAGCTCTTATTTACTTTTCTTACCTTTAAGTTTTATTCTTTTTACAAATTACGTTTTTCCTTTTATGATAACTATATTTTTTATACTTACGTCATTCTGTTTATCTTCCATATTAATTTTAGTTTAACTTAATATTAAGTTTCCTTTTGCATTTTATTATTTTGCTTTATTTAGTTGTGTTTATTTACATGGTATAAATAAATTCTAGATGTCAATCATAAATACCTTAGATAGCAAATGATAAATAAGGGATAGAGAAGTTTATAATCCCTTTTTATTTTCCTTCCTTTATGTTTATCTTCCTTAATTTTTATTTTGATTGTTTATATTTCATACATTAGGGTCAATGTTCAACTCAAGTATGGGGAGAGAATCAATTATTTATGAGCCATGCTGTGTTTTTCAATTTTACTACAATTAGTTTAAAATGGAATAAGTATGAAAATATTTTTCAATCGAAGAAGACTGATTGAGATTACATATTTTAAGTTTGGTCATTTTTAATTCAATTATTTTTAAGCAAATATTAATAAGCAATAATAATTAATTTAGTTCAAATTTGCTAAAATAATCATGATAATAGATACTTAGCTTATCTTATGATAATTTTTGTATAATTTAGGCATTTTTAATTAAATTAGATCCTTTTTAAGAATTTTAATATCCTACTAAAAATATACAATAAAATAAAACAAAAATATTTGTGTATAAGAGAGCAAAAATAAATTTACTCTAATGCCTTTTACCTAAGTCAAAATGTTGAAGTTAAAGTGCTACTAGTATCCATTTAAAACAAAGACCTAACTAACTATAAGCAATCATATTAAAGTTTGTCCTTATGTCAAAAAATTGGGTTGCTTTTCAAACAATTATGTTTGCGTTTTATTTTTCTATTAATTTAGGTTATTAAATTGTCTAAAATTTTAAAATTCTTACTCATTTTTGTCTACTTTAAAATTAGGTTGAGTTTTAGATATTAAGTTAATGTTTAATGGATTGTTGAGATAAATTGAATTAACTTATGATTTAATGTAAGTATTTAAATGGCTACTAATTAATGAATGATGTATTATCTTGACTAATCATATTGAGTTGTTAAACACCTTGTTGGAATTGGTAACAATTTTTTGTTAAGAGTGATTAAATTGATTTTCTTGAGAATAAGCAAAGTATTAAGTATGGGATATTTGATGTGCATAAAAATGCAAAACTTTTCTCATATATTTTTTTCTTGATTTTAAGGTTAAATTACCTTTTCAATTAGTTTTATATTTCTTTTCCATGTAATTGTAAAATTTGGACCTTGGGACCTTCTAAGAATAGGTGAGAATTCCATAAAAAATATCATGAAGAGATTTATAATTCTTAGAGGAATCTAGCCGATGCTCAAGTGTAAACTTATGTCCTAGAAGGATCAAGTGTAGCAAGTGACATGGCATAAGCCATAACATATAAGAAACTATGTGCAAGTCAAAGGAGAAATAAAAATATCAATTATTAAAAGACATGGTTATGCTAAACGCCATGCTTTAATTTTCAAGAAATAGAAAGAACCACATCTTAGTGACATAATCATACTAGAGGTTGTGTTCATCACCTAAAGGAAATAATGATGCCCATGATTTGGGCCATAACCACGCCATAGACTATGTCCTTAGTGAGGTAAAACAAATTTAAGTGTGAAAACCCTAATTTTTGGAGGACTTTAGCTAACCTTTAGAGAAAACATATGTTAGACACATCTCATCAAAAGGCTTCTTTGTTAATTGCAAAACAAACTACTAATTTTTCGCTCAAAAACTGCAAGTATATGGGTCATAATTTGTAGTAAAAAGCAAATGTTGATCCCATAAGGATTGTGCTTACGCACCACTTAATTCAGGTTGCTCTTTATTTAAGAAACTGATTCAATCAAATTTAAATAGATAAGTAAAACAAAGACAAACTAAAGTTAAAAGAAAACAACACAACCAAAGCCAAACTTGTAAACTAAAACTTGGAGAAAATCATGATTAAAAATCAGGACTTGTCATTATCCCTATTTGCTCCCCTTTGGTTAATTGATTCAATTTATGCTTAGCCCAAGATTTCTTAAAATTTTAGCTACCCTCTCTCAAAATGCAACTAAATGTCACTAGTTAAATAAATTATGATTAACTTTGGGATCTCTCGATATGCAAAGCCTTTCCTAAACATTCAACTAGATATAAAGCTATCCTATAGACAGTATATCAATCTATTGAAATCTCTTCCTAATAAATCAATATCTTGTTATTTATAAGTCTATTAAATGCCAACTCTCATTGTACATTTAACAAAAATTACCAAGCTCACTCTTTCAATTTGTTGCAGGGTTTAAGCTCAATAAATAACATAAACATTTATATTATTGAATCAATAACCGAAGGTTCACAAATATTTCAAACAACAAACCTTAAAAAATGTTTTAGCCACTCATAATATCATTAACATCTCCAACAACCAAACAATCCATGTTAAACATGCTAGAAGAGAAAGAAATCAAACTAAGAACTAGATGAGGCAGCTCCCCCTCTTCTTTGCCCAAATCTGGAAAATCTGGATGACAGGGTACTCTTTGCCCAATTGGGAATAAAAACCTTGATTCTCCACCTATCGCTAGGCTCTCAATCTATCTTTTAACTCGAGGAGGCAAGTTCAATGACTCTCCTCCTCCCCAGGGATGTTTTACAATATATATATATATATATATATATATATATCAAGACAAGTCATAAAACCCTAAAAAAATAAGAAACTCGCGTGTTTCTTAGTGCTAAGCATCCCACGATCGTGGGAATTATCCTAAACCCGCGTGTCTCTTAGTGCTAAGCATCCCACGATCGTGAGAATTATCCTTGTGCTTCCCACGATCTTGGGAATTATCCTTGTGCTTCCCACGATCATGGGTTCATGTGATAAAAACTTTCTCCATAGATTTCCCACAATCATACGAAACATGCCGTCTCCCACGGTCGTGGGTTCTTGTTCTTTAGCAGCTCCATTTCTCTTCTCTTCTCTTGGTCCCTAGCTTAATCACAAAGGTTTCTACCCTCCATTCCCACACCAAAATTATCAATTCTTACCATAAATTGACATCAAACATAAAGGAACAACCATGAAGATCAAATTAAACAAAAACATACAAAACAAGTCCTAAAATATAATAATACTAAACTATTATGCAAGAAACATATGTCAAATGCTTAGAAAAAGACATACTAATGCATAACTATCAACTTCTCCACACTTAAATCTTTGTTTGTCCTCAAGCAAAATCAAACAAAACTAATCAATTCCATCACTTCATTTTCACAAAGATCAAATCATGCAATCCCTCAAAGTTTGGCCAACTCAAATGTCAAGTTATTACACATATCATGACTACTTTTTATTAGTGTACATAAGCAAACTTAATTTATGGTACCATCACTCAAAGATAAGTATAAATGCAAAATGAATCTTCCTTACAGTTTCACTCATTTCTCTTAAGTGTTTAATGGTTAGAGTTTCGCTTAAGCTCCTTATAGGAAACTACACTACTATAGGCTTGCTAATACACCAATTCTCCTCTACAATGATTACATGCATAAATAGATCAAAAAGACTTATTTCGGTTGGGTTAAGGTGGGTCAGAATGGGTAAAGGGTTTTTAACACAAGCATTCATAAAGTAATAAGTGAACAAAGGGATAACAAAACATATTTCTGAGATACAAAAATGTAGATATACTACTACTACGCACTTATTGATGCTACCAAAACATTCTTCTTTTTTTAATTGAAGAAATAATAAACAAAATAGCAACAATATGCAATGTGATCCAAAAGTAGAAGTGTTACTTAACTCATCTCGAAAACAAAAAATTGTAGCAAATATCCCAACCTAGCACATCACTTAATACTCTACTAAGCTTGTGAATGGGTAGACTAATGGGGTTTTGGGTTTTTAAATATTGGGTGTTTTCAAGAAACCAAAAGGTTAAGGCTCAATGGGGTAGCAAGGGATCATAAAAGGTATGTCATTTAAGCCAAAGGTTAACACAAAAAGGGCCTTAATCATTTCCATTAAGCATGCATCCAGTAGACCCAAACCAATTCAAAACAAGTTTTGAAGGTAGTAACCTAAGGAAGCATCACACAATCAAAGAAATAAAATGACTATAGATGGAGTCATATAGGCTCAATCCTCATATTGTCTCAAATGAAAATTCGTTATGCATCTCTACCCTACCTCAGTACTCAAGTGTCAAATTTGAGTAAGCTTATGCAACTAACTACTTTTTATCACTCAACATAGTTCACTCTCTACTCAAGTAGCCTAATCCGAGGTCAAGCATGCATTCAATCTCATTCCAACTAGTATGATGGAATCTCATGGCAAAACAAATCAATGATTCAAGTATGGTTCCATTACTTAACGCAAAACAACATCAAACAACAACCTAATATGCCTAAAACATGCATCCTAATTAACAAAATGCAAACAGTAAATAAAAAACTTAAACGATGCAATTGATAAGGCAAATGTCACCTCCCTACACTGGGACAACACATTGTGTTTAATTTGACAAGGTGACCACAAAAGGAAACCTAAACATAAAACAAAACATCAAACAAACAAGCAAGTAAAACAATAACAAAGTAAATAAAACAATATAAAAAGTAAAGGGTAAAAGGTAAAAGGTAAGAAGGCTCATAGAGATTGAGGTGGTGAAAGTGTAGGAGAGGGGACTTCAATGTTCTTCATCTGGATGAACTTGAGGAATTTCTTCTTGATGTACCATTGCTCTTTGTGTACTTATTGTGTTTGGTTTCCAAGCTTATTGATTTGCAACATCATTTATTGATGATTTACAGCTATTTGGTTAAGAATTTGTTGAAACCTATCAACATCTATTGCTACTGTTCGTTCCTCTTTGACTACTTCTTCCTAGAGCTCTGGGGGTGCCTGAGAGGTAGATGGTTGAGACATGGCTACATTCTTGCCATTCCTATTCTTAACAGCAGTACGTGTCTGAAGATGTCAAAGCTCCATAAAATAGATCTCCAAAGTTTCAGAGCATCTTAAATACGATACATCAAATACATCAGGGTTAGCATTGCATACATTATCCACATCAAGATTCTAAAACAAAGTCAAAGTAGTAACAATGTACGCCATACCAAAATATGAGCTTTTCTTATTAATGCAACTCACAATAGAACTAAAAATGTGATAAAGGGTGTTTACTTTAACTTTATGATCCATGCACCAAAGAAAGAAAAGTTCTTTAGCCGAATACTTACTGCTTTCAGTTTTATTAAAAACAATTAAGCACATAAATTTATGAAGCAATAAGTGCTCAATGCTACGAATTAAAGTGTTAGGTGTATCCCAGGTATGTTTCCTTAATCATAACTCATAATCATTCATATATTATCACTTGGATGTTTCTTGTTTGCATTTAGGTTAATACCTTGAGTAGACTTGATCATGCTCCATTCATTAACCATTCATTTACCATTTCTTTTCTAGCATTACAAATATTTCATATAATTCACAACTTTCATTCATTTATTCTTAATGCATTATTAATATCCTTTGGAATACATTGGCATTCATATGAATTTCTTCATTCATTTAACATTACTTCATTCCAAACTTAGATGCATTGTTATCAAACATTCTTTTCCTTAAAGTATAACATCAATTATCAATCAAAACTAATCACACATTTAACTAACTTGTCCAACATCAAATTATGTTCATATTAAACCTTAATCAAGTCCAAATGCATCATAGTTAAGTACCTTATCATTACTTGGTTCAAAATTCACACAAAAGAACATCTTCTTTACTGCCATGCCACTTCCACGATCATGTATGGCTTCCCATAATCGTGGGATGGGTTATCCAAAAGTCCTAATCCAATTCCTTAGACTTTCCCAAGATAGGTTTTGGTTCAGTTCTGTATGGCCATTATAACATAGAAATTGAGGTTTTTAGATAATATGTTCTTCTAAACAAATGTTCCTATATGTCTTAAGTTTCTAATGAACTAAAGTTCATACAATTTGGTTTATTATTCTTAAAGTTATACCCAAAATGCTACAGATTGTTCTCAAATAGTACCAAAATCCAAAACTCAACTTCAAGCCAAATTTCAAAACCTTAGAGTTAGAACTGAAATTATATTCCTTCAAGAAAATTGTATACATATGTATTTGGTTCAATATACAATTAAAATCACCCAATTTGAATATCTATAGATCAAGTTATGGCCAAAATACCTATGTCTATTCAGTAAAACCTGTTCAGTGACACCACTACAATTAACTCACGACTCACCTTATTCATGCCTCAGTTAGACCTGAATTATACTCTAATTCCTCATCAATATCATCTCCAATTCCAGTTCAAAATTATTTAATTGATAGCTCACAACTCATTGTCTTTCATGCATCAAAAATCAAACCAGAAACTATTACATTATTGTGCATATAGTCCTAGTTATTTCTCAATTCAAGCACACTTAATTAACATCTTTCTTTAACATAAATCCACCTTTATTATACTTCAAATCCAGACCTAATTCATTAATGAATCAATCTATATCCCATGGTTTTCATCCACCAAGAGGAAGCATAGAAAACTTCCAAGTTTAATCAACATATTTTCAGCATATATCACCACCAACATTATATGCATTTCATTCCAATTCAAGCATGATTCACATACTACTAAGCATGCCATAAAGATCAGATTGCTACTTACTTATTAGGCTAACAATTCAGCTCAAAACACACTATTATACTAGTCCTCCAAGTAGGCAAAGTTCATCACAAACTCAAGGTGAAGATGAGCTAGTTTTGATAAAAACACAAGACAACAATCATCTGGTTTCTTGGCTATTTTACAAGAGGTTGATATGTGAATTTTATATATCAATTTAGCTAGAGTAAAAACTAGAATATAGAGAAAAGTTTGAAGCAATTTTGGTGGAGAGAGGGGAGGGAAACAACAGAAATATTGTTGCTAGAATTTGCTTCATCATTATGCTAGGTATCACCAATTTTCAAAGACATATATCTTAAGGCATGGAATCCACTTGCCCATTCCATATGTTGCCATTAATCTACACATTAAATTTCCATACATCACCAATTAATCAGTCCATGTGTCTCATTATAATTAGTCATATGTCACACACTAATTGGTCCATTTGTCAATTAATTAACTATACCAAATGTCACCCAATTATAGCGTAATCACCCTAATTTTTTATGTATCAATTTATCCTACACTTGGAATTTTTTAATTTAATTGTACATATTAATTCATCAATCTCCCAGTTAATAATAGTTAATTCCAATTTACTAATTGGAATCCATTCAAACCAAAAATAAAAACATAACAAGTCACAATCCACATCATAGTCACTTAATATTTTTCGTATCCTAGGACATGTCAAGTGAGTGCATTTACTTACGTGTAATGTGTACAAATATCAATTCGTGTATAAATGTTAATGTTATGCATGTATATGCAATGCTTGATCTAGGGTTGAACCCTAAGCATGTTCTGAAAAATAGGATATTATAATCTCATCCTTCTTTAATATGTTGCCCACTCTTTGACACCTATCACACTATAGCACAAAATTTCAAGCATCCTTGAACATAGTTGGCCAATAAAATCTACACTTTAAGATCCAAGCTGCTATCCTGTTAGCTTCATAATGCCCTGCATAAAGTGAGCTATGACATTGCATTAAAATTTCAGGTATTTCATCTTCAGGGACACACTTGTGAATTACACTGTTAGCACATATCTTATACAGTACAGGTCCATCCCAAATATAATGAGAACATTGAAACACAAATTGCTTCTTTTTATTTATAAGAGAGATCAAAAGGAAGAATACGACTTGAGAGGTAGTTTGCAATATCTATGAACCAAGGACAAAAAGGAATGTTTACCATCATTAAAGCCTCATCAGGAAAATTCTCCTTAATTTCCTCTTCTTCTTCTTCATGGTGCTCTCCTTCAAGTCTTAAAAGACAGTCCACTACAACATTTTCTACTCCCTTTTTATCTTTAATCTCAATGTTGAATTCTTAGAGTAGAGCACCTACCAGATAAGTCTAGCCTTGGCATCCTTCTTAGCAAAAAGATATCACAGTGTTGCATGATTTGTAAAAACAATTACATGTGAGCCTAACAAATAAGAACGATATTTCTCACATGCAAATACCACAGTAAGCGACTCCTTTCTCATAGTTTTGTCATTTAGTTGTGCTCCCATCAAGATCTTGCTTGCGTAGTAAATGACATGCAACCTCTTTTCCTTCTGCTAGCCAAGGTCATAACCAATGGCATGATCTCTTGCATCACACATAATCTTGTAGGAAAAAGACCAATCTAACGATGTCAAAATGGGTGTTATTGTAAGAGCCTTCTTTAACCTGGTAAAAGCATCCAAACAAGCATCACCAAACACGAAAGACACATCTTTAACTAATAAATGAGTCAAGGGTTTAGCGATAAGAGAAAAATCCTTGATGAACCATCTATAGAACCCTGTATGGCCAAGGAAGGCTTGGATGCCCTTGATGTTGGTGGGAGGTGGTAGCTTTTCAGTTACTTCAGTCTTATCCCAAACCACTTTAACCCCCTTGCACAAGATCTTATGGCCCAATACAATTCCCTCTTGGACCATAAAATGACACTTCTCCTAGTTTAAGACTAAATGAGACTCCTCAAATCTTCGAAGTACTCTGTCTAAATTAAACAAACAATGATTAAATAATCTCCAAAGACAAAGAAGTCGTTGATAAATACCGCCATGAAGTTCTCATTCATGCCAGCGAATATGGAAATCATACACCTTTGGAATATGGCAGGTGCATTGCATAAACCAAAAGGTATCCTCCGATAAGCAAAAGTCCCATAAGGATAAGTGAAAGTGGTTTTCTCCTGATCCTGTGGGTATATAACTACCTGATTATACCCTGAGTATCCATCAAGAAAATAATAAAATGCATGGCCAGCACCCTTTCAATCATTGGTCCACAAAAGGTAAAGGGAAATGATCTTTCTTAGTAGCCAAATTGAGCTTCCAATAATCAATACATACTCTCCAACCTATGATGGTCCTAGTAGAAATCTTTTTACCTTTTTCATTTTCCATCACTGACATGCCTCCTTTCTTATGCACACACTTTATCAGACTCACCTACTCACTATTTAAAATGGGATAAATAATCCCTACATCCAACAGCTTCACTACCTCCTTCTTCACAATCTCTTGCATGTTTAGATTTAACCTCCTTTGTCATGCCCTCACAATTTTATATCCTTATTCTAGGTTAATCCTATACATCACCACATTGGGGCTAATCCCCCTAATATCATAAATTTGCCACCCTATGGCTCTCATCCTCTTCCTAATGATCTCCACTACTTTCTTTTCTTGCTCATAATCTAATTGGTTTGAGACAATGATGGGTAAGGTATAGTTCTTACCTAAAAAAGTGTATCTCAAGTGAGAAGGTAAGGGTTTAAGCTCTAAAGTAGGGGCTTAATAATGGAAGGTGGTGTGGATATAGCTGTTCTCTCCAACTTCTCCTTCTCAACTCCCTCACATAATTCCTCTTCTTTCACACTCTTATCCTTATGCACTTCAATAACTTCATTAACTTCCTTCGCACACTTATCCACAACATCAATTTTCATACATGTAAGACCATCCATTGGTTTCTTCAAAGATTTAGACATTTTAAATTCAACCAACTCATCACCAATTCTCAAAACAAGTTTTCCTTCATACACATCAACTAATGCCCTACCAGTATTCATAAAGGGCCCACTCAAAATCAATGGACATTTTCTATCAGCTTCAAAATCTAACACAACAAAATCAATAGGAATAATAAATTTATCCACTTTTACCAACACATCTTCTATAACTATAGATGACGTCTTAATGGATTGATCTGCAAGTTGAATTAGTATGGATGTTAGCTTGACCTCTCTTAGTCCCAATTTCTTTAAAATAGATAAAGGCGTCAAGTTAATACTTTCACCTAAATCACATAAGCATTTAGAAAATTCGAAGTCACCAACAACACATGGTATAATAAAACTCCCTAGATCTTTGTAGTTTTGAAGGCATCTTGAGATGATCGAACTACAATTTTTTGTCAAGGTTACCATTTGATTATCCTCCCAAGTGCGTTTATGTATCAATATGTCGTTAAAAAACTTCACATACTTGGGCATGCACTCCAAAGCTTCCACGAAAGACAAGCTAACTTGAAGCTTCTTCAGTTTCTTAAAAAACTTGGAAAACTGAGTGTCCACCTAATGTTATCTTACCTTTTGTAGATATGGAAGTTTAGGCTTGTAGGGTGGTGGTCACCTTTTGTGGATATGGAAGTTTAGGCTTGTAGAGTAGTGGTGGTACATAAGGCTCTCTTCTTCTATCTCATCGCCTTTCCCTTTTTCTTGGTTATCCTTTTTCACATTTGGTTCCTCCATTTGCTTACCACTTCGAAGTGTAATAACCTCGATTTTTTCTTTTAGGTTGGCCTCAGTATTGCTTGGTAGGTTACCTACACTTCTAGAAAATAAAGCATTAGCTAGTTGACCAACTTGTACCTCCAAGTTGTTGATGGATGAGGCATGGTTCTTCACAATTTGATCAAACTTTGCCTTTATCCTCTTTTGACTTTCCTCCTATCTCGAAAACATCCCCTGTTGTTTCTCTTCTTGATTTACTAGTCTGGACCCTAAAAAATCCATCAACTTGTCCGTTTTCTTCTCCAAAGATCCAAGTTGGTCTTACAAAATCTATGAGGTCCTTGCAATCATGCTTGGCCACTGCATTGTTAGTACTCCAAGAAGAATTTAAGTGGGTTTTCCAACCTAGATTATAAGAGTAATTTACCTGTTCAATGCTACTAGCTCCTAATAAAAAACATTATGTTATGCAATGGTTGTCCTACCTATATAACTTATACTGTAATTGTATAACTTTGGCTGTAGATGAAGATGCTCCTTACATATTGCTCAACTACATGGTGAGGGCTATAATCTATGCCAGTAAAGCTATAACAGTGTCAATTAAGATCATACCTTTTTGCTTCTTTTTCCCTTGACTACTCCTCTCACTTGACCGTATGCAATTGTTGCTCGCCAATGCTTCCAAAAGGCCATAAGCTACATCTATAGTTATTTTTCATCAAAGATCCTCCTGCAGTTGCATCTATAGTTCCTCTTATACTCTGATTTACACCATTATAGAATGTTTGCAAGAGGAACTCCCTCGAAGGGTTATGGTGGGGGTAGCTTCTCTATAGTTCTTTAAACCTCTCCCAAGTTTCATATAAAGACTCCCCATCACTTTGTTGAAAATTTATGATTTCCTTTATAATCCTTATTGTCTTGGTCAATGGGAAATATTTAGCGAGAAATGCCTAGGCTAGCTATTCCTAAGTAGTGATCTGCCCCGAAATGAGTTAGTTATACCATGTTTTTGCTATATCTCTCAAAGTGAAAGAAAATAGTCACAATCTCACAACATTGTCAAACATCCCATTAAACTAGAAGGTGTCGCATATCTCCAAAAAGTTAGCGAGATGAGCATTGGGATCTTCATTAGACAACCCATAAAACTACACATTACTATGAATAATCTTGAAGAGTGCACGCTTGATCTCAAAATTGTTAGCTTGAATCGCTAGCCTCACAACTCCTTACGGATTGAATCTTGGCCTCATAAAGTCCATCAATGTCCTTTCGGCCCCTCCTTGTTCTCCTTTTTCCAATATATTTCTTTATATAATGTCTTGGTGCTTCGCTTTTCTCAGCTGTCATTCATACCTTGTGATATCTAATAAATCTTCATCACAAAATTCAGAAGTCCTTCGCGTGTTCCTTGTGTTAAGTATCAAAAACTCTTAAATTAAAGTAACCCAAAATAAATAAGATGCTAAACAAACAATCCCCAGCAACGACGTCAAAAACTTGTTAATTGAAAAATAAGCTACTAATTTTACGCTCAAAACTGTAAGTATGTGGGTCGTCACTTATAGTAAAAAGCATTTATCAATCCCACAAGGATTGTGCTTATGCATCACTTAATTCAGGTTGCTCTTTGTTTAAGAAACCGATTCAACAAATTTAAATAGATAAGTAAAACAAAGACAAACTAAAGGTAAAAGGAAACAACGCAACCAAAGCCAAAATCTTAAACTAAAACTTAGAGAAAATCAAGATTAAAAATTGAAACTTGTCATTATCCCTATTTGCTCCCTTTGATTAATTGATTCAATTTATGCTTGGCTCAAGATTTCCTAAAATTTTAACTACCCTCTTTCAAGGTGTAACTAAATGTCACTAGTTAAATAAATTAGGATTAACTTTGAGATCTCTTGATATGCAAAGCCTTTCTTAAACATTCAACTAGATATGAAACTACCCTATAAGCACTATATCAATCTATTGAAATCTCTTCCTAATAAATCAATAACTTGTTATTTATAAGTCTATTAAATGCCAACTCTTATTGCACATTTAACACAAATTACCAAGCTCACTCTCTCGATTTGTTGTAGGATTTAAGCTTAATAAATAACATAAACATTTATATTATTGAATCAACAACTGAAGGTTCACAAATAGTTTAAATAATAAACCCTAAAAAAATTTTATCCACTCATAATATCATTAACATCCCCAATAACCTGGATGATAGGGTGCTCTTTGCCCAATTGGGAATAAAAACCTTGATTCTTCACCTATCTCTACGCTCTCAATCTATCTTTGAACTCTAGGAGGCAAGTTCCATGACTCCTCCTCCTTAGGGATGTTTTTTACAATATATATATTAAGATAAGTCATAAAACCCTAAAAATAAGTAAAATCCGCGTGTCTATTTGTGCTAACCATCCCACAAGCGTGGGAATTATCCTTGTGTTTCCCATGATCATGGGTTAATGTGACATAAACTTTCTCCATAGATTTCCCACGATTGTGATAAACATGCCCTTTCCTATAGTCATGGGTTCTTGCTCTTCAACAACTCCACTTCTATTCTCTTCTCTTGGTCCCTAGCTCAATTACAAAGGTGTCTACCCTCCATTCCTATACCAAAATGATCAAATTTTACCCTCAACCAACATTAAACACAAAAGAACAACTATGAAGATCAAATTAAATAAAAGCATACAAAACAGGTCCTAAAACACAATAATACTAACCTATTATGCAAGAAACACATGCCAAATACTTAGAAAAATACATACTAATGCACAAATATCATTCTCCAACCTTGAGAAGTCAACTTTAAGTTGTTTTTTATTAGATAATTAAAATCTATACAACATCTTAATAGATCTAGATATTTGTGGAAAATAAGAGTTTTATCTAGATTTATTTTTATTATAAATTTTTATTTTCTTTTCATTTGATTTTGTTGTTTTGAATATACTCTATAGCTAAATGTTTTTCTATATTTAGAAAGAGAAAACTCTAATAGTTATATATTTATTTGATTTAATTTATGATATAAGATATATTTACAATATTTATCTTTGATTGATCCTATTACTAATTTATTCACATCGACATATAATCTAATTTAAATTAACTTATAGACAACTCTAGAGATCCTACTTATGAGTGGATTGTAGCGTAAGTAAAACGAGTTAAATAGGGTGATTAAGAAAGACCTACATCATCTTCATAGTGTTAGGGTAAACCTTTGATTGGATTTAATAGAACTTTTAAGGCATTCAAATAGGTGTTAGCAATAGTAGAGATGTAAAGTGTAGTTTTAGTGTCTTAGAGATCTTGTTAGTCTAAAGATTATATCGAATGTAATTTAATTGCATTGTAAAGTAAAAATTACTATTAAGAGAAGTTATATTTCATTGCTATTGTCAAAAAATTTTATTTTATATTTAATTATTCAAAATTCATTAAATTATTACTATATATTTCCCTTAGATTAGTTAATAATATGAGGCTTTCTAATTAAGACTAATTCTTTATGTGATTTAACCCTACTTACTATTATATTGCTTACCAACAATAGATACACTTGCCTAGTTAATGAGTGACATATTTAGGTATTAGGAAAAAATTTAGTAGCATTTATACATATTTGCATAAATCATACTTAAATCACCACTAGTACAAACATTTTCATCATTAATGATAACAATGATTTAATGTGTCAAAGATTTGTGCAATATGTAACATAAAGTTCAACTAATGGGTAAAGTAATCAAAGAGTTAATAAGAAAAATGTGGAAAGTGAAGGGCTAAATACAAAGTTAAGCGAGCTTTAAGGTAACTCAAGCAAAGTAGATCACGAATAAGAAAATCAAGTATTTAAAGTGTTAGAAATCAATGTAAATTAATCATACATTCAAGAGGAAAAATGTTTTAAAATTTTAAGAAAATATTTTATTATTTAAACTATTTTGGCAGAAATTCTAAATGTGTTTTATTGTGTTTAAATCAAATGTTGATAAGTATTGACCTTAAGTTTTTACTTCTAATGACTATCTGTAATATTTAATTCTGTTTATAATGACTAATTTGTAACAACTAAATTTTGTTCTTATTAGCTAGTTTGTAATGACTAATTTGTAATTGATAATTCTTACTTGGCTAGTTTACAATGATTAGTTTGTAGTAGATAATTTTTATTAGTCCTCAAACGACACGTAAAGGAGTGAATTATGTGTGTATAATTTATAACCTATTAAAAATTTAAGGAAAGAATTGCCTAATAATATAAATGTTTGTCTTAATGTGTATATAAAATTTAATTCAAGCAACCATAACCCTCTACATCATCTCCGTCTTTAGGTTCCACTCAAACTAACAAGCTTACAATAAAATCTATACCGTACTTCTTCCTTGACTATTCCTTTCAATATAAAGGTTGCTTTGACCCTAAAAATTCAAAATTTTACATCTCTTGACATGTTCATTTTTTAAAATGAATTTTATTATGCTCAATCCTTCCTAGACACTACCTCTTCCCTTTCACCTTTCAACATCATGTTGCCTTTATATTTTAATTTGCTTTCTTCACCTACTCCTTTGTGTCCTTCTCAATGCCATTGACACAACCTACTTTTTCACCACCATCACTATATTTACATCCTATACACATGACCTCAATTACATTTTTCAAACATTTTTCTAACTATGTCACTAGTTATACGCTTGTACATATTCTTTATGCACTTGATCCCACTTCCTTCACTTAACCCATTAATCATTATCGTCAAGTCATGCTTGATAAGCTCAATGCTCGTCATTGCAATCAAACATAAACTCGTATTACTCCACCATCAAATGCGAACATTAAGTGAGTCTTTCATATAAACAAAATCTAATAGTACCCTTAAGCACTATAAAGCTTGTCTTATTGCTAAAAAAGGCCATCAGACTTATAATATTAAGTATACAAATACTTTTAGATATGTTTTCAAATCCATAACATATATATTATACTAACTCTTGCTCTCTCTAATAATTAGTCGTCAACTTGATGTTAATAATGTATTTTTTTCATGGTCATCTTTAGGAACTATCTTTTATGACCCAACCTCCTGGACTTATAGATCCTCATCATCTTCATTATGTTTTTCATCTTCAAAAAGCTCTTTACAGTTTTAAACATGCTTCATATGCTTGGGTTTATTGTTTGAATTGAAAACATCATAAAGTAATGTTACTTCCTCCAAATCTAACATCTCTCTTTTCATTCACTCCATAATACAACTTTTTTTTAGTCTAAATGAATGATATCTTAGTTATAGGTTCACCACTCACATACTTAAACTCTTTTATCAATGATCTTAACATTATTTACTCTAATTGCCCAAACTCAAATCACTAAAGACCTTCTTTATTATAAATGCCTTGACAATTGTCTCTAAAAGGCATAATCTTCCTTTTACTGATCTCATTGAATATCATAGCATTGTTGGTACTCTTCAATATTTTTGTCTTACTCATCCTAAAATCTAAATTGATATCAATAATGTATCACAAGTTTATATTGTTACTAATATTCATTAGACTGCAGGTAAAAGAATTTTACAATATCTTTGGTCGCATTCACTTAATTAATGCCTTACTATACAAGTATATTGTGACATTGATTAGGTTTATTGTTTCGATGATCTTCGTTTTACATTTGACTCATATTTTTTTTCTTGATTCTAATCTTATTTTTTAGAGTGCTAAGAAACAATCCCCTATTACCAAGCTTAACATTGAGGCTGAATGTAGGAGTACTGCACTTATCATTACTAAAATTTACTGGATCACCTCTTTTTGGTGAAATGAGCTTGTCACATACCAAAAACTATCTATTGGAATAATCTTATTGCTATTTTTTAATTGCAAATTCGGTTTCTCATACTCCATACTAAATACATTCATATTGATATTTATTTTGTTCAGAATTAATTAAAAAAATCTCTTCATCGGTCACATTTATTCTTTTAATCAAATTGTTGTGCAGATAATACTCAGTTAACTTAAGGAGGTCATGACAATATGTGACAATTTTCATAAAATCATAGCTATACTCTTACATATTTTAGTAATAATAATACTATCGAACTATAAAATACTGTTATCGTCTTGTACGGATAGCTTATTTCAGTAAAGAAAAGAATGACATTATACGGACCTATTGTTTTTGTTTTATTAATCCCCGAGAATCCTTAGGTTCAACAGATAGTTACCAACTCTAGCACTTCAGTTACTAAAAGTGGAGGGAAACATAGGCTGTTGAATGGCGCTGCCCGTGTTCGGCACAATTACAAAATTTTTGAAGTTGGTAGAGAATCGGTAGAGTGTTAGGAGCATCATTTGAAGCAAAAGCTCACAGTTAGCTCCATCTGAAAAAACAAACCAAAGCAAGTTGCTTTCCTTGGTTGAAGATGGTGTCTTTCTTTCATTCCCTTCATTTGTATTGTCCGAGAAAATTTGGGACCTCCTCTTTCATTTCTTTTTCTCAGGTCTCTCATTCTCTCTAACCTTGCTTTTTTCATTTGGGTCCTTTCATAGCAGAGTACATGCTTATAAACTTTTTTTTTTTGGCAGAATGGAAGAAGAAAAGGGTTCATTTATTTTGGGATGAATGCCCGCTTGTTTTCGTCTTTAGGTAACGACCCAAGTTGGTCTTGTTCTGTTGATTGTCGTTTGCTAACTTTTGATGTTTCTTGTTGTTGGATGTTGATTGTGATGAAGCTGACAATGGTAAAGCAAAGGAGAAAGAAGATGCATTACGTATGGCTCTCACTCAACTTTCAAGTGAATTTGGTAAAGAGTCTATGTTGTCCTTGCAGCGCTTTTTCCGCTCCCGTCGTGCTCCTGTTATATCTACAGGCTCTATGAAGCTTGATGTTGCACTTGGTATTGGTGGGTTACCAAAGGTAATCTTTTGCTTAAAAGCTTGTGGGTGCACTGAATCAAGTCATAAGGGTCCTTTATCTTCTGGGCTTCAGATTGCAACCAGAGATTAAAGCTATAAAACTCCCATCCCTCTGTCTAGTTGACTGTTAGGCCTACTCCCTCAAAATACTCTAAAAAACTTTTTTCTAAATTAACATATTTGTTAAACTTTAGCTCATATTCAAACTGAAATTGCTGTAAACGTTTTATACTATGATTAAGATTACAGTATCACAGCTGAGACACCAAGCTATAGGCTCAATTCCAAAATCTTGGTGCTAACTTGGTAATTCTAGCTTTTATCTAAAATTTGATCTCACTTGACAAACAAGCCAGATCTCCTATACTGGTATATACCATATACTATTGTTGATGCATATTTTCAAAGATATTATAATCTGTTTTCTTGGAACTATGTGACATGTTCTGTGGAAACTATATACAAAGTCGTTGAAATTTTAATGAGAAATCCACCGTGGTCTTAGGGAAGAATGGTTGAAATTTATGGTCGAGAAGCTTCTGGCAAGACAACGCTTGCACTTCATGTTATCAAGGAAGCTCAAAAACTTGGAGGTTTGTGCTGATATATTTGTCTAGTATTAAAGTAAATACGTAAACAAGCCAACATATCCTTAATTAGCAAGTTATGAGGAAGAGTCTTTTATCTTATTATTGTGAAATTGAATTGGGAACCTTGAATTAAAAAAGGTTTCATGCTATGGAAAACCAATTCCTAAGGAAAAAATAACAACGCTACACACTTGTATGCTAGATTTCATTTATTTTTAAATTTTTACTTGACAGCTTCTTTTATAAACAGGCCAGCCGAGGCTGAGTTATTTAACTTTTTTTTCTTCACCTGGGTTGTTAAGATTTTATCTTTCCTTACTGGATTGTCTTTTGGGCAGGATATTGTGCTTATCTTGATGTTGAGAATGCAATGGACATTTCACTAACAGAATCAATGGGCATAAATACAGAAAAACTTCTTGTAGCACCTCCTGATTCTGCTGAAAACTTGTTGAGCGTAATTGACATGCTAACCAGAAGTGGTTCTGTGGATGTAATTGTGGTTGACAGTGTATGTAATTTTCCTTCTCCATCCATAGTTTCCAGAATACATTTTATTAATGCTTGCCATAATCCATTATGATGTGATCTGTTTTAAAAGTTTTTTTTTAACGTTCCCTACTGCCATTACAAGTTGTTATAGTACTTGACACCGCACTTCAATTTGTTAAGGTGTGGAGATTGTGTCTTAATTGCGTGTAATTATTCTCCAACATCCTATGTGTGACCTAGAGTTCCCACTCCGGAGCGATTGATGCCCTAAGTGATTTGAGAATTTCATCATGCGTGGTTTCTTTACAAGTCCTTTTCTTTTTCAAACATATGCGAAGGTAAAAAGCTTGTCCATATGACAGATTTATAAAGTTCACTTTGTGAAAGAGAAAGTTGTTTGATTGCCTTTTTTTTTTTGCTTTCTAAATGGTGCAAACATGCCTTTGACAATGTCACATATCATAATTTCAACAGAATTTTGGCTCTAGTGAGTCCTTGACTCAGATAGATGTACTACATTTCATGATTCAAATTGACATCCTATGGTTAGTATTGTATAGCCTTCAATTTCATATCAATGTGCCTTTCTTTGGTGGGAATTCAATGCTGGAAGCAGTAACTTACTATCTGTTAAACAGTGCTCTCTTGAATTAAATTATGAACAAACACTTCTTCACTTATTTATAAATGATTCTTAAATGAATGGAAGGATTGAGCACTGCTCTTACTTGGTGATATGTTCCAGTTGCCCATTGATGTTGATAAAGTTGAGAGTGCTTTATGGTCGAACTCCTCAGTTTAGTGAATATGATTTTTGATTATTGTACATTTGAATTTGTTTTTTTCCATGGTCTTCTGTTTCTAGTTTAGTTGAATTATAGCAGGTATCCCATGTGATCATATAATCTAGAAAATGCATAAAGCAAAATTCATTTCTGCATGTTCAATTGCTACCGCCAGTTGTGAAAATAAATACTATTTTATGATGGAATTTTTTGTTCTGTCATGTTGAACTGGGTTGTGTGCAATTGACATGGTGACCTTGTTTTCACAATAGACTTTCATAGGAAGTGACATAGGAATCTTTAGATCTAATAACCTCTTGATCAACATTCCTTCACAAATCCTATGTGCTAGAGACCTAAAGTCAACCTTAGCACTACTTCGTGCTATTACATTCTGCTTTTTACTCTGCCAGTTGACTAGATTTTCCCCAACAAAAGTACAGTATCCTGATGTTGTTCTTCTATCAGAAATGCTACCTACATAATCAGCATCTGTATAGATTTCAACCTGTTCATTGTCACTTTTTTAAACATCAAGCCTCTTCCAGGTGTCATCTAGTAGTATTTCTCCTTTTGGTGAATTTTCAACATTGTCTAGCTCTATAATATTAGGAACAAATAGCTTTTGTAGATTTTTAGGGGAGTCTACAGTTTTAGGCAAGGGAGTGGGATTAACTTCTCAAAAATTTTATTTGCTCTGTTTCTCCCCCTGAAGAAAATTTTCCTTAAAAAAAGGTTGATTTTCAAGGAAAGAGACGTCCATATTGACAAAGATTTTTTGGGCTCCGGGATTAAAACATTTATACCCTTGTTTGTTTAGGGCATAGCCTATAAAGACACATTTTTTTGACATGGGATGTAGTTTAGACCGCTCCCTAGTAGGTAAATGGACATAATTAGTACACCCAAAAACTCTTAGTGGTAAATTGGATAGATTTGAGCTTCAAGAAAAAAATGTTTTAGAACACTCAAAGGCTGTCCTATAGTTAAAAACTTGAGTAGGCATCCTATTTATCAAATAGGATGTTGCTAAAAGAGCTTCCCCCTAAAGAAATTTGGAACATTTTTAGAATACATAATAGCACAAGACACTTCTAGCAAATGTTTGCTTTTCCTTTCAGCAATCTCGTTTTGTTGAGAAGTATTGACACAAGTAGATTGATGTTAAATACCCTTTTTCTTTAGAAAATCGCCAAGAATTTCATTAAAATATTTAGTGTCATTATTAGTGTGGAGAATGCCAATTTTTTGTTGAAACTGGTTTTCAATCATTGAACAAATTTTTTAAATAGGGTTGCAACTTCTGATTTCTCACTCATCAAGTAAACCCAACATAGATGAATACGATCATCAATAAATATCACAAATCATTTTCTTCCTAAAATTGTGCTAATCTGCGAAGGATCCTAAACATCACTATGGATAAGATAAAATGGTTTTGAAGGTTTACAAGGTTGTGAGGGATAAACAGACTTTGACTTTTTGACAAAATGCAACTTTCACAATTAAACGTTGAACAATCCAATTCTCAAAATAACATAGGAAAAATTCTTTTCAATTACCAAAAACTAGGATGTCCTAACCTATAGTGCCAAAGCATAAGTTGATCCTTGATCGAAGGAAAATTGTGTCACAGACTCACAGGCCCTAGACTGACTTTTGGTTATGGAACCTTGTAGTTGAATATCATATAGGTTATGTTTGAGGGACTTCCTCCCTTTATGACCTATCTTGAATGAGGGAATAAGAGCTTGTTAAGAGAGAACTCTTCGATATCTAGAACTAACAATGTGTCAACAAAAATTTTGCTTGTTTATTCGTACTTTAAAGAGTTGTATTTAAACTAGCTTACAACCTTAACAATCCCTACTTTTTAGCAATAAAAATCTCAACTGAAAGATAAAACAATTTATCATAATAAAACAAACTCGTAATATTTTGATATCTTATTTAAATAACTTATCTACTCCTTCCTTTCCCCCACGTTTGAATATTGAAGTAACTCATCTACTCCTTCCTTTGTCCACGTTTGAATTTGCCATGTGAGAATCTCTGGTAAACTTGGTCAGCAGAATCCTGATACTCTTGACCCACAACATTACTTGGCCCATCATGAATGCTCTTGACATCGTGAATGCTCTTTACATCAAGCATTCCCTCCAAGATCTTTGTGGTTTTCCATTGTAAAGTCTTCCCATTAAATACCCAAGGGTACCAATTATCTCAACAGAACTCACTAATGTTGATTGTTAACTCTTTTTTAGAGAATAGGGGACCAGATATCTCACTAGACAAACAGGTATTTGTCAAATGTTAGGAGATTCCAATTGGTGAAATCTGTCCTATCCAACATGCACCACTTTGGTGATCATGTTTGTTTGTTTTCCTTCTAGAACTATCAAGAAGATCGAGCAAATTATTAGGAGCTTTCTATGGTCTAGGGGAGAGAGATTTAGGGATAAATGTCTTAAATATTTGGAACAAGGTCTTGCTAACACAAAGGATACTGATGCTTTTCAAGGATTCAGAATCTACATTGGTGGTTGGGATTCATCGTTATATATTAAATAGGTGAAGCTTCTGGCACTATAAGCCTAACCCTGTGGTTTTTTGGACCTTGAGGAAGCTGCTAAAGCTAAGAGATCAAGTAAGAAGGTTTATTACATGCTTATTGGTAATTGGCATTCTCTTAAGCCTCTCTTTGAGCTACAGCCTCAAAGGATTAGTTATGAGGGCTTCGTCTCTCCTAAAATCAAGGTAGCAGATATTCTAGCCTCTTACTAATGCTAGAACCCATTCCCACATCAGAGATAGTATGCCTCCCTATACTATGACTGATTAGAGAAGCTCCATCATCTGGACTGTTGACTCAAGCTCATTCACAAATCAATCTACCTGAAACATCTTTCTATGTAATAGGCCTCAAGTCAGTTGGTTCCATCTTCTATGGTTTAACCACAACACTCCTAAAACTAAATTCATTCTATGTTTAGCTATTTAAGCATAAGCTTAGAACCAGAGATAGGCTCATTTATGTTGACAACAGATTATGTATTTTGTGTCATGTTAACTTGGAATTGAACAATTACCTATCTTTTGAGTGTTCTTATGCTAAACTTTGTGGCACGACATTCTTTATCAATCTAACCGTAACCTCACCTCCAGTACTCAAAGTTGGGGGCAAATAATTGAATGGACGGCTGCTACAACGTTAGACTCCAATGCTAATAACATCCTAATGAAGCTAGCGCATTCCTACTTAGAGATGGCAATGGGGTGGGCGTTTCTTAACCTGGAGATTCACTTCAGGCTGGACTGCACTTTGGGCTGGCTTCCATCCTTATTCCTACTGCATACAATGTATTTTGGACGAATGAACTTCAAGAATGTTTAACTGAGTAGCTAAACTAGCACATGAAGTGCTTTGCAACACCATAATCCTAGTTAGAGAAGTGTTCTCCACCAACATCAATGATCCTAATCTCTATCCTATTATCAGAAGAAGATGGAGATTCAAAATAGCAGGTTACCTTAAGTTGGCTGGACATAGACTGACGTATTGTGGTCAAGATATGTATATCTCGTAATATTATGATCTAATCATAATCAAATCTTTTAGATTAGATAGTAGTATCTTATAGATAGACAGTATTCCATTCTATATCTATCCAAATTTTCTAGCTTAGTTTGTAAATCCTATTCATGTATTTATATACTGCAATCTCTAATAAAGAAATATAGAGCAAATTAGCTCTGATTCACATGTATCAGAGCCACATGAAAGAGAGAGTGAAACTGAGGAGACAACCCCAGAAAGTCAAGAAATGACTTTTAGCCGTGAGGGCTCCTCCACGACAAACCCAAATTAGACTGGAGGTCAGCCATCAATGACCTCTGGTATTGAAGGCATTTCGATTATCATTGTTTCTGATAAACTAAATGGAACAAACTATCGGGAGTGGGCTCAAGCCATGAAACTCACCATTGGAGGACGAGGGAAGTTGAGCTTTATCATCGGAGATGGGAACGTTCCAGAGTCATCAAACTTGCAAGTTGCACGACGATGAGAGATAGATAATTCCATGGTCTCGTCATGGCTTATCAACGCCATGATACCACCAATCAAACGCACCTTTATGTTTCTACCAACAGTGCGAGAAATTTGGGAAGGAGTGAGACAGTCATACTCTGATGAAGAGGATGCATCACGGATTTACGAGATAAAAACAAAGTTGTGGCAAATGAAGCAAGGTGACATGGAAGTTACAGAATATTGGGTTGAAATGATAGCATTGTGGCAGGAACTTGACTTCTATCAGATGAAGAGTGGAGGTGCAAAGAAGATGCAGTGATGTACAACCAAAAAATTGAAAAGGAGAGTCTTTGAGTTTTTGGCTGGTCTCAACAAAAAGTTGGATGATGTCTGTGGAAGAATCTTAACTAGAGTGCCTTTGCCTACAACTAAAAAGTATTTTCTGAAGTTAGGAGGGAAGCAGCAAGGTGAAAAATCATGCTAAAAGAGGAACAAAAAGAAGAATCAATTGTACCTTCAGTAGCTACGAATGAAGCAGTTACCCTGATGTCACATGGTGAACCCAGTAAGAAAAGTCATAAGAAGTGGTGTGAACATTGTAAACAAAGTGGTCACACCAAAGACACATGATGGGACATTCATGGAAAGCCTCTAAACTAGAAACCAAAAAAAGGAAAAAAAAACAAAGGCTATCAAGTATATAGTGAGGGAGGAACAAAAAAATTTGAAGATAGTTAGAAACAACAAGGTGGTGAATAGAATATTTCACTAGGGAAACTATTGGAAGTACTAAAGAATCTCCAAAATGATAGCAAACAATAGAAGGCAAGCACGATTCCTAATGCTACTATGAGAGGTAATATCATGAAAACTTTTTTATCTTCATGCGGTAGGAAGAAATGGATAGTTGATTCTGGAGCGTCAAATCATATGATAGATGATTATAATTTGTTTCATTCATATGTTTCGTGTGTTGGGCATAAAAAAGTTAAGGTAGCAAATGGTGGTTCCTCTTCAATTGCAGGAAAAGGAGATATCAAAGTAACAGATTCTATGAAACTAAATTATGTTCTACATGTTCCTAATCTAGAATGCAATCTTCTGTTAGTTAGTAAGTTGACAAGAGAAGCTAATTGTAGTGTTCATTTTTTCCCACTCATTTTGTTATACAAGGTAGCAAATGGTAGTGCTAAAGAGGTAGATGGAGTGTACTACTTTGAAGATGAAGAAAGTCAGTCTACTCCTTATAGCTTGGGAAATAGTGTGCTTGTTCTTAAGATTGGTGGACTATTGTTATGGTATAAGAGGTTAGATCATCCAAACTTTCTGTATATGTCACGACTGTTTCCAAACATCTCAATAAATAAAGATCTTTGTGTTCATTATGACGCTTGTGAATTTGCTAAGCGTTAAAGAAGTTCCTTTTTTACCCAAAAAAAAAAAAAGAAAGTTCCTTGACAAGATCCAAAAACAAACTCACAAAACCTTTTTCACTTATCCGTAGTGATCTTTGGGGCCCATCTCGTGTTCCTAATAGAACCAATTCAAAATGGTTCATTACATTCATTGATGACCATACTTGTTTGTGTTGGGTGTTTCTTTTGAAAGATAAAACTAAAACCTCTATCGTATTCATCAATTTTTATCAAATGATAAAAATCAATTCCAAACTAGTATGCAAGTCCTTCATACTGACAATGGTACTGAATATTTTAATCAACTTCTTCACACAGGCTTCCACAACATGGAATTGTCCACAAAAGTACTTGTTCAATAGTCCTCAACAAAATGGGATTGCTGAAAGGAAAAATAGACACCTTCTTGAAGTAGCTAGGGCCTTGATGTTCACTATAGCTAGGGCCTTGATGTTCACTAGTAATGTTCCAAATTTTTTTTGGGGGGATGCTATTCTTATTGCAACCTGCCTTATTAATAGAATGCCTAGTCGTGTTCTTTCTTTCAAAACACCTCTTCAGAAATTTCAAGAAACCTATACTACCACTCATCTTGAAATTAACCTTCTTTTAAAGGTTTTTGGGTGTATAACCTTTATTCACAATTTTTCACACAATAAACTTGATCCAAAAGCCAAAAAATATTTGTTTCTAGGTTATTCTGCTACGCATAAGGGGTATAAATGTTATGATCCTATATTGAAAAGGTTGTTTGTTAGCTGAGATGTCTCTTTTTTTGAGTCAGATTTCTTCTATCTTAAGTCTTCGATTTAGGGGGAGTATTGAAGTAAGTTTGGTGGTGGTGATGAATCTTAGCTGAACCTGAACCTATATCTGTTCTTGAACCCATATAAAGACAAATCCTAATACAAAAACAACTATACTTGATCATACACTCAAGGTGTATTCTTAGAGGAAGAAAACAAGTAGTACACTTCCTATCCCTAAAGCTATGCCAATCTCTAAACCAGTGCAGGTTCCTATCGAAGAAATTCAGAACAGTAAAGATCAAGAAGACAACACAGATTTAGAATGACCAATTGCGTTAAGGAAGAAATCTAGATCATGTACTATGCTCCTGATTGAGAGGTTTGTCTCTTATGATGCTCTATCTTCTCAATATAAAGCTTTTATTGCTAATCTGGATAGAATTAATATTCCCAATAATATTCCAAAAGCTCTTAAAGTTCCAAAATGGAGAGAAGCAGTTTTTGAAGGAATAAGAGCACTTGGAAAGAATGAAACATGGGAAGAAATTGATTTGCCAAAAGGAAAGAAACCCGTGAGATGTAGGTGGATATTCACAGTCAAATATAGGGCTGATGGTTCCATTGAGAGGTATAAGGCAAGATTGGTAGCTAATGGCTATACTCAGACCCATGGAATGGACTACAAGGAGACATTTGCACCTGTGGAAAAACTAAATACTATCAGACTATAGTTATCAGTAGTTGTTAACCTTGATTTGCCATCAGCAACTTGACATCAAAAATGCCTTCTTGAATAGCCAACTAAAGGAAGAAGTGTATATGAAACTTCCTCCAAGGTTTGATGAGGAAGGAGGAAACAGTGTATGTAGACTGTGAGAATCTGTTCTATAGATACTGTGGTCAAACATCACCTAAAGTCAGTAATGGCAGAAGTGTACATCACCTAAA
>JANZLD010000004.1:45819212-45834701 GCA_026413575.1 Erythroxylum carthagenense | reverse complement strand
AAATCATTCATAGCAAAAGTATCAATGAATTACATATTTATGATCATATTAAGGACCAGGGGCATATTCGTCATTTGTATTACATTTGTTTACTGTCCCCTGCAGCCAAACACATTCTGCCCATAAGACAGAACAGTTTTCTCTGTTCTGTCAACCACAACCAAACACTACTCTGCCTCCGATTTCTGTTCCGTTTTGTCCTGTTCTGTTCTGTCTACAACCATTGGAGTCTGCAACCAAACGCAACCTAAGAGTTGGGAGCAATGGAATAAGTATTGTATCATGGCTGAAAAATGGAATGGTATATGCTAGTTCCGTACCAGAATTCGATATCGGCTAAGGGCTGATACTAGGACTAAATGCAAATTCCTAAAAGTTAAACGACTAAAATTTTTAAAATTTTTAAGTATGCAAATTCCTAAAAGTTAAACGACTAAAATTTTTAAAATTTTTAAGAAACTCTAATATAAAGGAAGAAAATTAAATTTTACTTCTTTTCTTTTCATTTCGTTTTCTCCTTTTAATTTACTCTTGTTTTCTTTACATTTTAGATTGTAATAAGCAGTGTTATTTTGAGAAGTTCTTGTTAGTCTAACCATCTTACATTTGCCCTAAATCAAATTAGTGATAGCAATATCTTTTTTGGAGAACTTTCATCGCTAATACTATATAGACACAAAGAGCAGAAAGAGAGAGAGATGGAGGTTATTGGTGGTGGAAGCGGCCCAAGTAAGAAGTTGACGGCCGAATCAGAAGGTCAATTGAGGGAAGCCATTTTCCTTGTTCTCTCCCGATGGTCTGCTTTGCAGCTTGCAATCGAGAACGAGTGGGCTGGCCCTTCGTCTAACCACCTGGCCAATCAGCTTGCTTCCGACATCTTCTCGTGGTTCACTTGCTCTAAAGGTTTTTTTCACATCCTCAGGTTATTTATTTATTTTTTTAATTTGGGTTTTAATGTAAAAATCTTTTCTTTTAGCTATTTGATTGTGTTTTTCTTGTTTGACGATTTTGATTCGTATGGTTATTTGGGGTCAAAAATTTCTGAATTTGGATGACTAAGCTATTTGATTTGTGCCTTTAAATTATGGTTTTTTCCCCCCTTTGCACCACTGGAGATTGTTGGTTTGTTAGTTGTTGTCGATTGACTTTGTCTTTAAAATCTGATTCCCATGTGTCTTCTTCAAACAAGCTTTTTCTTTTGCTCGATTTCTTCAAGCAGAACCAATTTATATTGATGATCTAGAAAACATCCTTGATGAAGGCATGCTATCTCTTAATGTCATGATAGAGGATGGCAGCATTGAGGAGGTACGACTTTTTCTTAACAATATTTAAAATGTGATGTTCCACTCTAGTGCAGGCAGTTTTTGCTACTTCCACTTGTGTAAATATGGTTCTGTGTCTCAATGATACTTCAGGTGGCAGAAAAGTTCATGATTCTGCATGAAGAGTGTTTAGAAGGTAATTATGGCGGTATTGAGGAGTTGAGACAGAGACAAACTGGAACTGGATTTCACCAACACATAAGACAGGTGGTTTTCTTTTTAGTGTTTGACATTTTCATGCTATCGAAAATTTTTTTTAGCAAGCTTACTTGACCCGCTAAATTTGATGCATAGGCTAGTCCTGTGTGGTAAAATTTCTTCTATAATTTGTGTTGCTAGTTTTCATTTATGGCTGACTGTTAAAAATCTACCCTCCTGCAATGAATTTACATATTAGTCATATTCATGGTAAATCCTTGAATAATTCTGATCTGCTAACCTTTTTGTGTATGGGGACCTGTTGGAATCTACACGCCAAAAGTTGGGCTCTCCCTTGTCTTTCTTTACTTACAGTATTCAGCCTGAAGTCTGATAGATGATTTAGCATCCAAGCTTGCATGGCCGTTTTCTTTATTTTATCTCTTTTATAAAGATAGGACATAGAGATGTTGGATCTCATTTATGCGAATTGCTTGATTCAATGTTGAGGGGATGAAATTCTACAGTACAAGGACTTGCTGAAGCAGTCATAATATTAGATTCTGAAACTGTTTCTGAACTTAGTAATGGATGGGTAAGAAATACAGTTTATATGATAAGTGACACATAGTGTAGAATGGTAAATATCATTATGCAATATTTAGTGCATACTCTTGTAAGAATCCTTTTACAAATTTTGATGTTCACATTGATTGAAGTATTTCTCTGTGCTTATTTCTTGACACTTCATGTTAAGGAAAGCTCTCCAGGCTGATGCTTGAATAACTAGTTTCTTCCATGAAAGGTTTGGAAATTTTGGATATTAAGAAGCATCGTCATTGTGTACTTTGCAATGTAGCATAGGAGAATTTAGAAATATATTTGTCTAACGAAAGTGTGGTTTATATTCTGTACTAGACTGAAGGAGATGAGGAGGAGGAGGAACCTGATGACAAAGAAAATGTCAGTGCTGGAGATGATGGATCAAATATGATGGTGGATGCACCTGAACAACAGTCAAGAACTCCTCCAGTGAATTTGCCAGTTGATGGGCCCAAGGCTAAGGAAGCTCAATCTGATGACGGATGGATGGTTGTTTCGTCTAGACGAAATAAGGGTAAAAGAAATTAGGTTGTATTGCTTTGTTCTTATACTTGTTTCGTCTTCAATGGTTCTTTATAGGTTTGTATGAATGGCAATTTTGACTTTTGACATTATTAGTCACGCGAAGTGATGGCTCAGTAAAGCGCGATGTCCATGCTGGGTCAACTTTTCTGGCATTTGCAACTGTAATAGACTGATATAAGAGGACAAGATTGAAAGAGGCTTATCATTTCACTAGTTCTATCTATATAATCAGACGATCCTGCTTTGCGGTGAACATTTCACCTTCTTGCAGCTTATCACTGAAATTACGCGGTGTTTGTACAACCATTGATGATGACATTATCAAATCATGGGGTGCCAATGAGAAAAGATACCAATTAGAGGCAGAGTGAAGCATGAAAGATTAGATGATTCTGAACTGCTCCTAATTTCCTCGACTACTAGAGGGCATTGATGATCCAATTGAGACTTCGCAATGTTCAAAATGTTTGTACAGTTTGGGTCGATTCCTGTCATTACAAGGCATGAAACTTTTAGTCACCATAGGGGTGCACCAGACCACCTGAGAGTCGAATTCTCCAAGTCCTTAGGATATTGAATTTGGGAGTATAATTCGACTGGAACATGGCCTAAATCAAAGCCTCGCGTTTCTACTAGTTTCATCTTCATCTAAGAAGCATGTCTTTTTTAGTTACACGGGAACGAACAGGTTATGTAAATTGTCAGATAAACCTTGTCATTGTATTGTTTTACGTCTCTTACCGTTTTACATCTCCTACCGATGGACAGGTAGTTATAATGTTTTAAGCAATGTTGTAAATATTGTGCTGGGGTTGGTATCAATTGGGTTGTAATATAGTATTGTACTAGTACATTAATATCGGGTATTATTTTGAAATTATTTTTAAATTTATAAAATAATCTTTGATTTTTTTTAAAAAATTGTAAAATAGTTAATTGTCATATTGTATAGTTGTAATGTATACTTTATAAGTTTATGTTAATCTTGTTTTTAAAAATCATAATAATAAATAATAACCACAATTAATATAAAATAATAATACTTTTCAAATATTTCACATATAAATAATAACTACAATTAATATAAAAAAGAAAATTATTATTGTACAGATAAAAAATTAAGAATAATATAAAGTATTTAAAGTATTATCATTTCATTATATAATAAACAATAGTTATACAAAAGTTCATAACATCCAATAAAAAGAATAATAAACATTTATCATAAGAGTTCTTAATGAGAAACCATCCAACTAGAAGAGAAACATGTAACAAAAACATTTACGATTACATTACATATATAGAATTTAACATATACATAAAATATAAGTAACAATAAAAGAAGAGGAAAAACAAAAACCTAAAACTTTATTAAATCGTCTACGGGAGGATACCCGTTATAACTAAACTAACCCTAGTTATCATTTTTTACAAAATTCTCATCAATGAGAGGGTCCTCGTCATCATCATCATTGAAATTTAATGTATCAAATGACATTTTAATACTTTCCCAATCAAAATTATCTTCCAAGTCATTCACATCTATCAAATCCGGTTCCTCAAAACCCCAATCTACTAAAAGATCGATATTATCAATTGAAATTGGATATGTTGAACTATTTGTGTTTTCAAGACTCCTAGTAAATAATAAAATTTAATTATTAGAAAATTATAAAAAATTATATCGAAATTAATAATAATAGTAGTATATCTTTCTCGAAGCTTTAAATTATAACAAACAAATACCAAGTCATTCAATCTCTTGTGCTCCAATCTATTCATTTTTTTATAATAGATGAATTCAAATATGCTCCAGTTCCATTCATAGCCTATTGTACTCATATATTGACTTAAAATATGAATTGTAAACCTTTGTAATTTTAGAACACCAGTTTCGAATTGATCCCACTAAGAAACTAAGTCGTAAGATAACAAAAGTAACGATACAAACAAAATAAAGTCATAATTAATTTTCAACAAATAAAAAAAGGAAATAGTTAATACCTAGAGAAAGTTTTACTCTTTTTCAAATAGCGATCGACAATCCAAAATCTCCAGACGATAGTTTATAAAGTTATATTTGTGAGCTTAAAAGATCTTGCATCATTTCAGGCCAACAATTGTTGTATAGTGAATAACATTCCTCTACTAACTTCAACTTTCTTTGTAAAATACAGTTTGAAATATATACTAGGATTAAAAAATGCCCCAGCTGTAAACAAAAGAGAAGAAAGGTGTCTTTCTCATCTCTCATTGATAATTGCAAGATACGATGTGTAAAACAATGCCTATGTTTCATATTAGCCTTGATTGCTTCCTTTGTTCTTTCCATAGCATTAAAAAAATAACTCATTGTTGGTTTTTCTTCACAATTAGCCAAGCGAAGCACCTTCATCAAAGGCTCCTAAACTCGGATAATAAATTGACATTGAGACAAAAATTTTCTATCTTCCAATATAATGCTAGAAACTTTCAATCTAGTATTAGACCTAACATGCTAAGATGCAACCCACTTATTACTTGTAAATATTTGTTTTAACTCTTCCTTCATTGATACAAAAAACTAAAATAATAAGAAATTTGTTCCAAATCTTGTCACACCAGGACGACACAAATTCTTACCATTGGTAAATCCCTTTCTCATTAAATTCAAAACCCATGCACGATTATAGATGAACTTGGTCACCTTTTTAGCTTTCTGTATAGTCTTATCAATAATAGGAAAATACTTAGGATTCGCTATATTCACCAGTATTAGGTCAATGCAATGTGCATGATAAGGAGTCTAAAAAAAGAATCATGCTTATTATGTAACCTTCTTTTTACCGCTTTATAAGTGAAATCATTGTCAGTAATGAACTAAACAATATTTTCTGGCCCCACTTCATGCACAACTTCATCAAATATCTCAAATAAAGTATCAGTATTTCTAATAAGGACAGATGCATCAATAGACTTCAAAAATATTGATCCATTTGCAGAACAAACCAAAAAATTAAGAATAGGATCTTGTCTCTTATTTGTCCAACTACCACGCATGATTGAACACCCCCAATTTACTCTTCTTTAAGCCAAATAACTTTTAATTTCAGAAACTAAGCAACTCAAAAGTTTGCCTCTTAAGTTATCAATTGAAGGAGATTTGTATCCCAGACTATGAGAGGCCATTGCATCCATCATAGGCTGATAATAGTAAGACTGAGAAGTATTGAATGATGAACCTCCATCTAGCTACTGCCACATTAACATTGTGAGCCACATCTTTTGATTGCATTGCACTACAAATTGAAGGTTGGACTTTAGGAGTTGTTCGTGGGGTAAAAACAATAGTAACCTGTTTTCTTCTTTTCCTAGCATGAGGTGCAGATATAACATTCACTTTTTACTGGGCCTAGGATCGAACACAAGCACTAACACTAACATTACCACCTTCAATATTTCCCCAATCATCGCGAAAACCAGAAAATGAACTTCCATTACCAATTTCAAAATTCAACCTTTCCTTTCTATCTTTCTCATGCTGATAATCTTCAAGCAAAGTTTTTATCTACTACTTCACATTATGGCTTACTTTTTTACAGGGTTCTACATCTCCTTTAACCCTAACTAAATGCTTCTTTAATCGGGTTATTCCTCCACCTTTAAAATGTTTGTTATAAAACAAGCAAATAGTATGGTTCCTTATACTAGGAACTAATGTAGCATGAGCCCAAACTAGAAAATTATATCTTCATAAAGTGGTTTGATTAGGAGTACTTAAATTTCCTTCCATTTATTTGTAAAAATAAATAAATGCATCTATCAAAATAAAGAAAACATAATTTCATTACACAAGACGCATGTCCACCTTTTATAATATAACTCATACATCATACACAATTCAATTTCATCGAACACAATTCACTATGCCAAAAACTAACAATTCAATTATTCAACAAATATAATTACATAAAACATACATAAACAATTTCCATTTCTAACAAGCACAAAACATACATAAATAATTTCCATTTCTAACTATCATAAAACATACATAAACAATTTCTATTTTTGACAATTCCATTTCCAACAATTTCAAACAAATTCAATTTAAAGTTTCAAAGATGAGGATCAAGTTGAAAGGTATGATTTACATAATCATTGAATAATAAATGACATATCTTATACAATTGTTCATACACATCTATTCATAACATGAGGATCAAGTTGAAGGATATAACTTCTTTGGAAATGCTTTTTTCTTATTTAAAGCTTCAAATCTTCTTTTCATTTCTAACAAACCATAATATTATATCCACCATTCTATATTTAGTTCTTAAATATATAAGTTATTTCTATGATTTTTAATCGACATTAATAGGTCTTAGTATAAGTGGTTGGAGTTTAGCCTACAACATGTTCACAATCTAGAAAAAAATTTCCTTTTGGACACATATAATGATACTTTCACACATTATCGATTATAAATATTTATAATAGCCCACACATATATATTACCAAATAATTCAATATATTTTATACATTGATTAAATAGAAAGAAATGATAGTTTATGTTTACAACTTTCTCCAATTTCAATTCAAAGTCTAAAACGTCACAAAACATATATAAACAATTTTCATTTTCAAATTCCAAGAATTTCCAACAATTTCATTTCTAACATTTTCCAACAATTTCAATTCAACAAATTATAAAACATACATAAATAATTTCCACTTCCAACATTTTCCATTCCCAATAATTTTCATCAATTCAATTTCCATCAATTTTGAACAATTTCAATTCAATGTTTCAAACATCACAAAGCATACATAAACAATTTCCATTTCCAAATTTCCAACAATTTCATTTCTAATAACTAACAATTTCAACAAACACAATGAAGGGTATGCTTAACTGGCTTCTTTAACGTCGATGTCACTTCCCATTCAGCGTCAGGAAGCTAGCCCTCATGGGTCTCTCCATATGTGAGAGCTTCATCGCCCTCTTTATTCTCCCAAAAACTCCACTTTTTTCCTAGATAAAACATCTCTTCTCTCCCGTCAAACGATGTATTTATACTAAAAAGTAGGGTTTGGGACAATTGGACATTTCTCATAAGTGTGCAAGATAGTGTCACATCTCCTGTGCATGGGCGTGACATGGTGTCACACCCATGTAAAATGAGTAATGGGCGTGACAAATGTGTTACGCTCATGACACCTTTCCATGACAAATCATACATTGCCATAAATTGGTTCAATACTTTTCATGCTCTTCATTTTATGCATTTTCTTGTCTCCTTTTGCTCTAACTCTTCTTCTTTTTGTTCCAAGAAGACAAGTGAGTGTGAATCTTTAGAAAACGGCTCAAATATAGTGCCTTCAACTCACTCTAGCTCCTTTGCTTCCGAATTATACCTAAAACTAAATATGAACTAAAGTGAATATCTTAAGCATTTTTATATCATTAATCACTAAGTGTTATGGATTAAATGTATATCAATATGATAAATTAAGCATATATCAATAAAAATCAAGTTATAGAGACTCAAAATCAAAGAAAGTAACACATAAGAAAGAAAAAATTAGTGTGAAGGCCTAATTTTTCATTGGATCACTCAAATCAAATCAAAATAATATCACGTAATAAATTTGGTTTCACAACATTCACAAAGTCAAATTTTTTCATAGAAACCAATTAATCATATTATGCACATAACTTTTAACAATAAATATCAGTATAGAATTATTTATAAAATAATAACATCAACTTCAAATAATTAACGAGTTCTTAAAAATTACACAAAAATAAAAGGAAAGATAGAAATCTAACCTTAAAACATATAAAAAATTATTTTTGTAATTAAAATATAAAACCTAAAGAAAAGAAAATAAATTATGATAAGACCTAAATAAAAGAAAAGTAAAACAAAATTTTCATTTATTTAACCCCATACTTAAACAAGACATTTTTTCATGAAAATTGAAAATTGAATTAAGCCATGTAAGGCTAAAAAATCAAAATGTCTTACAACAAATTCTCAATAAGAGAATGTTCAACCAGATAAAGTAACAAGCTATAAAGCGTAGTGATATTTACAAAATCAAAACTTGGAAATCAACTACATCACCAACTGCTAATGTAATTAAAATCTAATTTAATTTTTTTACAAAGGCTAGATATATGAAATCTAATGGCATTAACTAGTTCAATTATGAAAAGTTCATAGCTTCTTTTTGTGTTATGGTAAATATGTCTATTCCTTCCATCCTATATGTGTAGAGCCAAATAGGATAAGGATATGTAATAACACCATTTATGCTTCTTCTTAACTTGTTGCAAGTTAACACTCCATGTTATGATCCATTGCCACTCCACTCATGGGTCACTTATTGCATATTTATGAAGTATTATTTTCTAAGCTCTACATATGAATTTACATTAGAAAACAGGTATGAAAAGCTCTCCAATTGACTTTTACAAACACTACACTTAAATATGTTTATTTTGTCAAAAGAGGGTAAATTTTCCTTTATAACTCTCTATAAGGTTGTTGTAGTTGTAGGAAGGATGCATTTACACCATACTACTTTGTACAATAGAAATTCCTGAAAATTAGCTAAAAAGGCTTCTTGCATGATGTGTTAGTTGAATTTCCCATTAACATTATGACACCACCAATTCTTGTCCTCAACATTGTCCTTTAACTCGACATTATTAAACTACACCTACAAATTATCATCATTTATTCTCAATAGGATCTCATTTTTCACCAACATTGCATTTAATAGGTTTTGATTGTCTGGAATGAAGTTTATTAATAATTGTAGCTCAACTTTGTGAATAAGAGGACCAGCAAATAACCACCTGTCATGCCAAAACATATGTGTCCCATCCCATTTCCTACTACTTTATTAATGTGGATTCTAATGAAGTTTCTCAATTAAGCATCTCTTTTAGATTAGCAGATGTATTTCTTGATGATAGATTGATTTACAAAATGTTCTTATCTTTGATATAGAATGTATATACCCACTTATACTATAAAGACATGTGATTTTTAGTTAGCCTCTATAATCTTTTAATCATTATAAAATTATTCAAGAGTTTTAAAGGAATGATGTTTAAAACTTCATGCTTTTTAGAGCTGCAAACTTTAAACCATTTAATTTCATTTTTATAACCTCCATCATTAAAACCAGACTGGACAAATTTTATAATTGTTTTATTCATAGCGTTAGGAATAATAAGATGTATTGAACAATGACTATTGATTGAAGATAGTGCAACAATAATCAGTTGAGCTCTCCTAGCTAAAGATAAAGATTTCATTCTCCAATATGTGATTTTAGCATGTATTTTATCCAACAAAAGGTTTGAAACTTCCACAGTACAATATGGAAGAAGTTATTGGAATTCCATGATAAGTGAAAGGTAACGACATTTGTTTAAAACCAATGACATGTTCATCCATAGTTCTCTGGTCCTTAGCACATCTAGACATGTAAAAAGAGGACTTATCAGTATTAATATGAAGTCCAGATAGCTTGGTGAATATACTAATAGCCTTTATTTTTGTTGTAAGTGAAGTTTTGTCCACCTAATTAAGATAATCAAATCATCAGCATAAATTAGTTTGGTAATTCCCAATTTTTAACACTTAGAATGATATTTGAAGTGGTTGGTCTTTTAAACAATTCTACATAAAATTCTGTTGAAAACCTCCAAGGCAGTGACAAACAAATATGGTGAAGAAGGGTCTCCATGCCTAACGCCTTTAGAACTCTTAAAGAATTTGGTTGTTTCTCCATTGATTAGAACACTAAAGATCAGTGTAGTGAAGTATAATGATATCCATTCAGTGAAACTATCAGGGAAATTAAGAGCCTTCATGATGCTACATAAGAAAATGCAATCAACATTATCATATGCTTTCTTTAGATCAATTTTTAGAATGCAGTTTTTACCTCTTCTCCTTTTGGAATAAACAACATATTGTCCTTAATTTTGGACAAGTAAAATAACAAAGGCAAGCATGAAAAGAAATAGGTAAAGAAAAATCCCAATTGTTTATGTGAGATTCTTGAATGTCTATCTTACAACAACCTATAAAAGAAATTAAACCAAACAATAATAACAATAAAAAACAAAGAAAATAAAAGAAACTCGAGTTAGAACGTTAAGTTTCCTTCCAAAAACTGCTTCTTTAGAAGTATTTTAATTGGAATTCTTACTCAAGCCTTTCATTATAGATTTATAAGTAAAAGCTTACTTCCACTCTTCTTCAATATCTAAGGCTTATTAGTTATCTCATGTTCCATTAGGATTGGACTGCCCCATTCCCTTCTTTTACTAGAGGATATAAAATCCCTCTTCACTAAACATACCCACCTATGATCCTTTGAACTTCTTATTGGATAGGAGAATCCTTTGAACATTCAAAATTCTTTAGGATCTACGAAAGAGTAAATTTACCTTTCTTTTATCTATTTTAAACCTACCTAGTTATGCATTAGTGTCATAATAGGTTAAGGTATCTACTGTAACGTTGTGATCATGCATCTCATACATAATATGTATCAAATATACGCAATGGAAAATAAAACTGAACCTCAAAAACCAGATCTATTCATGCATATAGATATCGAAAACAAAAACAAAAAATAATATGTTTACATACCTTTCTGATGATCTCCTTCGTTCTTTAATCTTCTCCATGTTGGGTTGTTGTAAACTACAACAATCAACACAAACTATCTCTAATGAAAGTCCACTTGAAGATAGAAGGATAAAACCTCACTTGGAGATAGCTAGAATTTTTTCTTTGTGCTAGCAAAGACAAAACTCTTATGAGAATTAGAGAGAAAAAGAGTGTGTGTATGTGTAAGAAAGAACCTTTCTTTCTGAATTGTGTCTTACTTAAGATGCAAGAAAATCATCTATATTTTTTGCATCATTTGGCCTTCCATAACCCCCATCACTAATGGAGAGTTATGGGAAGTTAATGGTCATAAATAGCATGCATTAATAGAAGTTATGAGAAGTTAATGATCATGAATATCATGCATTAATGGAAGTTTTGGAAAGTTAATGACCAAATTGGCAGCCAACAACACTTGTTTCTAATCCATTATGTACAATGTTTTCTACCAAAATCACATTGTGATACAATCCCAAAACACTTTCTCATCTCTTGAATCACCATTCAAGACCATTTTACCCATCTTCAAATCTCCTATGTGTGTGACCCATTAGGCTCTTGGTTATGTTGGCTACTTGAATTAACACTTAATTCACATGAGTTAAGAGTGGTATCTAGCAACACATCGTGATCACCAATTGACTAGAAAGTCATTGATTTGATAAAGAACCCTTCCATATGCAATGTTGCCATGCAATTCGTCGTTTCACCATTGGTTCAAAGCATGGTCAAAATATCAACTTTCATTAGACTGACTACGTCACATCTAGCCCAAGTGATATTAGATCTCATCTCGAAGATCTCATTACTCTGTTTTTCATTGAAGAATCTCTTCATAACATATATCTACTTTAGCCAGAGACTCCCAAATAATGACCCTAATAAGAGGTCTTGAGTATCATCTCCTTCTATCAGGAGTGGTCAATCTTTTATTAGCTACTCAATTATCTCCGAATACCTCAAACTGTACCCAATTACCACTAATGAGTAACCCTTGAAAGGCACTGATGAATGGAGTCAAAGAACAGGATCAGTATTCGAGATATTCTTAAGCACCTCAAGTCAAAGGATACTTGCACCATTGCTATGATGAGACTATCATTGACTTTGGAATAGAATATCCATATGATTGTCTCATAGTAGGTCAATCCAATGTACTTACTACCCTTAGTAAGCATCTACATGTTAACTCTAAACAACTCATATCTACTACTTATGAGATCTACTACTTGATCTAATTAAGGAGTATAACATATGCTAGTGTATTCGGATTAACAATATCCTATCTCATTAATCCTATGATTAGGGAAATTTTAGATACTAACATAATTATACATGATAGAAATCTCATTATCATAATCTCATCATGATTTCCTCTATGCTATATTTTGTATCAAGGACTTCATTAAATTAATTTAAGATCAACACCAAATCCATAAACGAATACCTTTATTAATCATAAAATGATTTATATAATAAATGCTAAAGGTGATTGCCTTTAGAGCACTTCTCTAACAAACTCCCACTTTCACTAAAGTCAATCGCCTTGATATCTAATACCATAGGCGTGTACATGTGACACAAAACTCTTTTGAAAAATAGATTTAGTCAACGGATCAACTATATTCTGATTGGTGGGAACTCCCTCTATCTTGCATCATTTCTACCAATGAACTCTCTAATCAAATGGTAGCACATGAGTACATGTTTAGACTTCTGATAAGATCTAGGTTCCTTCACCTGCGCTATAGCCTCGTTGTTGTCACAACACAACTGCACTAGTTCAACGATGATCGGAACCACACCAAGTTCCATGATGAACTTCTTGATTCAAACCGCTTCCTTTGCCGCTTTTGAAGCTGTAATGTACTCCGCCACTATCGTCAAATCTACAGTCATCTCTTGTTTGGAACTTTTCAAACTGACTAGACCACCATTTAGTGTGAATACATTTCTGAACTGGGATTTGGAGTCATCCTTATCGGATTGGAAACTTGCATCAGTATACCTGCTTACCACAAGATCACCTTCTCCATATACCAAGAATACATCCTTAGTTTTTATCAAGTACTTAAGGATATTTTTGATAGCCACCCAATGACCCTCACTAGGGTCCGACTGGTATCTACTTGTAACACTTAGAGCATACGATACATCAGTTCTAGTATATAGCATAGCGTACATGATTTATCCTATAGTCGAAGCATAAGGAATTAAACTCATATGTGGCATCTCATCGTGTGTCTTTGGACACTTAGAGTTAGAGAGTGTAATCTAATGTACCATAGGAAGATAACCTCTCATGGACTGCTCCATGCTAAATCTCTTTAACATCTTTTCTATGTATGTAGACTAAGAAAGACCAAGCGACCCTTTAGATCTATCTCTATAGATCCTTATCCCTAAAATATAAGTTACTCCTCCAAGATCTTTCATGGAGAAGTTCTTAGCTAACCAAAATTTGATTGATTGCAAAACAAAGACATTATTTCCTATTAGCAATATGTTATCTACATACATTACAAGGAATATGATTGCACTCCCACTAACATTCTCATATACACATGGCGCTTACAGATTTTATAAGAAACCAAACCCTTTGGTTGTCTCATCAAATCAAATATTCTAATTCCTAGATGCTTGCTTCAATCCATAAATGGATTTTTGAAGCTTGCACATCTTTTCTCCATTCATAGATATGAAACCATGAGCTTGTGTCATATACACATCCTTAGATAGGATTCCATTAAGGAAAGTCATCTTCACATCCATTTGCTATATCTCATAATCATAATGAGCGGCAATGGCTAGAAGTATCCCAATGGATTTAAGCATAGCTATTGGGCTACATGTTTCATCATAGTCAACACCTTGCCTTTGACGATAACCTTTAGCTACAACCCTAACTTTATAGGTAACTATATTATCCTCCAAGTCAGTTTTCTTCTTGAAAACCCATTTACACCTTTTGGGTGGGTAAACCAAATTCCATACTTGGCTTTCATACATGGAGTCCATTTCAGAGCTTGAAGCCATTTTTCAAATTCTGAACTCTTCAAAACCTTTTCATAGGTAGTAGGCTCATCATCTTCTATGAGCAATATGTCATCCAGTTCACTTATGAGAAATTCGTATATCTCGAGAACATGACGTATCCTACCTAACCTACAAACTTATTGTGTTTCAGAAGGTTGAACTATTGTTTCATCTTCATGAATAATAGTCTCGAGTCCAGCCAGTTGATCTGCTTCTATTTGAGCATCTTGAACTTTCACAAGTTCAATTTTGCTCCCACTTTCTTATCTTAGAAGAAACTTTTTTCTCTAAAAAGACAACATGTTTTGAAATATACACCTTTTGTTACAAAATATGGCAGAACTAATATCCTATAGTTTCCTTAAGATATCCTACAAAAAGACACTTGACAGATTTAGCCTCAAGCTTATCTGACTCAATCTGCTTCACGTAAGTAGGACGACGGCAAACTTTTGTATGAGAAAGATATGGATTCTTCTTAGTCCATATCTCATATGTAGCAAAGTCAACTAACTTGGATGAAACTCTATTTAATACTTAAACAGAAGTTTCAAGTGCATACCCCTAAAAGGATTTTGGTAAATCCGCTAAACCCATCATAAATCTCACAATGTTTAACAAGGTTTGGTTTCTCCTCTTAGCCACACCGTTGTGTTATGCCATGCAGGGTGGAGTCCATTGGGAAAATATTTCATTATCTTTGAGATCCAAAAACTCTTGGCTTAAGTATTCACCATCTCAATCTAATCGAAGTGATTTAATACTTCTCCCAAGTTGTTTCTCAACTTCATTTTTGAATTCTTTGAATCTTTTGAAAGGCTTTAGACTTGTATCTCTTAAAATAAACATACCTATATCAAGAATGATCATCAATAAAGGTAATGAAGTATACAAAACCACCTTTGGCATGTAGGGACATCGGACCACATACATCAGTATGTATTAGGTCTAAAAGTCATCAAATGCTTTCTTCTGCTTTAAGGACTCCAGATAGGCCTTATAGTTAGTGGCCATCCTTGCCATAGTGGAAGCAAGTTTCCTTCTGTAAGAAAATCCCGATGTGTGCATCACATGCACACGGTGCGGAAAACAAAATTTTTTATCCCGGGACCTTCCCGAAAGCCAGGATCCATGTGTCTATATAACAAACTCAAACCATAACGGCCAAAGGAGACCGTCTC